>CAMXCT020001657.1:0-252500 GCA_947184155.2 Cladocopium goreaui | reverse complement strand
CAGCGTAATGTCGTGTATTGTTGTGTCGTATAGTGTGGTATAGTGTTTCGTAGTCTACTGTAACGTCGTGTAGTGTTGTGTTGTGTGATGCAGTGGTAGTTGTAGTTGCATCTGCAGCTGCTGCTGTAGTGTAATGCAATGTAATCTATGTAGCGTAGTGTTGTGTAATGTAGTTGTGTTTGTAGTTGTAGTGTGCTGCAGTGTACTTGTTGTTGTGTAGTCAAGTGCAGTTGTAACTGTAGTTGTAGTTGTGCTAGTAGCTGTTGTTGCAGTTGTAAGTGTAATTGGTGTAGGGTAGTGTAATTAGGTGCTACGTAGTGTATTGTCGGGAAAGTAGTGTACTGTAATGTAGGGTAGTATATTTGTAGTTGATGTTGATTGAAATTGGTCTAGAGCCGTGGTAGTTGTACAAGTTGTAGTTGTAAATCTCTATAGAACTATCTACCTATCAATGTGTTTATCTATGTGTCTTTCTTATTGTATCTATCTATCTATCTATCTTTCTTTCTTTCTTTCTTTTTCTCCATCTTTCTTACCTTATCTTATCTTATGTTATCTTATCTATTTCTGTTTCTCTCTCTTTATTTCTCTTTCGGTCTGGCTATTTATCTGTGTATCTGCAAGCCGGAAAACGAAGCTATGCTGCGAGACTTCCACAGTTTTTTAACTTGAAAACATCAAAACCGCAGCAATTAAGCGAAACTGTGTCTATTCGTGAACTTGACGGATGCCGTAGGGTGGTCCGAACTCCTCTATTTTTTTTGCACTTTCGACTTCGAAATGTCCTCCGCTTCCTTGGAAGAATATTTTTTGATTCTATGTGAATATACTAAAACCAAAATTATCCTGGGACGCGCCCAGATCCTTGCTTCGAAAGGTTTCGATCCCTCTTACCCCCTTGTAACTACCAAGTAGCCGGCACTTGGCACCACGACCAAAACAAAATAAAATGACGCGCAGATTTTGAAATTGGACTCCTTTTTGTTGGAGATGTGCTTTTGTCGACAAGGCGCAACCACGCTGCATCAAACCAAGCACCTTCCAGTGCGTGTCATCCGGGAGCGTTCGCTTGCACCATCGAAAGCACTCCTGATTGTTTTTGAAAATTTACTGAGGTTTTGCGAAGGTCGTCTCAGCATGTTGTTCTTTCAAGTGAAATCATGCTGGTCGAAAAGAATTGACATGTGTAATCAAGACTTTTGGGGGCCCTGGGCTTCCAGTTCTCAGACTAGAAAACAACTTTCGGGCTATATGGTATTTGGTCTATAATTTGCAAGGACTGAAGAGACATCACTCCATTTCAAGAATTGCATTGCTTGATCGAAGAGAATGGCTTGCTGCCAGGAAGGTACACGAAGCCGAGGAGCTTGTATGGGATGGAGGTCTTGAAATTCAGTTTGAAACTCACCTTGTCTTCGTCAGCCTTAGCTATATGATCATAGTTAGGCTGAGGGTGAGCAGGGAAACACGATCGTCCTCGAACGATCTGGATTCACTCGCCCACGGCAGAAGGTGTTTCGAAAAGCTACGGTTGGTGCTGCTCAATTCTTAGTCAAATTTCGTGAGGCCTACAGAATGTGCATTCCAATGTGGTGGTGCAACCGACCTGAAAAGTTCTGGAAATATCCTGGAATGTCAAAAAATGCAATCGCTTACAAAGCGTCTTGGAAGTGGCTTCAAGTAGATGTTACAACGTAGCATCCAGAGCGTCTTGGTTCTGAAACCTACAATGAAATGGACTCCCAGCCGACACGGACTGAAAACACATAAACTTGGGAAGCAATGCCAACCATCAAGACAAATCTATATGAATCCATGTCCCACAGATCCTTTTCGAATTCCTCGTCCTGAAAAATAAACACCTGAACATATTTGCTTCAAGTGGTTACTTCGTTTTGGAGATTCAAGAAACGGATGGCCATTCCCACATGGGCTCTGCCCAGGCCTTCCTCCCTTGACCCACCAAAATATCAGAAACCCTTCGGAAAACCTGCCACCGAATGTCATCTTCCCGTCGTCGAGCTCCGATTGCACTGAATGGTGGACATGGCGGCCCGCTGATGGTCCCAGTCACGCACTCCCAACTCTGGAAATCTGCTTGCAGAAGGTTTCCTGCGGAACTGAACAGGAACGACTCTGCAATGCTTGTTCCCGCCATCAATTGCCACGATCAAGAAATCTCTGGTTCTATCCAAACACGTATATGTTTCATAATACGATTTTTCCTCGTGTGATAAAAGGAATCTTGCCAGCAAAAGAATTTTCCAGTCGCGTTGAAATGTCCAGTGTCTGTGCCAAGAGTGAAGAAAGGCTCCTTGTTCGACAAACAATGGAAAAACATCTAAAAACACGATCACTGAAAATGAAATCAGAAATTGCACCACAAAAAGATGTTGGAAAGTCATGTTTTGAAAACCTTGCCTACACTTGAACCCAAATGGAAGCCAAGTGCATCGTTGCCATGCAGAGCCTCTAACGCACCTCGCAATGATGCATCGATGTCGTAGTAGTAGTAGCGAACCTCTGTCCGCAGGGTGCTCTCTGCCAGAAATTGCGATACTCCAGAAAGACCGCCGCAAGGTAGTGCCAAAGTCACAATCTCAGGCAAAATCGGTGGCCTCAGTCTTCTGCTTACCAGCAAGGAGGACAGAGGGGAGAGAGAGAGAGAGAGAGAGAGAGAGGGAGAGAGAGAGAGAGAGAGAGAGAGACAGAGACAGAGACATAGGGAGAGAGCGAGGACAGAGAAGAGAGACAAGAGAGAAAAGAAAGTAAGAAAAGAGAGAAAAGAAAGTAAGAAAAGAGAGAAAAGAGAAAAAAGAGAAAAGATAGAAAAGAGAGAAAAGAGAGAAAAGAGAGAAAAGAGAGAAAAGAGAGAAAAGAGAGAAAAGAAAGAAAAGAGAGAAGAGAGAGAAAAGAGAGAAAAGAAAGAAAAGAGAGAAGAGAGAGAAAAGAGAGATGAGAGAGAAAAGAGAGAAAAGACAGCGAGAGAGAGAGAGAGAGAAGAGAGAGATAGAGAAGAGATGTCATCAGCATCATCATGCATCATCATCCATATGGCTCGCGTGGCGCAACACTGTCGTGACTCAGCATGCGAACTTCTTTCACTCCCATGTCCTTTCCCAGTGCTTCCTCGACCTAGTTTAACCTGGTCTTTACTACCGGCCCGGTTTAGCCTGGCTGTTCGAAGATGATGCTTTATATGGCTACTTTTATGGCCAACATAGAGTTTGTCCAGGAATCTCGCATGTCATGTTGAAAAATGATGGTGCATAGATACTTGGATAAACAAGATTAAAAAGGCCATTAAATTGGTAAGACAGTAATCTGTAGGTAAAACTTATTTACGTTTTTTGTGGGCCGTAAATATTTCATATTATTAGCTTAGTTATATTTTTCAGTTTATATCCTACAGTATTCGCTTTGGTTTCCGGGTTGTGCTTTTCCCCTGTGGTTTCGAAACTTGTATTTAAATAAAAGAAATATACCGCCCATTCACTGGGAATGTGAAAGAATTTGGGGACCCAAAACCGGAGGCATTTGCAATCGAACCGTGGAACCTCCCCGGGAACGTCATGTCCTGTTTGCGGGGAAACTTGATGCATTGGTTACATGCCCTGGGTACACTTAATCATTTTCAACAATTCTTGGCGGCTAAGGCAGACAATCACCCTCAAATATGAGAAAAAACTGTGGATCGTAAATAAATAAGCCAGATTCATTGCTCAAAACTCTTGATAACAAATGAAGGAAACTGACACTGTCGTGAAGAAAATGGAATGATGGTGGGACCTAATTAATTAGTGGAAAACTAGCATTGAAAGAAAGTTCAAAGGTTATTTGCCCATAATCCTTTCATAATACAATGACAGCTCTGTCGTTGATGGGCTCACAACACTCACAACCCTTTAGTAAGCTCTTGTTAGGTGTTTGTCACTATGGGTAATTTTGATAGGATTCCACCATGGGGGGCAGAAAATGAGCGTCAATAATCAATAAACGTAAGGGTTTTCGCAAGTCCCTCAAAATGGCCTCAACTCAGTTTATTCCTCAATTGGGGCTTGACAGGCTCCACGAACCGCGCGCGCAAGCATGCAGGCTCCACAAACCGCGCGCGCAAATAAAGAATCTCAGAAGCAGGGACACCAGCAGCCAGGCCCCAAAGCACACACCATAGACATCCTGCAGCAGCACCCTGCATTGGCATCAGCACCCACAATGCACCCCGCAGCTGTGTAGCAGCGCGTGGCGGCGCGTGGCTTCGCTTGGCTACGCGTGGCCCGTGGTGTGGGCCAGATTGCTGCAACGAGTGCGTGATGTATGACCTCGACTAATGCTTTGGAAGGGATCGCGACCGCCTTGTTGATCTACTTGCGTGACCAACAAACTCGTATTCCCTCAGATCTGCCATGCACCAACCAGCAAGCGTATATATAATATAGAGAATACAACATTAACTAATTAACCAGAACAAAGACGTCAAAATCAACTTAAAATGGACTCAATGATAAAAAACTGCGATCAAATCCAATCGCCTCGATTTCTCAGAATTCACTTGTCTAAAAGCGCCTGGGCTGAGCACGGGCTCTGCGCAAACGTCTCCATCTTAGATCATGAGGTCACCAAATGCAAAACAGAATATGATCTGGTGAAAGTACCTGCCTAAAATTTCCTAGAAAATCTGGACCGTGAAACGGCCGAGAAAAACCGTGAAAAGCCACCAGACACACGCCTGAAATTTACTCATTTTTTGGAGTATGTTGTAATCTTTTCACGGTTTTTTCATTGATATCTTTGGAACCATTGGTCATTTCAAGCCGTCTTGGCACTTACAGACTTGAAATTAGTTGATGAGCAGCTGTTGTTACTGAGGCTGTAAAGTGTATGTGGGGCTTGGCGAGTTTCCCCTTATATATATATGTCAACATATATCCCAAGATTCCCAAGATCAAATAAACCAACAATGCGAAGTAATCTAAAATGTATGCGTCGTTTTTGGTTGACAGTAGTACGGCCCGGCACTGCATTGAATCCAGACTAGATGCCCATGGATCTTGCCAATCCAGTCTGGCAGAGGGAACCCTTCCATGGCCCGAGAGTCGACGAGCCGGAGCAAGCTGCTAATGAAGTTGATTGTTGGTGCGTGTTTGTTTTTCGGAATTGCTTTACAACAAAGTACATCAATTGGCTTTACGTGATTCTTTGCGGCGAGGTGCTCCAAATCAAAACATGGTATCCTTTCCGCACATGTTGAAGAGATGAGTATGTCTCAAACCAATTTCAAAAACATACTGCATCCTCGTCTCAGTGCCGTAGCCTAACATAATGTGAAAGGAAACGGCCACGTCACGGCATGCACCTGTTTTACAACATATCAGACATGGAAAACATGTGAATGCCGGAAAGTTTCTGGAATTTTGTGGGGAAATCAGAGAATTTAAGAACTCCTTTGCCGCCACTTTGGTTTCCGCCGCTAAAGCAATCAAATGAACATACGACCAGAACAGTTGATCGTTCACATGTCCATCAACTGCTCGGCTGGTCAGAGACTTTGGGAGTGCCTTTTTGACATGGTGCCAGATTCTGTCACACTGCTGAGTGCCTGCCTTTTTCACACCTGTTCTCTTCCTAATTGCAACAGTAAACTGCGACTGCGTGTGCTTCACTTGAAAAAAGCGGAGACCCTTACTCTTCTGTTGAGTCTTAGCTGCGGCCTTGTACACATTGGCCCCATCTGTGAAACCGGTGATTCCGCACTTTGTTTTGTGCGAAAGGCACGCCAAGATTTTGGACTTCAACACTTCCTGCAAGGGTCCGTTGCATTGGAATTAAGACATGTGCCACTACAAAGGTGTTAGGATCGCTGGGACTCATCAGTAAAAAAAGCGAAAAGAATGAAAGACCAAAAAGAACGAAGAATGAAAGACAGCGTCAATGACCCTACGTGAGTGTGTGTGAGTACATAAATCATGGCGGGTATTGTTGCGTGGCGCGCATGCAGTAGCGTAGCATCACGTAGTTGTATACCTTGAAGAGAACGTGCAGTCGCGTAGCATCACGTAGTTGTATACCTTGAAGAGAACGTGCAGTAGCGTAGCATCACGTAGTTGTATACCTTGAAGAGAACGTGCAGTAGCGTAGCATCACGTAAGTGTGCAAGTCCCATGAACGTTAACATCCCCCACCCCACCCCCCCACCCCCCAACGAACCATAAATGAAGAGACAGGAAAAATGACATACGCGCACGGCCTCTTCTAGGCGCCGCCACCATTAACATAACCAACCCAAAGTAACATACTCACATGCCCAGCTGATTGTGCGCATGGGGGCCAACCAAAGTTGGTACAACATGGTCCGAAAATGGCCCAGAAAAAAATCTCGTTAAGCCACTTTGAGGGCACCCTAGCCTGTCACAACGAGACCTGAAGTGCGGGCCGCCCGCATCCTGCATGTATGCCTCCAACTGCTACTTTGTATGGGCAATTTTCAAAAAAACTCCGCAACTGGGTTATAACAAACAACCTTCAGCAAATGCGGGTTTCGGGTTACGCACGAGTACCCAATTGAAGAGCCTTGTGTATTAGAATGTCTGTCTGTAATTGAATTACTTTACCTTGGTGCATTTCAATGATCGCCTCAACCCCAAACGCTACCACCCCATTTTCGGCTGAATCCTTGCGAATCCCAAAAACTCCTGGCAAGCACTAAGACGTCAAACTGTACACAGCTGAATTCATGGATATGGACAACCCACCAGATATAGAAGTTTTCCCGAAGAAACGATGCCTTTTCAATATCTATGTTACATAGTCAACCAGAGGTCCAAGGCCAGCTGCTTTTGGCCCTTCCTCGACCTGGAGCCCTTCTCGCACCCCCTGGTGCTGAAAAGCGGCATCCTCTGAAAGGCTGGTTACGGGCGGCAGGTCCTGGGGCATCGACGAATGCTGACATCTTAGCCAAAGAAAGATTCGACATTCTCTAGAAAAGGCGAGTTCAGCAACCAAATCTGGAACACAAACAAGGATTAGACAGTGCTCAACCAAGCAAGAAATTCTTAGAAGTTAATGTATGGGAAAAAAACGCGCATATAGTGAATTGACTGGCGTGATGGATGATACGTAATTACTGGAGTCAATGGATCTATGGTGATCACAATTGGTGAGCCCCCATGAATATCCAAAAACATATGCTATTCATGCTTGCTCTTTAAATGCTTACACGGGTTATTGGGACTTGGCACGGGGGGTTACGGAAACTGCTGCGATGGTTACATTTTGCTGAGAGAATTCCACTGCTTAAGGCGCAAACACATGTATAATGTGTATACAGACACACATCAAACCATGCATACAGACACAAATGATCACATGCGTTTTGTTTCTATCATCATTCAACGGAACATCTCCGCCGAAATCGCCGCCAGCATTCCATGAGGCCCAGCTGCTAGTGACAGGGTTGGATGCTTAAGCGTTGAACCACCACGCAGCTCAGCAGGGAGCTCACCAAAGGCACCATCACATCCAAGCGCTGATCCTCCCTGTGCCACCATTCATTGCCTCAACAAGGTGGTGCCAACCCAGTTATGTTAGTTGGTGTAAAGTACACCCATTTGATGTATGATACATCGTATATCTATCATAAATAAATCTAGGTATTTTAGTTGTAATTCCATCAATTTGGTTATTTGTGCGGCATCACTGCGTGGCACAAACATGACACTTGAATGCTAAGCTCATGTAGGTTTCCACGGGGCGATGGAAAAACAAGGTGTTTTGGAAACTGCTGGTTGAAGTGAGAACCCAAAAACCCCGAACTCAACCCCCCGAACACCTGCGCAGAAACACACCTACACAAACTGGTTACGGACCCGACTGCTATATTTGAAATATCAAGACGTAAACATATAATAGAGAGACACAAATAATTGCCCTAAACAGAACTACAACTTCCATTAAATTTGCATTGTTCGACCCTGTGCGCCCCATGCGGTGCCTGATAGAGCAAGTGCCCCGGTCCAGGGACTCATGGTGAAATCACCTTGATGCGCGCGACAGCTGATACTTACTTAAGGGGACCATGGTCCTATAGGAAACAAATCCAAATCGTTTAGTATTTCTCTTGACAAGTGTTTTCCTCACCAGCCGTGTTTGTGGACCCCAGCCGTGAGCCTGTGCAGTTCTTCACCGCTGTCCAACCACGCATGTACAACAAGAATCATAAGAATCTTAGAAACAACATATGCATTGGAATCTGAAGGAATCTTCATGAGCAATTGTTTGGTTTGTAGCAATGTGTCTGAATCAGCCAAGAGTCTGCCACTGGTCATTGTTCACTCTCCCTTCTGGATAGTCAGACCGCTGGACCATGGCTGTCATGGCTGTCATGGACCAGCACAGACTAAATCGTCACTGCAGGGTGGCCTACGCAACAAAGGGTGCTACGGGAAGGATGATAGATGATAAATCACACAATGGTACGATATAGTATAGAAACAACGCAAAAGAATGTATATGTCTCAAGCCCATGCTATGTACATGAACTCCCTCCACATGATAGGTGGTTGTAAACTTTTCATGCGGTTTGCAATCAATTTTGGGGGCCTGCTTCCCATCAATTTTCTTGTGCTGCAGGTCTACCATGAACATGCCATGGCCAAGCTGCTCTGCCCTTTTCTGAGGTTGCTTGTGATGTCTGGGCCACTGCAACGATTGCGATCCAAGAGTGGTAAAGGAATTGAATGGAATTGGTCTTGTTGGAAACTTTGGCATTCTCTAGAAGTGGCGCTTTGGCATTCTCTGGAAGTGGTGCTAGGTACAATGCAAAGAAAAAAACGTAGCAAAGGAATTTGCCATTATATCAGAAATCCTCTTTAAGCCAAATCAGGTGTGGGAAAACTATCAGCTAATTATCCACGACCATAGCCGACCATACCCACCAACCACGGGAAACTGAATTATGTTGGAGAAATTTTCGTTGTATTTGGAAATTTGATACTAACCGGTGTACTATCGAAAGAGAACATCATTAAAACATCATAAACTGTTCACTGGATTGGTTGGTGGTTGCCACCCATCCCCAGAAAAGGGCCCGTCAATCTGCAATGAAGGATCGACTGATACACAAATGATTCATAAGCATGGTTCGGGTCATCCCATTTTCGGGCTTGGGCAAAAAAAACATTAATGTAGTATATTGATTGGCGGGATGGGCCTCTATTGTGGAAACATATTTGAAACCGAACGTGCAAAAAAATAACCACAATGCACTTTGAAGGATGGAAAACAAACAATGAAACAAACCAGCGCCTCATACGCTTGTTTCAACTCAAAATAGACTAGCCCAAATTGTTGATGGTTTATTATCATCATTTTCCGTATTTAAACTTCAAAGTGGGGGAAAGCCACCATATTCAAACAAACGCATGTTGCTGTGGCTACCCCAAGCAGGCGTGGCTCTCAACCAAAAAGCCTTCAAACAACTACAACTCCCAAGAAGATCCATGATATCTGGGTTTACCTGACTGAAACCAGGGTGCCCCAAAATTTGATGGCTTATGCGTTTATCCCCGTTATGATCATTTTCCCCATTTTAATCGCTATATTTTGTGTCTAAGTTCACCTGGCCGGTCTCAACTTCGCCACCCCTTTTCTTCGTCTCGTTCCCGCGCATGCCAGGGTCTCCAGCATTGTGATCGGCCCAACAACCTCGGACCGATGGGTCACAAACTGCAGGATCCCATAAGCCACCAGCAACACAGGAACATCCGGACATCTATTGTTGCTATGATTGTTTATTTCGAATTTGTGACATATGTTTGGTACTACACCTTTGTACTACACCTTTGTACTTTGTTTGATCTTGTTTGGGGGAATTTTAGATCTCATTCATTTTCATACCCGGATATACCCGGCATCTGCGATTCCAGGCGCCCAAACCACGAGTAACTGCCGCCATGGAACCGACTTGTAACTTTTCAGCGAGAAAAAAGAAAGTGTTGAAACAAGGTCCTCAACTCGGGCCGCAACCACATGTCAAAGATCAGTTCCAAGTTCCAGGCAAATTCTCAAATTCAAGTTTGGCACAAACGGGAGATTAGCAAAAAAACGTGTCTCAAAGTCTCAAAGCATGCACTTTCCAACAGCCAAAGGGTCATGGCATCATCCCCTCAATCCCCAGACGTCCTCATCAGCTTGTTCCGCTTGTTGCCAGGGATAGCTTGTGTCCCTTTCCAATTATGGACTGCACATGCCTCACGCCAGCCGAGAAACAATGATATATCCAAATTTTGGTGGCTTCAAGCCTGCGAAAATGTGATCCCCTTTTTCCTGTAGTCTAGATCGAGTAGAGTATTGAATGTCGTCATTTTGGGGTTCCGTTTCGGAATGCTAATTATGATCACGGGACAGGTTTGAAATATTTGGACTAGTCGGTTGGAATCACTGGCAAAAACGACCATCCGAAATATGTTAAACCAACAGTAGCTGACATGTTGCAACAAAAAAAGTTGAAGGTTCCATCCCGCAGTGGCGCAAGCAGCAGGGATCGCTTGCCTGTGTCAAATAATATGCCAAACATGCGAGCAGTGAGTTAGCCAGTCTCTGATTGGGTATTTGGTTCCCACCGCACCTCTTGTTTAAGACCGTTATTATTTTGTAGCTACCCATTGTAAATTTTCCGGAAAAATCGCAGGGAAGCCCACGCCCCAAAAAAAAATTGGAACATGCCCCATGACAACCGTAACTTCCCCTTGCCCCAAGGCTCCACACAGTTTCTGGCGCATTGGCCACAGCTAAGCAGCAGCAGCTCATCTGTCGTGGAAAGTCATTGGGAGGCAATGGAAACATGTCCAATCTTGGACCAATTGGTACCTCAACAGGGCCGCAATGCAGCAAATGCAGAACTCAATGCCAGGCGGTTCTCCAATTCATGCTTACAATATACATGCACACACATATGTATATATATTTATATATATATATATGTAATATGTATATAATATGTATATGTAAATAAATATGTTTATGTATTGATTTTTTGGAAGCATTGGCTGGTGCCATGGTTTTTTGGTCGAAACTTTGACTGAAGTTGTCAACAAAGTTAGGGTTTTGATACTTGTACATGTAAATAAATATGTGAGCTTTACAAAAAACTCATGAAACTACTGTGCGTGAACACATCTGCTGCAACGAAGCAACCACTACTGAAGGCCAAAAGATCACTAAGGGCCCAGTTTTCAGTTCGATGTTTCTTTGGTCTTACCCCTAGGCTCTACAAGGACCTAAGCGGCAGTCTTCACATTGGACATGATTGCAGGTATATCACTGATTCACCAACCTGAAATCAAATAGGCCATTACCCTTACTAGCAATCAATTATTTTGCGGGGGAGTTGTTATAATTCACCAAAACGTATGTTTATCATCTACCTCTTCGGGTGTTGCACACACACACACACGCTTCACCAACATTGCAACTCCAAAACATATCGAACAGTTTAAGCCTTGGAAATATGTGCCGAATAGCTATTGACGTATACAACTCATTACCATGTCAAAGAATGAGATGGAAAATTGAAGAATACTTCTATCTCTTTTGGGACTTCCAAAAAGCTTGAAAACAGACATTATGCAAGCATATGGAATAGGAGTTGGATGAAAAACTTGAACTCGGAAACTTCAGGGTCTTCTTATATAGTAAGGTCGGCGAGGTCCCTACACTTCAGCGCCGGCCTCCTCAGCTTCACGAAGTCAGAGCGCAGAATCATGGCGCAGCACCTAGGGCACTGGACTGAAACAATTCGTAACCCCAAACAAATGCCGAAAATTGCAGAGAAACAAAATCTAAAGGAACATGGTTTTTCTTTTTTTGGGATTTATATACTAAAAACCAAAATCTTTATGTGCTGGTGGTCGCATGCGGGTACCATCCTGCCCAACTAACATAGACATACATAGGCTATGGGTTGGGGCTGGAAGACACTTTTTGCAGACAATTGCCAATTCTCAGGTCTGTGTGAGCTTGGGGAATGGTAAATCCATTCCCATGTTTTTGGTGATTGCAATAGTATTGCTTATTGCTGGTGCTTGAACCCACCTGTGCGGTGTCAACTTTATTCTCTGAATGAAAACCCAATATCGGCTTACAAGCCAGCTATTTGTGGCTTGGCTACATGCAAATTGCCGGTGTTGACACTCACATTGTTTGGTGTAAAGCCCGTCATTTGCAACTCAATTTTGATTTCGCTTTGCTGTTGAACCGACAATGCCTTCCTCTGGGTCTGCGCCCTGCTTCCCCTATTAATGCTTTGACATTGTGGTCTCTTATCCCCCTCCCCCAAATCCTGGGGACCAGGTGGGGTTAACCCCTCACTTTTTGCCAAAGACGTATGGGGATTGGGGGGGTTAACCCCTCAAAATCCGGCATGTATCAGTGTCAGATGCGGGAAATGTATTCTTCGTAGGGGTACTGAACCTGAAAATGTATGCTTTGCGGGGGTGTGAACTGACAAGAGCCACTGGATATATAAACATTTCTAATTAAATGTATGGAAGCATGCGGGTTCTGCAACTCAATCCAGTTGATTCTTTCTCCTGGGAAACTTTTTGAAACCCGTGAAAGCCAGAAGGTCACCTGGGAATACCTGGGGTCACCTAAAACAAACACATACAAACACACATCACTCCCAAGATATGACACCAATTCACAAGACAATAGCTGTTGTTTTTTCATGGAACGCCGTCAGGATCCGTTAGGGTTAGACTATTTTTGGCGTGCATCCATTTGGCAACTATAGTGAACCCTCGAGCCATAAAATGGCTGAAATATGCTGCAATTGAAACATGCTGAAATGTATGCTTTGCAGGGGGTACCAAGGAATCCCTCAGCAAGATGTATAAAATCAGTGTGCCAAAAATGATGTGCTTTTCGTCTACCCACCCCCTAAAATACTTTTCAAAGAAGGGTATTCCCTCAGAAAAATAATGTAACATTCCCGGGGATGCCCGGGGGATCCTGGAAAAACCAAGCCCGAAAAATTATTAAACAACCACCCTAAAATAAAGGATCCTGGGGGGGGACCCATGGATCCTACATTTTTCAAACGTCCCTCGTCAAAAAATGTATTTTGGGGGGATCCTGGGGAATCAATTTTGGAGGACGATAAAAGTATGTTTTTCCCCTAACCTCTTCCCCTCCCTAAAATACATTTTTAGGGGTGGGCGATGGTCTTTTCATGGGTTGTTTCGCAGCATGATGCAGCCCTGAAGTTTCAGTTTTCAAAGTGCAGCCACCAGAAAAATAAAAGATACGTCGGCCAAACATGGAAAAGCACACATGGAGATATTGTGCTTTGAATCTCCAGCACCTCACCCCCGGATCACTCTATTAGAAAAATATTGATTAACAAATCATGACAAATACCACCGGTGTCCGTTTGAAAATCGGACCCCGCACCAATTGGCGTCTCAGCGCCTGGTGCTCCGCAGGTTTGTGGAGTGAAAACTCAGCAGCACGCAGAATGGAACCTTGCCGAAGAAACCCAACTACCACAAACGCATGAGGTTTGCTTCTGATTTTGTTCCGATTGGTGGTTCGACCACCCTGGAAACAAATCATTGCTTTAACATGCTTTAACACCTTTTACTTTTTTATTGTCCTGAGCAGGTGAAGAATCAGAATTGATTGAGCGCATCAGCCGCTTTTGGGGTGAAGTCATTGCGAGCTTTAGCAACTATACCGCTTGGGTTGAGTTAGCGCCTACAGGGTCACAAATGAGTCCATCTTCACGAATTCAAACTAGAGAGATATATGACCCACTGCCAACGGGAAGGCAATCGGATATCTTTGGGATCACTTTCGCATTGGAATTGGTACAGTGGACTTGGCAACTTACCTACAGAGGTTCTATGCCCAACGCTTTGTAATTACAGCAATTAAACATGACATTCGGAAATCCCCATCCTTGATGAGAACATCTATCAATGGATTCAAATGGATTGAAATCCTGCTTCTGCATTGCCGCGGCCCAAGAGCGGATAATAAGCACGATGGTTGTAGCCCCTCAAGATTTTTTTCTACCACCATTTTCGCACCCCAGGCCTAAATTCAGCAAACAAAAGCAGCCACCACAACTCCGTGGGAAATGGCCGCAATGCTGTGTCCACTGATGCGGCGGCTTCACTTTGGCAGCAAGGCAGGCCATCTGCTTGACAATTGAGGAATCGTCCCGTTTCCTGATTTGTTGGCTGGTGCAAATTTATGCCGAAGATTTTACCATTATTAATTATTAATTTCTATTATGTGTCACATACTCGAAGGCAGGGTTCTCCCGTAAAGCATTGAAAAATTGCCATGCCAAGTTTCAGCTTCACATGGCCAGCAATTATGCGAAACACCCCCAGGAATCGATGGCAGTTTCCCCCACTGGATGACTAAACCTCATGCTCCACTGGCCGTCATGGGGAAGCAGGGTCCGATGGTGGCTGCTGACCTGCACGCATTACAGCAGGCAGCGCGCACACATATCACAGTATATGTACAATGTACAAATACTGCGATATGGAGCCTATATCACGAGCACTATCTAAACATATCTACACACATCTGGTATGATTTGAAAATGACTGAAGCTCACTTGCCCTGGAATGGTTTGATTGGTAATTGGGTTGTCCAGGGATTAACAACATATTCAAGAACTCAGAAAGTATACCAGGTAGTGCCCGGCCCCATGCTGGGGCGCAAGTTTCGAAAAAATGCAAATGGCTGTAGGAAATCAATGGCCTAGAGGAACGTTTTGAGATGCAGAAGCAATAATGAAGTGTTGTGAAGTTGTGAGGCGCATCAGCGACTAAGCACATGGTGGTTGAGATGCCAACAGAATGACATGACAGAATCCATGCAAAACTGGCCGAATGAGCCAATGAATCAACGAATGAGTGAATGTTAGTTAAAAGTCGATGAATCATGTGAAACATTGAACCAATGGTAATGCATCAATCCATGAATCAATGAATCGACGGTGCAACGAATCAACGAATGAATGAGTTATCGAAGGAAAAGTTTAGAAGTCAAACTTCCGACTATATGGACAGATGAAAAGCAGAGGCGCAAAGAGTCAGAGAAGAGAAGAAAGAAGATCAGGGAAGATAAAGAATCAGAAGACAGAAGATGCAGGTGCGCAAAAAGCTAGGAAAGTCGAGAAACACTGTGTTTTGCCAATGATTTGTGGCTCCGGAGGGTCGGAAAGTAGGCTCGCTAAAGCTCGAAAAAGTGTACGCCGCTGTGGCGCGAAGCACATTTCCAAGTCAAAAAGCCAAAATGTACAAAACATGCTCGGACCACTTTTGGAAGTTGAGATGTCGAAAAAGTGCACACCGTTGAAGCGCAAAGCACATTTCGAAGTCAAACGTGCAAAAACTGAGGGGGACGGAGCACTTTTGGACGTTCAGATGTCGCTTTGCGTAGCATGCGCAAGGGATTCTGCACCTTGCCAAAAGTGAGGAAAACGTGATGGATCGTGATGGTTTTGTAGCATGTTCAAAAACCTTGGCAGGCGTGGGACATTTCACCCCCGGACTGTATAAGCCGGGGCGACATTAACACACCGGACTGGTTTTAAGAATTGGAGCTGGTTCCAAAAACTAGCCGCGTCAAATCGTGCGTAGTTCGTTCTGCAGGGTTTAACTTAATAGACTTGGCAGTTTCTACCTGGTAGGCCTTGTCGAGGTTGTATCGAATCATCAAAAATGTATTCCGTACATCACGACGAAGATCAGATTAAAGTCCCAAAAAGAGAAAATAAAATAAATCGACAAATTCCAGACATGCCCTGTGCTAGAAAGGTATACACACACACACACACACTACACAGACTACACTACACTATCACTATGCTACACTAGAGTACACAACACGACCAGACACTACACTACACCACTTTACAACTACAACAACAACAACAACACCAACACCAACACCAACACCAACACCAACACCAACACCAACACCACCAACAACAACAACAACAACAACAACAACACCAACACCAACACCAACACCAACACCAACAACAAACACCAACACCAACACCAACACCAACAACAACAACAACAACAACAACTACTACTACTACCACTACCACTGCCACTGCCACTGCCACTGCCACTGCCACTGCCACTACTACTGCTGCTGCTGCTGCTACTACTCCTACTACTACTCCTACTACTGCTACTCCTACTACTACAATGCTTCTACCACTACTGCTTCTACTACTACTGCTTCTACTGCTTCTACTGCTTCTACTGCTTCTACTGATTCTACTGCTACTACTACTCCTCCTCCTCCTACTGCTACCACTACTACTACTACTACTGCTACTACTACTACTACTACTACTACTATCAACACTACATTACACAACACTACATTACACAACACTACACTACTACACTACACTAATTACACTACACTACGCTACACTAATTACACTGCGCTTCAACTACACGACACTACACTACAACTACAATTACACTACTTCACACACACACACACTACACAGACTACACTACACTATACTACACTAGAATACACAACACGACAGCCTTGCACTACACTGCTTTGCA
Source organism: Cladocopium goreaui (assembly GCA_947184155.2). Taxonomy (NCBI): domain Eukaryota; class Dinophyceae; order Suessiales; family Symbiodiniaceae; genus Cladocopium; species Cladocopium goreaui. The sequence goes on along the minus strand of CAMXCT020001657.1, from coordinate 235,884 downwards.
GCTACAGCTACCAACACAGCTACAACTACAAACGCAACTACAACTACACTATGCTAATTACACTGTATACACGACAGCTACAACTCGACTACACCACAACTACAACTACAACTGCACTACATCCAGCAGTTGTGGGTGAGGTGACCACTGCAACCATTGCAACCACTCCAAAAAACACAGCTGCGACCACCTTTCGGTCCATCAGTGGATTCGCTCTGCCATCCGGGATTCACAACAACCAACCTCTCCTATGGGTTTCCTATTTTTCAGCTTCCGCCACCGCCTTGTGCGGTACTAGTGGTAGTGAGTCGATGAATCAATGAATCCATGTTTCAGGGAATCAATGCATCAATCATTGAATGATTCACAATCAAAGAATGCATGAATTAGTTAGTGAATCGATAAATCATTGAACCAGCGAATCAATGAATGGATGACGAGTTCATGAATTAATCAATCAATGAACCGATGATTCAGTGAATCACTGTGAATCAATCAATCGTTGATCCAGCAAATCAAAAAAGCAATGAAGTAGTGAATCATTCCCCATCCCCCTGATCAGATCCAAAAAAAGGATCGCCTGCTTTTCCCCCACAGCATCGATCTAGTTCATGGGCTGAATACTTGAAACAGTTGGGTTTGACTTGAGCCAATCAGAAGCGTATTTTGCTTCCTGCATTGCTGCATATATTTTTCAGCTTACCTGATGATGATGATGATGATGACGACTGATGCTGATGATGGTGTGGTGAACATGACGATGATGGGGTGAACATGGTGATGTGGTTGGCATGTGAATGCTCACCGTGACCGTCGTCCGAAACCCGGAAGTTTTGCAACGAAACCTCCTTTGATAAACACGAAAAAGCAGTGTCAATGGCACCCATGAGGTTGAGCCGATGTCAAACCGATTCCATGCTTGAGGGGAAATTTCCACATGAAGATGTGCCCATGCTCACTCGAGAATGTTTTTCTTGGACGGCCCCTTGCCTTTCACAACCCTTTTGAAACTTACTTGGATTTGGAACAACCAAAGAATTACAATGAACTCACAGGATCGAGTCACGCAAGATTGACTACATGCTTCTGTGCTTGAATGTCTTTTAAGGCCCACGTCCCCTGCCTGCTGACATCTGCAACTTCCTTCAGCGCTATAGCCGGCTGCCAGGGCGGCCAGGAGTGCGACAAAGGCTGCTATATACCCCCGCGGCGCACTCGTGACCCCCCAAGTTCGGCGATGTTGCGGGGCGTGCAGGAAAGGAAAGTCATTGTCCACCTGTCCAGTGCATGGGGGATTGGATGGATGGCCGTGACGGCCTAGGTGGGCCAAAAAGCTAAGAAAAAATAAGAAACAACAGAACAAGATTTTCAATGTTCTTGCCATTTTCGTTTGCCATGTGGAGATACTGGAAGAATGCCATCCGCAAGCAAAATTGGGAGAAACAGGATGGCAGTGTGGTATCCCATGGCTCATGGCCATGGTAACAATATAGGACGCCCCCATCCACCCAATTCATCTTCACGAAGTGGAAGCGCATCTCACCAGCTACCCTGGCCTGTGACTTGTCCCTTCGCCACGTAATGCCAAAAACGTTGTGAATGCAACGGCTCCCGCCGGCCCACTGCCAGGAAACACCAATCCTTGGGCACATCAAACATCACACGGACGAGAAAAACCGGCTTTGAATGGTTCTGGGCGCAAATAGATGAAAATCACATGTTTCTTTGTGTGCCCAGGTTTTCTGAACACTTCATGGGTAGGAATGGGCAAAAGCCACCTATGATCGAACAATTTATGAACAGCATTTTAGTCAACATTCCTCATTCAAGCCCTGACATGTGCAACACAAGACCGGCTGCAAATTAAAGTAAACTAGTTAAAATTTGCCGGTCAATCTTTGGCAACCAACTCATAGGGGCCAACCTCAGCCATGGCCAGAAAACCTTCACTCATTTGGCTGGCTCACACCAAATTGGTTTTAGATGCCCGGAACCAGTAAAAGCTTGATGAGCACATTGCGTATATCACACAGGGCATCCCAGGGCTTAGTGATAACAGCACATCTAAAGAACAACAAGGCATCAACAGGGCCAAACCATGCCCACGGCATCCAAGGCACCAAGGCGTTCCTCCACGCCCGGCTGTCTTGTTCACACGACATTCGCGGGAGATCATCTGAATTTCACAGGCAGTCAGCAGCGATCTGGATCTTGGCCAAAGTTAAGGTCCAAGACATGGTGGTTGCAGGCATTGCGGAAAACACGTGGAATCTTCAGAAAAAGGCTGGGGCAGTTGCAATAGCAAGGGTTCAGCGCGGTTCAAAAATCAATTTCAAGGCATGTGTTCAAGCAAAACGTTGTGAAATCTGAGCTCGGCAGCATCCGCGTTGTACAGCCGGGGCATTGCTTTAGCAGAACTTTCAGATAAGGTGCATTGTTGTATTATTACTATTGTTATTATTTTTACTATCGTTATGCTCATTATTATTCGATGGCAGAGGCGGCACGGTGAACTCAGCACCTAGAAGCTGGCATGGAAGGAGGCAGCGAAACATTGTGGCATCGACCCGCGGGACGGAATGGAGCCCTTGCTGGGCCTCAGGTTTGCGGGCCAGATCTGAAAGAAACAAAATACTTTTGATCTAAATGTGAGACGCTTTGGCTGTAAGTACTGGCAGAGGCCGGATTGTGTTTGAACGTGTCACGGGACTGCCAGTGCGGATAGGCAGCAGCTCTCAGCGCCAGCTAGGAGTGCCTTGGAGGCGCTGGCGAGGAGCGTGGTGGACTCCGGCTTGTGTGGCGAAAAGTTTGAGGGCGTCGAATGGGGTCAATTGTTGGATGCCAGGACGGTTGATTACAATGGTGATGAGACCCGTATTGCTAAATCTTTTGCTTGGGGGAACATTGAACTGGCCGCTAAAACAGTTGTCTTGCGCAGGCAACCGCATCATTGAAAGCAATTTGTTTAGAGCACATCAGAATTTTTGCCCTCATCAGAGTCCCCACAGTGCGGGTTCATGTTAAGCTTGTGGTTCTCAAGGTTCCCTGCTGGAATATGCATTCCAAAAAATACATGGCTATTTGCGTATTAAAGAGCTACAGCGTTTGGATTCATGCCAACAGCTTGCAAGAGGTGTATAGTCGGTCATGTCCTTGTGAGGTTAAAACGCGATCTCGCGCGCAATCGCTTTTGATATCTGAGAACTCCAAATGTATGGAAATTTTTGCCGATTTCGAATTTCGGAAGAATTTTCAGATTTCACTCTTAAAAACGGCTTTCGGCGGAATTCCATCATTGGAAACCAATTTCGGCGGAATTGATTTTTGAATGCTTGCCCCAGTTAAATCAGAAAAAATGTCGGCAGATTTCGGCGGAATTGCCCGCAATTTCGGCGGAATTACCCGGACTCAGTTACAAATAAGCACAGCCCATGAGAACTCGGCAGTCTTGAAAATCGTCGGCAATTTTTTCTGTTTTCTGCCATTCTGCGATTCCTGTGCTGAAATGCAATTTCGGCAGAAGTTCCCAAAAAGGATTCCCCAGGTATATCAATGAGCTTGGAGTTGCATTTGTTTCACGCGGTGCAGGCGCAAATGCAGATCAGGTTTGACCTGGATCACATGTCGGATTTGTGCCAGCTGGTGCGAACAAATGGTGGCGCAGAGTTTCTCCAGAGCTTGCACGCACGAGTTGTTGTGGAACATTGCAAGCAATAATGATCCAAATGGGAAACACATTGGCGGAAGTACTGGCAGAGGCCGGTTTGTGTTTAAACGCCACAAGAACACTTGTCTTAAGCACAGTGGGCTAGCGCATGCTAGCGCCTGTCTTGAAAACAGCTCAAATTGATTGCAAGACTTTCATGTACGCCAACAAATCGCACGTCGGAGGCATCGAATTTGGCTCGGTTGCCCATCCCGCCTTGAAGCACTTGTGTCAAGCGTGGGCTTAAACACGTTGCTTCTTTTGGCAGCTTTGCGCAAACTCTTGGCCCCATCAAGGTGCATGTGAGCAGTGCTAAGCCTCTGCCCGCAAGCGCTTAAGGTGGGCTTAGGGCTTGCGACCCTAGGGGACGCTTTAATCCTCCCACTGCCACATAATCTCTTCCTTCGATGATTTTGAACGCCGTTGTCTTTGTCGTGTTGATGTGGAACCGGGCTATCCTCCAAGCACTGTGCCTCACGATCCATGGAACAAGCATATAATGCTCGGCCCCTTTTTTCTGCCTACGCGCACACTTTGGCCACAAACGGGCAACTTTTCTCAGTTTGTAGGCGTGCGTAAGGTTCTTGTATGTTTCTTTGAACACAAAACTGATCGTTGACTTGTCCTTAAGTTAGGAAATTTGTGGAACCTTCCGATTCTTTTGCATCATTCACTCTCCTGCAGACACACCTACAAACATCAAATCCACTGCAAATATGGATAAGGGCGTCGTTCAACTCAACTCTGAGGCCCAACCCCTTTTTTGCCGGATTGAAGTATTCCCGGGAACGCAAAAAACACCACTAACAAATTGGTGAATTTTGATACCTTTAATGACTTTAATTGCCAAACAAAATATCATGTTGGTAAGCTATCACTTTTTGCGGTCGACCCTGCGGAAGCATGTGCAACAACCGAAGCAACCAAAAATAAATGGGCCCTTGAAGGCCCAGGCAGAAAAACAAATCCAACCAGCCCAGGCCATAGGAATTCCTTTCATGGACAGCATGGGCCAAAAACCGCGTGCCTTGCCACACACCACAGGCTGGTCCAGTCGGTGCCCACACCCCGATGCCAAACATGATGGGGTGCCTATCAAACTTGGACCTGTGGTTTTCCGGTTTCACATGCCATATTCCAAGCCGGCCATATCCTGGGTCTTTGCCATAAATGCAATTTTCTCATCCCATCCATCACGGGATATCTAGAATGGTTTCAATGAAATAACACGTCTCTTCCACGTCGGAGCGCCCGGAAAACAGAATTCAGTCCGGACTTGGTGGAAGGTGAGTTGACATTGAACCTAACAACCATTTGAGCTACGCATGTGGCAGTGGTCTTGGCCATCTCTGTCCCCTCAAACCCCCTGGAATCTCGGCGGGTAGAAAGACTGCCTGACGTCGTTTCACGAATCCTTAACCTCAAGTTGCGCCTGCAAAGTATGCAACGTGTGAACTGATGAGGTCAAGGCAAATCACCAAGGATCAAAAATTACTCGAAATCGTAGTTCGGACTACCTGCCCGAGGAACCATGGCGGATCAGAGCGGACTTTTTATGGACAGCCCATGGCGGAACACCATAGAATACGCATTGGCAACCACCAGCCCCAGTTGCCCTAGCAGACTTGAAAGTGACCAGGTACAATGGTGGTGTGGTGAAAACTGTGGCATATGCGTTGCGTTGCGCTGCGTCAGACTTTCAACAGCACCTACAACTGGAGGTAAATTGCTCTCGACGGCAGATTTTCGGCCTGGCCTGCGAAACGCGCTCGCTTACGAGCGGTTTGCGCCTGCTCATGGGTTCTGATGGGGCTGCGTGCGAAGCAAAGCCAACATCAGCAAAATAGGCATGTTCATAATGTTACATGCAAGCAATCGATGACATGAAACAGGCAAGCCAAGAGGATAAAATCTGTACAAGAAATATGGCGCAATGCAAACCTGCACTCTATAAGAAGGCAGTCTCACCCTCCTTCGACCCAAAGAAACTCAAAAGGAGGCATGTTCATTGGTCGAGATCTTTGGCCGAATGAGTTCCAACGCTTGTATACTGACATTCCTGGCGCAACTTTTGTATAAGGGTGAGAGGCTGAAATGGGCGAAGCATGCAAGATAAACCGCTGAAAACACGAGCAGCCGAGTGGTGGCAAGATGAATGGCTCAAAGGATCCTCGCTGTAGTCACTGTAGTGAAGCACCCATAGATGGGGCCACATGAGCTGGGTACTTTTAGATACGTCCACATTTTTCCGCTAAGTACTCAAAACAGATACCCGCGCCCAGGAAAATCTAGGGAAGGTCGCACAAACTGCAAGTTATAGCTTCACTTGGCAGAGATGGAGCCACAGGCCTGGCTCGGCTCAAAGGGCTAGCTTTGGCATGTTCATTCTCTACACCAACCTCTTCAATGTTTTGTCTGAAACCCTGGTGGCACTTTAAGGATCCTCCCCCAAATGATTGGAACATACTTTTGGTCTCAAAAATGCTTCAAAGCGGCTTGCAAGGCAGGAAGGTGGGATGGAAACACAGGTTCCAAGCACAGCAAAGGCGGCAACATTAGCATGGGACGTGCTGGAGCTACGGTAGTTTCTGCTCAGCAACTCATTCAGCCGACCAGGCGACTGCAAACAAATGGTTGCGGTCAACATATTGCACGAAACTTATTGCAAACATATGGAGAGGTCCGCAATGCAAATGTATGGCAAGTGGTCAAACACCGAACAACTTACTGGAAAGGATCAGCTGGAATGGCCGACTCATGCTGAAGATGCTGAAGTCGTGAAGACAAGCTTCCTTCGCAAGGGCAACTTGCGGGGAACCCGCACCAAACAACCGCTGCTCGTGGACAGGTGGACAGCTGATTTAGGGGTATGCAAATCTCGATGGATTCCGAAAGGCTTCCTTATAACATGAAAAATTAATTTTGCCCCTTAGAGGCTCCTAGAAGCAAAAGGGTTCAAAAAGGCAAACATTTCGTGTACATCTACAAGAACACTTACATTCTGAGAAGGCCTCTGCTTCTAAGAAGTCACAAAACCTTTCTAGGAAGCACCAACAGTGACAGCTTCTAAGCGTTTCCGCAGAACCAAAAACACATCCACCCGGCGTTCCCATCAGAATTGCGTCCCCCTAGAGCCGGGCCCTGAACAGGGCACTTGATTTTTGAAACAGTTGGCACCAAGCAACTCGGGCGCAACGATACTTGCAAAAACGACTGGCAAACCTGTGAGACAGCCAGGTGTGCCTCAATCGGCCAGACAAAAGCCAAAACCATTTCCGCTTAAAAGTATGCTCTGTCAATTTCACGTCGCAACGAAATTTCAACAGACACGGTGCCACCTCCCAACTGGAATGGATGAGGCGGAGGCAATGACACGAGAGCTGCAGGCTGTGTAAATAAAATTGATGACGCAAGTGCCGCTGTGATGATATTGCATCAATGCGTCGATGCCTTTTTGCGGAGATGAATGCCTTTTGGGGGCAGGAATCGTGACCCATGCCCGTTTCATTCTCTCCAAAAAATTGGCTTTGAAAACCTTGCGGCCAAAGCAATTGCAACGAGGTCTTGGGCCGATCTGCATCCTACAGTCTGCATTATGGAGTTGAAGTTCGCACTGCAAATGTATGGCAAGTTGTCAAACACTGATCAACTGAAAAGGATCAACTGGAATGGCCGACTCATGCTGAAGTCAAGCTTCTCGTGAAGACAAGCTTCCTTCGCAAGGGCAACTTGCGGGGAACCCGCACCAAACAACCGCTGGACAGGTGGAAAGCTGATTTAGGGGTACGCAAGCCCCGATGGATTCCAAAAGGCTTTCTTATAACATGAAAAAATGAATTTTGCCCCTTAGAGGCTCCTAGAAGCAAAAGGGTTCAAAAAGGCAAACATTTCGTGTACATCTACAAGAACACTTACATTCTGAGAAGGCCTCTGCTTCAAAGAAGTCACAAAACCTTTCTAAGAAGCACTGACAGTGACAGCTTCTAAGCGTTTCGTTCTCACCAGAATTGCGTCCCCCTAGAGCCGGGCCCTGAACAGGGCACTTGATTTTTGAAACAGTTGGCACCAAGCAACTCGGGCGCAACGATACTTGCAAAAACGACTGGCAAACCTGTGAGACAGCCAGGTGTGCCTCAGTCGGCCAGACAAAAGCCAAAACCATTTCCGCTTAAAAGTATGCTCTGTCAATTTCACGTCGCAACGAAATTTCAACAGACACGGTGCCACCTCCCAACTGGAATGGATGAGGCGGAGGCAATGCCGCTGTGATGATATTGCATCAATGCGTCAATGCCTTTTCGCGGAGATGAATGCCTTTTGGGGGGCGGAATTGTGACCCATGCCCGTTTCATTCTCTCCAAAAAATGGCTTTGAAAACCTTGCGGCCAAAGCAATTGGAACGCAGTCTTGGGCCGAGCTGCATCCTACAGTGTGCCGCTTCCGTTTGGGAAATTGACTTGATGCCGTAAACTGGACAGCTGGCAAGACCTGGATCTTGGCCTTTCTTTTTATCCACTGTTCCATGTATGAAGCCGACCACTGGCGTAAGACACATGCGAAACTTTTCGCTCCTTTGTTGCAAGCTGGCTGACCACAATCCCACCGGCCAAAATACACAAAAACATTCGCAGAAACTTGGGGCTTGGGAAATTGGGTCTTCAACGAGTGCGTCAAAGCTCATGCCCCTTGTGGGGATGAGATTGCTCTGGGGTACGAATTGTGGCCCATGCCCGTGTTATTTTCTGTCTTGTGGGCAAAGCAATTGGAGCGTAATCTTGGGCCGATCTACGTCCTACAATGTGCAGCTTCCGTTTGGGAAGCCTGATGGCTGACTTGATGCTATGAACTTGACCGCTGCAAAATCCTTATAACCCATCTTTGCAAAAACAAGTGCGGGCCCCGAAGCTGATCCCTTGCCTCACTCAAGTCGCTTCAATTGATTTTGTTTACTATCACTTTCTCTCAGATTTGGTGCTCCTATCTTTGCACGGCACGATACAGCCACTGCCAATCAGAGATGGACAGCGCCAGCATAAGGTTCTTTTTTTGCTAGGGCGTCCAGGAGGTGGTTGGTTAACACAACACAAGCCAGCAAGTTCAGACAAGTTCTGGATGATTTTTGAATAAAGGGATGAGATGTAAATTGTACTCGGTGACACTTGCAGCCCGACCCCTTGCCCACCTACACACTTTAATTGGCAATCTAATTATTTTCCCGCTGGGAGCCAATGCGGTTTTGACACGCGTGTGAAAATGCCGCAGTGATTGCATGAATGAAGGCACCAAGGCTGAGCATCGCCTGAAGCCAGGCTGGGCTGCCAAAGCGCTGCGCATGTGGCACGGCTCGGGAATTGTTGGAGGTTGTGATAAGGCATGCGCGGTTGGATGGTTGCAAGTGAAGTGTTGAAGCCTAAGTGCCATGAGTTAGAACCTTGCATCCTGTTTGTAGCCTGTCAGCGCATCCGCAAGGTGTACTACGGAAAATGATTCACCAAAATCCACAATGGCTACAGCACAGCTTTATCACCGGTCACCAGCGGTCACTCCCATCTGTTGAAATCATACACCAGCCCTATAGCTATTCACAGCTGGTTGAAGCTTGAACGCATCCTAACCGGGCTGCCCTATAAGCCGCAGCGCTATCCCTGGCCATTTCCGAAAGACTGCAAGAAACTGGGATACGCGGATGCCTCATCATCCTGGTCTGCCGCTTGCGAAGCACGACAAAAATTTGATGAACACCCAAAAGAAAAGGTCTACTGATATCTTGAAACTTCTACGACACATCCTGATCCTCAGGCACCTTATTTGCGATGCAATGCCAGGAAGCCATGCTCAGCTGCCAAAGCGCTGCACATGTTGGAACGGCTCGGGTCTCGCCGGAGATCGTGAAGCATGCGCGGCAAATTAATTTGGATGGTTGCAAATAAAGTCTGGAAGACTATAAGCGGCACTCTTAAGCTGAACCTTCGCACCTTGCCTTTAGCTTCCCAGGGCATTTGTAAAGTGTACTGCGAAAATTGCTTGGATTCCTCGATCCAGCAGGACGCCACATCTGTATAACAAATCCACAATGGCGACAGCACTGCTTTATCACTGGTCACTCCCATCGAGTTGAAATCATACACCAGCCATATAGCTATTCACAGCTGGTTGAAGCTTGCATCCTAACCGGGCTACCCTATAAGCCGCAGGGCTATCCCTGGCCATTTCCGAAAGACTGCAAGAAACTGGGATACGCGGATGCCTCCTCATCCTGGTCTATTATACGGCTTGCGAAGCACGACAAAATATGATGAACACCCAAAAGCAAAGGTGTACAAATTTGTTCGGTTGATATCTTGACACTTCTACGATGCATCCTGATCCTCAGACGTTAATTTGCGACGCAATGCCAGGAAGCCATGCTCAGCTGCCAAAGCGCTGCACATGTTGGAACGGCTCAGGTCTCGCCGGAGATCGTGAATGAAGGATGCGCGGCAAATTAATTTGGATGGTTGCAAATAAAGTCTGGAAGACTATAAGCGGCACTCTTAAGCTGAACCTTCGAACGTTGTCTTTAACTTTCCAAGGCATTTGTAAGGTGTACTGCGAAAATTGCTTGGGTCCAGCAGGACGCCACATCTGTATAACAAATCCACAATGGCGACAGCACTGCTTTATCACTGGTCACACCCATCCATTTGAAACCATACACCAGCCCTATAGCTAGTCACAGCTGGTTGAAGCTTGAACGCATCCTAACCGGGCTGCCCTATAAGCCGCAGCGCTATCCCTGGCCATTTCCGAAAGACCGCAAGAAACTGGGATACGCGGATGCCTCCTCATCCTGGTCTATTATACCGCTTGCGAAGCACGACAAAATATGATGAACACCCAAAAGAAAAGGTGTACAAATTTGTTCGGTTGATATCTTGACACTTCTACGACGCATCCTGATCCTCAGACGTTAATTTGCGACGCAATGCCAGGAAGCCATGCTCAGCTGCCAAAGCGCTGCACATGTTGGAACGGCTCAGGTCTCGCCGGAGATCGTGAATGAAGGATGCGCGGCAAATTAATTTGGATGGTTGCAAATAAAGTCTGGAAGACTATAAGCGGCACTCTTAAGCTGAACCTTCGAACGTTGTCTTTAACTTTCCAAGGCATTTGTAAGGTGTACTGCGAAAATTGCTTGGGTCCAGCAAGACGCCACATCTGTATGCCAAATCCACAATGGCTACAGCACAGCTCTATCACGGGTCACACCCATCCATTTGAAACCATACACCAGCCCTATAGCTAGTCACAGCTGGTTGAAGCTTGAACGCATCCTAACCGGGCTGCCCTATAAGCCGCAGCGCTATCCCTGGCCATTTCCGAAAGACCGCAAGAAACTGGGATACGCGGATGCCTCCTCATCCTGGTCTATTATACCGCTTGCGAAGCACGACAAAATATGATGAACACCCAAAAGAAAAGGTGTACAAATTTGTTCGGTTGATATCTTGACACTTCTACGACGCATCCTGATCCTCAGACGTTAATTTGCGACGCAATGCCAGGAAGCCATGCTCAGCTGCCAAAGCGCTGCACATGTTGGAACGGCTCAGGTCTCGCCGGAGATCGTGAATGAAGGATGCGCGGCAAATTAATTTGGATGGTTGCAAATAAAGTCTGGAAGACTAAGCGGCACTCTTAAGCTGAACCTTCGCACCTTGTCTTAAGCTTCCCAAGGCATTTGTAAGGTGTACTGCGAAAATTGCTTCGATCCAGCAGGACGCCGATATCTGTATGCCAAATCCACAATGGCTACAGCACAGCTTTATCACCGGTCACTCCCATCCATTTGAAACCATACACCAGCCCTATAGCTAGCCACAGCTGGTTGAAGCTTGAACGCATCCTAACCGGGCTGCCCTATAAGCCGCAGCGCTATCCCTGGCCATTTCCGAAAGACCGCAAGAAACTGGGATACGCGGATGCCTCCTCATCCTGGTCTATTATACCGCTTGCGAAGCACGACAAAATATGATGAACACCCAAAAGAAAAGGTGTATCAATTTGTTCGGTTGATATCTTGACACTTCTCCGACGCATCGTGATCCTCAGACGTTAAGTTGCGACGTGATGCCAGGATTTGCCGAGCTACATCAAGGTTGGTCTCTGTGGCTGCGTGCCCCGAATCAATACTTGACTCGAAAATAAAACAAAAAAAACCAACATCATAGTAGCCTGCCCCTGGTGGAAGGCAGCGCAGGCTTGCAAAAACATCAAGATGGCTGCTTATTCAGCATGGACAGTTTTCAGTGAAGGGCCGGCAAGGGCAAAGTTACACAAAAATTTACTGCTGGTGGCTTGAAGACTTGGATCTCACCATACCGGTAATCGAACCACTGCCGTCGGCGATGGGTGGCCATTGCACGGTAGCGGCTCTATTCCGTGGGCCCGGGGAAAAGCGCTGCTCTAGAGGGGCATATGCTTCAACTACAGCTCATCGTTCAACTGCACGGTGTCAGCCTGCCATGCCACAGAATCCATCAGTTGGTTTCTCTATGTGGGGGCCCCTAAGTCATCCCTAAGTCACCACTTCTGTGATGGCGGTGCAGCCGCATGCCCCGCAACGGCTGTGCATAAGGGCTCCGCTGTTCAACGGAGTGCCAAGACCTGTGCATCTCATGATGCTTGTTGTGACAGGCGGGAGCCTGCAGGAACATACATGGGTGGTGAAATTCGTCTCCTATGCCCACCCTGATGGCATTTTCGAGGTGCGGGCTGCAAAGTACGATTCATCTGCAGTGGATTGCATTGGATTGCATTGGGTTGTCTCTTGCAGTGCATGGCTTGAAGGCTGGTGAATTCTTCAATGACGATCAGCGCCTCGGAATGGCCAGGTTCCAAGGCCCAAGGAAGTCAATTTCAATTTCGAAGCAAATCGCCTTTCTCGCCCAATCTAAATTCAACCTTTTGATGAACTTTTTGAGGCGAACTTCGAAGACCCTTCATCCTGATGCAGCTCGCTGGTGACGACGATGACAAGGGCTTAGCCGGCAAAGAGTGCCTGCCTCAGCTCTCATCCACTTTTGGTCTCTGATTTATCATGCTTTTCGGTCTCAGCAGCCTCTGGCTACTCATCTTTCACGTTCTCAGGTACTACGGCAGCTTGACATGCAAAGAGAGCCTGTAGATATCACGAGGGCCTGGCAGCTGCAAATGATGGGAAAAAACAGCAGTTGAAGGGGGGCAATATCATGATAGACTACTCTCAACCACCCAAAAAACATCTCACAGCACCCCGCTCGGTCCCGACCTCAGCTCAGGTCTCAATGTCAGCACTGTTGGAGCATCCGGGACAGCAAAGGAGAGGCCGCAGCTTTCCATCAGGCTGGTTCTAACTCCAGCCTGCGACATGTGGATGGGAGATTCATTTCGCAGCGGTGACTTCACCCGACTATTGGGGACATCCATCCCAAAAGTATGAAAGGAACCTATTTGAAACCAATCCGCAACATATCCGAAACGTGTCCAAAAATAGTCCAAAACCAGAACCAAACTGAAACCAAATCAGTTTGAAACCATTCTGCAAGAAAACGCAAATGAACTATGCTTTTTTGCATTGCCCGCATGAGTACTTCAGAATCCCCGCGTATTAAGAACACTTTCCGGGCCAATGTGCATCAAAATCATTCAAAATCAATGGTTCTAGCTCGTGCTCCAAAACCATGGAAGATTTGAACCGATGCTTGAAAACATTCCGAAAGGACACCAGTCTAAAACACCTGAAACCAAACATGATGAGTCTAAAACCAGGCTGAAATTAATGTGACTATGTCTGTGAAACGATATGGATGAAACAAGGCAACTCAAAAGGACACTTACACAAATCACAGCATCCGAAAACAGGTATAAAAATAGTTGGGATAGTTTTAGTTTTGGACACATGATCCCCCTCAGCTGCAACAACACCAAGGATTTGTTTACTGCAAACTCCTGCGCTTGCTTGTATTTATGAACAGGGCAACCAGCCCCCCACTTAAGCCACCAATACGTCTCTATTGTCGATTGAAGAATACAGGTCTGCATGATATAGAATGTATAAGTGTAATACACCCATCATTCATCTCATCATTACATGCAAATCTCGCCACAGTCGTAAACCCCTGAGGCCGCTGCCACTGATCGGCTTGGATGCCCAAGCGTTGAGGCACCATGCAGCTGCTTATCATCACGTCCAGGTCAAGCAAATGGAATTCCTATGGGAAAAGGATTTAAATAAAGCATGGGTATAGACCATGCGGACTTGGTGCAGGTATGTGGATCTGATAGCGCCAAACAATGTGTGGACCATTGAAAAAAATACCATGAACCAGGATTTGTTTTGCCACTCAAAAACGGGTTGAGCCAGCAGCAAATACTAAATAAATTGGGATGAAAACCAAATCCACTCATGTGGGTATAAATCAGGTCATTGGGATGTACTCATATGTGGGGACTGGTCATGTTGGCATTCTGAATCCAACAGGACAGAGAATGTATGGTTTGACACAAAAATTCAAAAACAAGAAAAGCAAAAACTGAGGAACATCCATGCTTTCTGTTTTTTTTTAAAAAAACCTGTTTTTTACTTTTGATTTATTTCTGTTTTATTTTAACTATGTACTTTTTTTTGTTTTTGTGTTTTTATTTTTCCTGTCGGGATGTTTTTTTGGTTTCTGCGTTTAATTGTATTTTTTTTTTGTGTGTTTTCGTTTTTTTACTACAACAAACTTTCTCTGCTGAAGCTGGTGTCATAATGTTGACATGTCTTGACCCCTGCGCATGAAAGTGTTCATTGGATCGAAGGACAAAAAATGACTGACACTGCTTGTGGATTAATCTTGGTCACTGATCTGTTTTTTAACTCTGAACACTCACTGGTTACGGTTGAGTGGCACCAGGAACCTCCGGCCATGAAGAATTAAAACTAATGGGAACCATCGGTCTGATGAAACAGTGGCATGTTGGGTCACCAAGCTGAGGATTTGTTGTGAACCTGCCGCAACTATTTCCTGCCAGCAACATTTTTTACTGCAAACTCCTGCGCTTCCTTGTATTTATGAACAGGGCAACCAGCCCCCCACTTAAGCCACCAATACGTCTCTATTGTCCATTGAAGAATACAGGACTGCATGATATAGAATGTATAAGTGTAATACACTCATCATTCATCTCATCATTACATGCAAATCTCGCCACAGCCGTAAACCCCTGAGGCCGCTGCCACTGATCGGCTTGGATGCCCAAGCGTTGAGGCACCATGCAGCTGCTTATCATCACGTCCAGGTCAAGCAAATGGAATTCCTATGGGAAAAGGATTGAAATAAAGCAAGGGTATAGACCATGCGGACTTGGTGCAGGTATGTGGATCTGATAGCGCCAAACAATGTGTGGACCATTGAAAAAAATACCATGAACCAGGATTTGTTTTGCCACTCAAAAACGGGTTGAGCCAGCAGCAAATACTAAATAAATTGGGATGAAAACCAAATCCACTCATGTGGGTATAAATCAGGTCATTGGGATGTACTCATATGTGGGGACTGGTCATGTTGGCATTCTGAATCCAACAGGACAGAGAATGTATGGTTTGACACAAAAATTCAAAAACAAGAAAAGCAAAAACTGAGGAACATCCATGTTTTCTGTTTTTTTTTTAAACCTGTTTTTTACTTTTGATTTATTTCTGTTTTATTTTAACTATGTACTTTTTTTTTGTTTTTGTGTTTTTTGTTTTTATTTTTCCTGTCGGGATGTTTTTTTGGTTTCTGTGTTTAATTGTATTTTTGTGTTTTTTTTTTGTGTTTTCGTTTTTTACTACAACAAACTTTCTCTGCTGAAGCCGGTGTCATAATGTTGACATGTCTTGACCCCTGCGCATGAAAGTGTTCATTGGATAGAAGGACATAAAATGACTGACACTGCTTGTGGATTAATCTTGGTCACTGATCTGTTTTTTAACTCTGAACACTCACTGGTTACGGCTGAGTGGCACCAGGAACCTCCGGCCATGAAGAATTAAAACTAATGGGAACCATCGGTCTGATGATACAGTGGCATGTTGGGTCACCAAGCTGAGGATTTGTTGTGAACCTGCCGCAACTATTTCCTGCCAGCAACCGCCTGCAAACAACGTATTTCGACCAAAAACAACTTGTCGAACTTGAAAAATGGATGAACATGGTGTCCTGGGCATGATTCTTCTGCTGAGATGACCCCTGACATTGGGAAGTGGCCGATAATCAAGGGATGTTACAAAGCATGGATCACCCCAAGTATTGGACATTGCAAGTTTTCATTCACCTTTTCATGGTGCAACAACACATGGCCTGGACTGGCTCTGGCCAAACGTCGCCACCCAAACAGGGTTGCTTCATAAACCCCAGATACTAGGGTGGTAAACTGTGTCAATACCGAGGTAACTCACTTGTGGCTATCATATACCTATAGTAGGTTGGAGCCCTGCAAAATGATAACTGATTGGAATTCCCGTCCAGAAAACTTAGATGGGCCAGTAAACCGTGATAGGTGGCAACAGGTTCTGACACCAAGATACTCCAGCAATCCCTACTAGATAAATGTCTGTCTGTGTATATATACATAAACTTATATATGTAGATTGATTTGATGAACCTTTTATCTAATTATGCATTTGTTTAAACCAGCATTGAGTTAACTATGTGTGCGTACCACCTGAATAGATGTCTAATCCGTACTTGCATCAGTTATAGCAACCGGCTGAGCTCAGACCTGGCAAGTCATTTTCATTTTACTTTGCTCCATGGTTTCCGCAATCAGGATTGGTCGATACTTTCACGTCATTTGCGGAAATTAGGCCAGTGGACGGATGAAGGTGTCAACATTTTACTATTGAAGATGGAAGCAAACGGATCGCAACTCCTCTTCTCCTCAACCCTTGCTTTCTGTGTCGCTGTATGTCGCTGTTGTTTTGCGCGCTAGATACATTCCAACATCCACATTCGAAACGTTGTTCTGAGCAAGTGTGTGGCTCATAATGGGTTCCGACAGGCTGTCGTGAGCCTCATCGGAATACCTTTCCCAAGGTGGCGCTGCAACGCCACGACTTGATCTTTGAATTTACACTTTTATAGGTAGTAATTCGTCTAAGTAAAGGGACACTCCATCATGGCTGTTGCTGGCCGTTTTCTGTCGACCGCCCTTGTGTTCAACAACGTGCCGTTGTACCTGGCTTCATCTTCTTCCTCGAGTGTCGTGTAGTGAAGCTGGCTGAACGCGGAGCGGAGTGAACACCGTGAAACTCCGTCTTTTCAACGTTGCCGGAGAGACTGTTCAGCACACTGACAAGTGCCACATGGATTCACTGTCAGGCGAGATGTCATGCTTTCCAGTTGTGGTCACTTTCTTTTGGCCGTTCTGGTGATCTTCAATTTTTGCGCGTAATTCAAGAGTGGAACACGCAAGCCGGCCAAGGGCGAGACAACTACCGAGGGCTCTGGGCATATAGCACGACATTGCATGCATGTTGGATGTATCATTGCCCGCGTTCCTTCAGGTCAGGTTGGGTCCTGCGCGTGCCGAAGTAGGCGTAGGTTTCGCTGTCGTAGGTTGATTCAGGCGCTTCTGTCCTCCCCCCTCCTCCGTTCTGGTTCCCTTTCCGGAGGCCGTTCGCTTTTCTCTTCCCTTGCCCTTTCACGGTTGGCTCTTCTCCGGTTGGGCGAGGTTGTGCGTGTTATTGTGTGTTGTGTGTTTTCTCGTTCGGCTCTTTTCTTGCGTTCTCTTCCTCGTGTCCCAGTCACGCAACTCTCACCTCATCTTCATGTCCATTTCATCTTCATTTCCTTCTCATCCTCATCTTCACCTCATCTCTGCCGGGACCTTAATTGTCCCATCATGTCCCACCCTGCTGCGGAAAGGTGTGCGTGTGTGTAGCATCTAAATAGATGTAAAACTTATCCTTTTTTCTTTCTTCCTTCTTCTCCCTTTCTAATAGAGCAGGGGTAGAGCAGGGGCTATGCAGGGGGTCACCGGGGTCCCGGGGGGGTCGGTGACCAACGAAGACACCTCCCCGGGACCCGTGCAAACGTACCCGCAGGACTTCGGTGGTGCACCTGGGCGCATTTAAGTCGCAGCTGGTGGCCACCGTAGTCTTATATATATATAAGTAACTAATCTAGTTGCATGTTTAGGGACTCAGTTCCCGATGGATCTCTTAAAAGATCCACTCTTGTCTAGTGTGATACCTATGGTGACTCCGACAAGGTGCCATAGGGCCACTGGAGGCAACCTCGCTTGAGGTGACTGGCGACAAACCTGACTTCCGAATTTACACATTCTAACTTGGTAATTCATCTAAGTAAAGCGAAACAGTTGGCCTTTCTGTTATGCACTTTTTTCGAGATGTCCTGCCGCTCCGGCTGTCCTTTGTGAAACGTGGGAATGCGTTTCTTTCACGTCGAAGAGGGCTGAACAGTCAGAAACCTGGTTTTTACTGCAGCTCCAGCTTCAGCATTTGAAGTACAACACGACATGATTGCCAGGCAGGCACATGACCTTTAGGTATGGTTTTCTTTCTTTTTGGTACTCGGGTGAGGTTGAACATATTGTGCACCTAATTCGTTGGAACTCGTATAGCTGTTTATGCCATTGCGGCACGACTTGACAACGGTCCCGAAGGGGAGTAACGCACAACCTCTAGGATAGGTGGAACTGAGTCCTTTTTTAAGTTAATTGTTTTGGTTTTTCTCGCTCGTCACCAACTAGTCCCCCATTTGGTCCCTAATTCTCCCCTCGTGCCTCTCTGTAATGTGTCGTGGGGTTTAGGGGTCCGTTCGTTCCCTTCCCCCCCCTGCGCTGTTTCGGCCTGTTGCCCGTCGTTTGTGTCCGCTTTTTTCTTCCTCTTGCCTTTCAGGGTTGACCCGGCTCCGGCCGGGTGTGTGTGTGTGTGAAATCCGCTATCACTCATGCGGACCTGAGTTTCTGTTAACAAGTTGATTCAAACAATCCATCAGATGCAGGGGCGTGCAGCACCTTTGGCATACTGCACGCAACGAAGCTATTGCCATTGGTGGGAAGGGGAGACTGATCACCTCCCTGTACCTGCAGAAGTTGGTTTTGAACTGTTGAACAAGCTGTCCATTTTCATGCGTATATGTTGCTAATTTGAGATTGTCTCAGAAATCAGAGTTTCCCACTGCTTTCCCTACTCGACTGACCAGGATTTTGGACCTAGGAACCCTCAAGGCATGAACTACTTCATCACTATAAAGTTCCTCATTCGAGTAATGTTACTCAGTAACATGCTCCCATCAGCAGTGTGTAACGGGCACAGTGTCACTGACTTGTGACTGCCGTCCGCGTGTTTGGTGACACGCGTTGAATCGGTACCGGCCTTCCGGAAGAATAGTGGGGTACTGCAATACCTCGAAATCTGACGGGTATTAATTCCCGTGTGAATTGGCTTCAGGCCGAAATACATGAATCAAATACAATGCAAGATTTCACAAGATTTGGAATACGTCACAAGACAGCAGCAAGCCGTATGGCTGGAATTCTGAAAGACAGACACGAATTTATTACATTCTACACGTTCGGGCAACTCAGATCTGTTCTGTCATCATTTAGTTCTTTTGTTTTTCACCTTTCCTCTGTATCTGTTTGAGCCATGTCGAAATCTGATATTCCAGCTGCAGTACCAAAGTCGCGATGTCCACCTAGTCCTACTCCTCCACCATCCTGGATCACACCTGTAAGTCGCCAAAGTCGTCCTACAGTTCTTGAATTTACAGGACAATGCGGACAATATCGAATTGAAGGATCCAACATTCAAGAGACACGGGACTTACTCCAGACTGTTCTTCATACGGAGTCTCAACATGTTCAACATGTTCAACACATGCAGTTTCAACAAATGTTGACTTTGTCACAAAATATGATGTTCTCCAATGCTCTTGGCATTCAACCCAGCTCATTTCGTGCACCAATTGTTGATCGTGATGATCGAATGGACGGATCGAACGTAGTTTCTGGATTGGGCTCTCATTCTGCACTGCCCTCAGACACTGTGGAACGTCAGAACCGTAGCTCTCAAGTTGCACTGCCCTTAGTCACTGATGATCGTCAAAATCAGATCACATCAAATGACCGAGTGGATCGAGTACGTCCCACTGTTACAGCTGATTTACCAAGCGATGGAACGGTCCGGGTGCCTCTGACTTCTGAATCAGATCAACGGGATCGAGTTCGGGCATCAATGTTTATAGACCAGCCGTCAGTCTCAGTTGCTCCCATTCCACGTTGGGGATTGTTCGTACATTGTTTACATGACCATCATGGACACAAGAAGACCTTCACTAGTGATCGAAGACTACCCGGACCTAGACCAAAGGTTACGACTCGCATTGGACGGCCTCCTTTGACTGTTGAAATTATTGAATTTTTACACCCTCAGAGTGATCAGATTTCTTTTTGGACGCTACCCACCACTGCCACATTTTGCTGTGATTGTATTACTTTAGAACAACCTGAGAAATCACCTTGGTGGTTCCTATATCAGTGCATGGGCCGCATTCGTGAAGAACTCTATCAAGATCCTTACCGTATCAAGAATGCATATGAAACTGGTGCACTCACTTTGGCAGTTGACAAATGGACGCCATCTTTGACATATTTTCAGCAACAATACTCTTTTCGAACTATTGACTCGATTGCGCTGTTAAAACAACAACTTATGACTGACCATATGCAGATCCTCAAAGATGAGTATTCCGCCAAGTTTGAAAAATTCTCTTTAATCATCCATTCCGCACTCGAAGTATTGATCTCTACTCTCCTTCTACATTCTGAAGTTTGGGCTTTCGTGGAGTGCATCGACTTACTCTTTGATCACCAGAATCAGTCTCTTGTGGCCATTGTCGCTCGCTTGGAACCAGTCGTTTTTACACAAGAACCAGAAATTCCTGCTGCAGAATACATATGTTACGCACACAACACGAATCCACAATCTGCTGCAGACAGTTTGTTCCATGGGTATATCAGACCATCATCCACTGACCCACAAGACGAAACATGGATCCCGGCATTGACCTTTTTCTGTCGTGGCGTTACTGTGGCAAGACCTGTTATGACCAGATCAGTGATGCTCACAACCTTGAGAAAGGCACAGAAATATTCCAATTTTACCACTGATCGTCCTACATGTTTGCTCGGTATGTCTAAATCAAGACAACCACATGTGACCAACGTTCTCGGCGGTGTTATTGGAGAACATGCTTGTACACACTATTTTGACAGTGTACATGGACGTGACAAACGTTGGGGTCTTCGTTCTCATTTGAGTCCGCTTAGCCATTTAGCTTGTATCATCCCATCATCATGATCAATGATCATGGAAGTCACACAATTTTGTTGCGCTCCATAGATCAAAAGCTGCGCTCTGTTGTATCACTTTTTGAGCGGTTTCATTTATCAAGCCATCTCTTCATGAGTCATTTCAGATTTCGTCCAAGTCACCTTTTTGTGAGTTACAGTCACATACGTTTGATGTTTTTCCCAGTGATGATTTCGAAATCAAGAGTATTTACATTTTGTTAAGTCTAATTCAGCTGCTGTTTTTCTTGAGTACTACAATTTGACTTGCATCAAAATTGTCTGGTTCTGTTCAATTTTTCATTACTGTTTTCCATGATTGGTATAATTCACAGTGGATCAAACCCGTCAGTAAGTCGTTCTTCAATCCGTTTGTGATCAGTATTTGGACAGATGCAGTCTCAACGCCGAGATTCTCGATCCAGATCTCGACATCGCAGTCGTGGACATCGTCGACACGAGTCTAAGGAATACCGTGATCGAAGACGACCGCTGTCCCGGACCCAAGACCTCAGTCGTGCACGATCACCAGACTTACCTGATTCGTGGCAATCCACACGAACCCATTATGACACAAAGACGGAGTATGGATTGACTTTTCCACGACATGTTGAGTCGACCAATTTTTCACGAAAGAACAATACAGCTGGCATTCCTATTTCTGATGTTAAGCTTGTCGACATTGTGTCCAACGGTCTTGAAAATTGGGCTTTGCGCCTTGTTGCCAATGGTAGGTATGTCGCATGTGAGATGTTTCGAAATCGCCTTGAAGCCACATTTTCTACCATGCTTTTTCGTGAACTCTACCGACAAAAAGACAATGTTGATTTTGCGAAGCTCATCCAGCATTTGTCTTCAGAACCAGGTGATTCTCAAGATTGGAAATCCAAGCTTTCAGGAATTGAGGCGTTGATTCAACAGACTGTTGATTTGTTCAAGACTTTGGCACCCAAAGATTCCAATCAATCATTGTTAGAAGAACTGGAAAGAATGAAGAAAGAGAACGCAGCTCTTCGTGCCAACCAAAGTCAAGTTCCTACTCAGGAAGGATCACAGACTCAGAACACTGAGGAACCACCAGGCGGAACACTCCCATCCATGTTTCGTCAATCAGCAACAGAGGAACTCAGACGCCAAAAAAGTCAGTCGATGCCAAGTATGCCGGGAGCCCAAGATGACCGTTCTCCACTCTCACAATATCGACGTGGACAAAACGCACCCATCTTAGGCGCACACACACCCAAACATACCATGACTGAACTCGACAAGTGGATCAAGAACAATGTTCCTAAGACGGAACAAGTCAATGTTGATGCCATGTTGAAGACCATTACTGACGAATACAATCAGTTTCCAGCCTCTGAAAGACCAAATTTAGAATCGATTCTTTCAGATTGGGGTCTCCCCAGTACAGTACTGGCCAAAACAAAGGCGGAATACAATTTGAAGGTATTGGCCGCCGTTCAATTCCTTCGAAACTGACATTTTGGATTACAAACCAGTGAAGTAAGTCCTCCATCATCATGGGGGCAGCCATTTCGCAAGTATTCCAAGCATATGCATGGTGCAGAGACAACGAAGCTTGCCTCACATTTTCAGTCGCTGTGGTTTGCTAGCATCCAATTCATGATTTACACTTTGCAATTTTCTCCAGCTTTACCATGGCATGTACAGGAACGGATCATGTGGATACTTAGTGTTTGGACCATTTTTGCTTACATCATTCGACCTTTTTCAGCCAAAAATCGACGTCTTCTGACTATTTTGCGGCAGTGCGAACTTCCAGAAATTTTGTCATGGACATGGTGGAACAGGTCGAGCATCGTGTACTGTCGTTTACATTTTCGAAATGCTCAGTTTTACATTGGCTCCACTGAACAAACCATGTTTTCGAGAGAACAGAGTCGGTTACGAAAATACCGACAATTAAAGAAAGACCAACTTGCTTACTACGAACCAGCTTTGAAGGCCTGGTCAGCACAACGCAACTATTTTCAATTTATTGGTTTTCCTTTACTCCAGACTGACGTTGACAAGCTTCTTGCAGTTGAAACAGCATGCCAAAGGACTTTTCGCCCCATTTACAATTGGCCTTGGATCAATCCTTTGATGAAACAACTTCGGATTGGTAAGCAACAATTCGGACCTTCAACTTTGAAGACCAGTACTCAAGGGATGAAATTTGTGAAACGATTTCGCAAACGCAGTCTGCAAACTGCTCAATGCATTCTTAGTCGTCGGATTACGGATACTACAAGTTTGTACATTTTCCTGTATTCCCTTGGTTCTGACACGCATGACAAGTTCATTTGTTCTCGCATTCTACGTTCGAAGTTGTCAAATGTGCAGTTGATTTTCTTGTTATGGCGCTTGAGCCACCATATGTCGGAACCTTTTCGGACCAGAGCACAATCTCAATTGCGTTATATTTTCAAATTTTATGCTACTGAATCGCCACCAGCGAATATACCCATGCAGTTACAGGTTTTGTCGGATACAATGGAACGTCGATTTCGACAATGGTTGCTGGGATTCACTCACCATCATCGCTGTAACTTTCCCATTTTTCACAAAGTTCGTGCACCGTTTGTGACAGTGAAAAATCGAACTTTAGCTCAATATTTGTACAATTTTCGTTCTTTTCTAAAGTTGTGGACACCTCAGTTTCGCCCTCAGTGTGCTTGTCAGTTGTTTCCTCTTCATGTTCAACACAATCCACGGAAAACAGATCATATTTCATCCTTCGCCTCGGAATGTTTTCCACTGGATCCTATTCTGACTGCACATTTGGAAGATGAAGTTACACCTACGTGGACACAATTTTTCCATCAAAACACCTTCCAATTTGAAAAATGGTTACGACGTTGGAAACTTCGCCGAGATCTGATTCAGTATTGGCAGGCTTTTCTACAAGCATGTTGGAATTTGCAACATGATTCAGGTCAGTTGTACACTCAAAAACGTATTCGACAGGCTCGACAAAGGATCGACGGACTTATTGCTTCCCCAGCAGATCATTTTCCATCGTCTCTCACCTTACATTGTCCTGTCCAGTGGCACAATTTGCTGTGTAAGACACTTCAAGACACCTCTGTTTTTCATCTTTGTAATGTTGATTCAGCCACTATTCTGAAGAATATTCAGTATGATCTTCCTGGATGGATCACTGACAGATATCCTTGGGCTTTCGATTTTCATTTATCATTAAGCAAGGCGTATATTCTTCCAAAACCTTCACGCTCGTTTATGAAAGCACGACCCATCGTTAATTACAGTCGATCTTGGCCAAAACAGATGGGTTATATTTTGTCTGTGGTGTTGCAAGATATTTTGAAAGTTGTTTATCCATCCTTACTTCGCTACAGTGATATCAACAAGGTGATGAACGAAATCAAATGCTTTTTCCAAATTGATCATGGTGCTGACCTTCTTCTCTTTCAGACTGATATTGCTGGTTTCTACAACCAAGTTGAACATGACCGCATTCTCGGATCTATTGAATTCGCCATTCATCAATATATTTTACAACATGGACAGACCTTCGATTCTGTACTTCAAGCACACGTATATCAACATGAACGCACCCTGCGAGTTTTTAGAGGTCAATGGCGACAACACACCAAGATGTATCGTGATATTCGCTTGGGCGACATTCTACCTATTTGTAGCTTTCTGTTGAATCACAGTTTTTTCACCGTCGGAATGTCTACATTTTTACAAAAACGTGGTGCCAGCATGGGTAGTCAATGGGCACCTATTTTCTGTGCAGCTGTCGCACTCATGCGAGAACATACTTTTCTGTCCTGTTTTCGTCAATTTACCAACAATTCCACTTTTCATCATCGTTACGTTGACAATCGAGTGATGCTACTTCCTGTGGGACACTGGAACTCAGAAATGCAGTTATTTTGGAATCTTTCATTCTATTCACCTCCCATTCTACTTGAACAAGTTGAAGGATCTGAATTGTTAGGATACAACGCTGACGTGTTACAGCGTACAACTACATATCTTCAACCTGTGGACAAAGCGTTTCGTTCAACAAGGAGTTCAAGTACGACTAAGGCACTCACGTCCGGAGCTCTGGCCAGAATTCGTCTCATTTTGCAGAATACATGGCCCAGTTCTCTACAAATACCTCAAATTCAAGATTTTCTGTCCATTTGGTCTCGACGACAACGTGATGTATTGTCTTCTACTTTGAGAAGTCAGATTATCAAATTGGTACGCTCACGTCATCCACAACTTGATCCTGATTCTCTTTTTCACGTTGACTAGATACCATGACAGGAAACGCAGACAAAACAGTTGCTGGATTTCGCATTGTCGTGTTTTGTCGTCATTCGCCATCACTTTCGTGAAGTCATTTGATGTTGGACATTTTCATCAATGGGCATTCTTTGACGTTTTTCATCTGAAGTTCGATAACGTCACACTGTTTTCTTCTTTTTCATTTACCTTTTCAGTTATGTTCATGTTGTGTTTTTCTCAACTCAGTTGTTTTCATCATACTTTTGCCGATTGCGAATCTTGACTTTGACAGTTCGAATCACACGTTTTTGAATTTTGAAGAGTATATTTAAGCTCAAACTCAAACCAATCTATCTCCTTCTTACGATGCCTTCGTTGCGTGAACTTAGCAATACTTTGGAACAGTGGTCCCTTCGGAAACGTCTCACCGATCGCTCCAGATCGCCAGTTCGGGAACCCTATATTTGTGATGGTCAGACACGTTCGAGTATCAAGAACGCTTCAGTTGAGTCTCGTTTTGAAAATGAAAGTGAACGATCCAGATCGCAAGTCCGGGAGCCCTATAGTTATGATGGTCAGACACGCTCGAGTATCAAGAACGTTTTGATCGAGCCACTTTCTGAAAATGCAAGTTCTACATCACATCGACGTCAAGATCGGTCTTTCACTGCAGCTGATGGTTCATCTGTTCAGTCCTTGTTCCCTTCAACCGATCGTTTTCAGAAGAGTCGCTCTCCAACGGGAACGCAGTCCGGACCCTTATTCTGTCCCAAGGAGACCATTTGATTTACAGTGAACCTTTCCCATATGTTGTACAAGAATTTCTAGGACATGTATATATTGCAAACTGATACTGCGATGAAAAACAGCGTTCACCAGCAGCTGCCTCCCCTGCCGGGGGGGCCATTGTGTGTGTGAAATCCGCTATCACTCATGCGGACCTGAGTTTCTGTTAACAAGTTGATTCAAACAATCCATCAGATGCAGGGGCGTGCAGCACCTTTGGCATACTGCACGCAACGAAGCTATTGCCATTGGTGGGAAGGGGAGACTGATCACCTCCCTGTACCTGCAGAAGTTGGTTTTGAACTGTTGAACAAGCTGTCCATTTTCATGCGTATATGTTGCTAATTTGAGATTATCTCAGAAATCAGAGTTTCCCACTGCTTTCCCTACTCGACTGACCAGGATTTTGGACCTAGGAACCCTCAAGGCATGAACTACTTCATCACTATAAAGTTCCTCATTCGAGTAATGTTACTCAGTAACATGCTCCCATCAGCAGTGTGTGTGTGTGTAGCATCTAAATAGATGTAAAACTTATCCTTTTTTCTTTCTTCCTTCTTCTCCCTTTCTAATAGAGCAGGGGTAGAGCAGGGGCTATGCAGGGGGTCACCGGGGTCCCGGGGGGGTCGGTGACCAACGAAGACACCTCCCCGGGACCCGTGCAAACGTACCCGCAGGACTTCGGTGGTGCACCTGGGCGCATTTAAGTCGCAGCTGGTGGCCACCGTAGTCCTCTATGTGTATATATATATATAAGTAACTAATCTATATAGTTGCATGTTTAAGGACTCAGTTCCCGATGGATCTCTTAAAAGATCCACTCTATGTCTAGTGTGTGTCATCTGAATAGATGTAAAACTTCTTCTTGTTTGCAGGGGGATGGAGAGTGCATCAGATGTCTCCATCCAACGAAGACGCATCTGTTGCACAGTGATATGGATTGGGGATGCTCAACCCACGTATCTGCATCAGTTATAGCAACCGGCTAAGCTCAGAACCGGCAAGTCATTTTCATTTTACTTTGCTGCATCGTTACCGCAATCAGGATTGGTCGATACTTTCACGTCGTTTGCATCTACATTTGGCAAGATCTTGATCAGGAATCTATTTTGGAAGTTAAGCCTTTGGACGGATAAAGGTGACAACATTTCGCTATTAAAGATGGAAGCAAAGGGATCGCAACTCCAACATCTACATTTGAAACGTTGCTCTGAGCAAGTGTGCCATAAGTACATGCGCGTTAGATACATTCCACCATCCAAATTTGAAACGTTGTTCTGAGCAAGTGTGCTATAAGTATTTGCATGTATACAGCTATGACAGCTATGCATACTTGTGGCACATACACAGTACTGGCACATATGTATGTATACATGTATACAAAAAATACATGCATATTACAGTAATAGGTTATGAACACAACTATGTATGCTTTTTTGTGGGCGTATCTCTGCTACCTTGCCTTCATTCTCCTCTCCGGATCGGACCGCTGGACCCTTGCCATGGCTCTGATGGTTCAGCGCAGAGTGGCCGTGCGCTTACCACTTTTGGGAGGTACCGATCCAAAGGGTTTCTCAGACACCAACAATGGTCCAACCACAGTGCAACCAGACGGGTGTCTATATCAGGCGTATGCTGCAGGAAGTTTTCTTTTGCCGGTGCTTTCTCAGAGGGTTTGGCCCAGCACGTAAGGAATCAAATGTTAGATAGGAATGGAACCCCTTGTCAGGAAGTATTGGGTTACAGCACAGAAACTATCACCCTTGCTATTTCAGGGGCAACCCATTACCCTTCTAGTTTTAGAGTAGCTGCTATGTAAGCCCTCATGATGAAGGAAAAAAAACGCATGGCTCACGCCTGGGAAAATTTAAAGGAATCCTGCCGGAAACCATGCTTTTGCTATTGCGGGGGATCATCATCCCTTGATGCATAATAAACATGAATTGACAACATGTAAAAATGATCCCCGCTTTGAAACAATGCAGTCTAGATCATCACATGTTAAAGGATGGATCGGAACGCACACATTGAAACTACCTACCACTGGACCGCCTCACGTGAGTTTTCTAAAACTGGGGGCGCCCCAAACAACTGATGGTTTGTCAGCATTACAATTGCAATTTGGTGATATGCCCCATTGTCAAAGAATCCCAAGAAAGTTTGGTTTCAGGGGCTTCAAGCAACAACAGCTGCTCGCCAAGACACCCATGACATCTAGATTTGTCTAAAAATGGGACGCCCCAAAATTTAATAGCTTATAGCTTATAAGATCTTAAAAGTTTATCATACTTATTCCCTATTGAAACTGGTATTATGTGCGTAAGTTCACCCATTTTCAGACAAAGCCCGCTCTCAACTTCGCCACCCCTTTTCTTCGTCTCGTTCCCGCACATGCCAAGGTCTCCAGCATTGTGATCGGCCCAACAACCTCGGACCGATGGGTCACAAATTGCAGGATCCAATAGGCCACCAGTAACCCAGGAACATCCAGACAGGAATCTCCAGGCGCCCAAACCAGCATGAGTCCCAAACTGCCGCCGTGGAACCAACTTGTAACTGGTCAGGGAGAACAATAAAAATTGTGAAGCATGGTCCTCACGCTCATGGACCGAAAACAAATACACCCACGCGCCGCAACCACATGTCACATATATATATATATGTCAAAGATCAGTTCCAAGCAAGGCAAATTCTCAAATTTAAGATTTTGTTTATTCTAGTTCAAGTTTGGCACAAACCGGAGTTTACAAAAAAAAACATGCCTCTTCCAACAGCCAAATGGTCATGGCATCATCCCCTCAACTCCCAGACGTCCTTATCAGCTTGTTCCGCTTGTTGCCAGGGATAGTTTGTGTCCCTTGTCCAATCATGGAGTGCACATGCCTCACTCCAGCCGAGGAACAATGATATATCCAAATATTGGTGGGATAAAGTCAGATTATTGATCCCCTTCTTCTTATAGCCCAGGTCTAGTAAAGTATTGACTTGAACGTCTTCATTTTGGGGTTCCGTTTCGGAATGGACAGATGTAAAATGTTTGGACTAGTCGGACTAGTCGGACTAGTCGTATGGAATCACTGGCAAAAACGAACATCCAAAATATGTTAAACCAACAGTAGCTGACATGTTGCAAGCAAAAACAAATGAAGCTTCCGTCTTGCAGTGGCGCAAGCAGCAGGGATTGCCTGCCTGTGTCAAATAATATGCCAAACATGTGAGCGGTGGGTTTGTCAGACATTCTCTGATTGGGTATTTGATTCCCACCGCACCTCTTGTAGCTACTCATTGTTAATCTCCGCAACGACTCCCAAAAAAACTTCAAAAATGCCCCATGACAACAGGTGACTCCCCTTGGTCCAAGACTCCACACAGTTTCTGGAGCACTGGCCACAGCTAAGCAGCAGCAAGCGGCCGCGAGCTCATCTGCCATGGAAAGTTGTTGGGGGGCAATGGAGATGTGTCCAGTCTTGGGCAAATTGGTACCTCAACAGGGCCACGAGGCAGCAAATGGAGAACTCAATACCAGGCTGTTCTCCACATGTGGTTATAAAGAAAAATAAATAACAACATAAATAAATATAAATAAATATATAAATAGATTAAATAGATATTTAAATAAACAAATAAACAAAAAATATACATTAATATACTGGACATATCTGATGGCGCCATGGTTTCTTGAGCGAAACTTTGGCTGAAGCTGTAAACAAACTTAAGGTCCCGACTATTTTGCATTGAAATATATGTGCATATAAATCTCTTGAAGCTACTGTGCATGGACACAGTCTGGTCTGATGCAACAAAGCAACCACTATGGAAGGTATGAACGTGTCATAAAGGGCCTAGTTTTTAAGTTCCATGTTGCTACTGTCTTACCACTAGGCTCTGCAACGACTCAGGTGGCAGTCTTCACATTGGACATAATTGTGGGTCTATCTCCGGTTCACCCACCTGAAGCAGTTACCCTTACTAACCATAATTTGCAGCGATGTCGTGGTCAGGTTGTCATAACTCATCCAAATGAATGTGTATCATGCCCCGCTTTAGGTGTGGCACACCAGCTTCACCCACATTGCAACCCCCAAACAGATCGAACAGTTTAAACTCTAAAGTATGTGCCTATATGATCCTATATGTTATAATTGCATCTCAAAGAATGAAGAGGATATGTATGGAAATTATTCCCCACATCACTGTGTGGGGTTCTTGTTTTTCGCTTGGATCCCGCCGGGGCTCCGCTCCTTCGCCTCCTCCGCCGCCTCCTCCTCACTCATCACTCATTCCCTATCTCCCTCATTCACATCTCATCCCACTCACACTCACTCGATCACTCACTCACTCACTCACTCACTCTGTGACTCACTGACTCACTGACTCACTCACTCACTCACTCACCCACTCACTCACTCACTCTCACTCACTGACTCACCCACTCACTCACTCACTCTCACTCACTGCCTCACTGCCTCACTGCCTCACTGCCTCACTGCCTCACTGACTCACTGACTCACTGACTCACTCACTCAGTCACTGACGCACGCACGCACGCACGCAGGCAGGCACGCACGCACGTGGGCGCCGCTGGCCCGTGGCTGGCTTTGGCGTGGCAGGTGCAGTACAGAGAGCTTCCTGGCTGCCTTTCGCGTGGACAGAGCTTCCTGGACGAGCTGAGGCGCGCGTGGGCGCCGCTGGGCCGCGGCTGGCTTCGCGTGGCACGCGTGGCAGGCGCAGTACAGAGAGCTTCCTGGCTGCATTTCGCATGGCCGGCGCAGTACGCAGAGAGCTTTCTGGCTGCCTTTCGCGTGGCAGGCGCAGTACACAGAGCCTCCTGGAGGAGCTGCGGCGCGCGTGGGCGCCGCTGGGCCGCGGCTGGCTTCGTGTGGCGCAGTACACAGAGCTTCCTGCCTGCCTTTGGCCTGGCAGGCGCAGTACACAGAGCCTCCTGGAGGAGCTGCGGCGCGCTTGGGCGCCGCTGGCCCGTGGCTGGCTTTGGCGTGGCAGGTGCAGTACAGAGAGCTTCCTGGCTGCCTTTCGCGTGGCAGGCGCAGTACACAGAGCCTCCTGGAGGAGCTGCGGCGCGCGTGGGCGTGGCAGGCGCAGTACAGAGAGCTTCCTGGCTGCCTTTCGCATGGCCGGCGCAGTACACAGAGCCTCCTGCTGGGCCGCGGCTGGCTTCGTGTGGCAGGCGCAGTACCGAGAGCTTCCTGGCTGCCTTTCGCGTGGCAGGCGGAGTACACAGAGCCTCCAGCTTCCTGGCTGCCTTTGGCCTGGCAGGCGCAGTACACAGAGCCTCCTGGAGGAGCTGCAGCATGCGTGGGCGCCGCTGGGCCGCGGCTGGCTTCGCGTGGCAGTACAGAGAGCTTCCTGGCTGCTTCCGCGTGGCAGGCGCAGTACACAGCAGCAGCATGCGTGGGCGCCGCTGGGCCGCGGCTGGCTTTGCGTGGCAGGCTCAGTACACAGAGCTTCCTGGCTGCCTTTCGCGTGGCAGGCGCACTACACAGAGCCTCCTGCAGAGAGCTTCCTGGCTGCCTTTCGCGTGGCAGGCGCAGTACACAGAGCCTCCTGCAAAACTGCGGCGCGCCTGGGCGCCGCTGGGGCCGCGGTTGCCTTTCGCGTGGCAGGCGCAGTACACAGAGCCTCCTGGACGAGCTGCGGCGCGCGTGGCCGCCGCTGGGGCCGCGGGTGCTTTCACGTGGCAGGCGCCACTTATCATTCACCCCTCATCACGCACCACTTATCACATCTCACTCATCACTTCTCACTTACCATTCTCACGGCTCACTCACCACTTATCACATGTCACTCATCATTCACCACTCATCACTACACCGCATCTCACTCCCCACTTATCACTGTCTCATCACACCTTATCACATCCCAACTCATCACAGCTCCACTTTTCAAACCTCACTCATCACAGCTCCACTGCTCATCACAACTCATCACAGCTCCACTTCTCACACTTCCACTTCTCATCACTTCTCACAGGTCCACTTCTCATCACAACTCATCACCACTCATCACAACTCCACTCATCATCACAAGCCATCACAGCTTCACTTCTCACACCTCACTTATCACATCACAACTTCTCATCACAACTCATCACAACTTATCACTTCCAACTCATCACAGCTCCACTTCTCACACCATTTCTCACAGCTCACACTCACACCACTTCTCACACCTCACTTATCACATCACAACTCATCACAGCTCCACTTCTCACACCTCACTTCTCACACACTCACTCATCACAGCTCCACTTCTCACACCTCACTTCTCACACCTCACTTATCACATCACAACCCATCACAGCTCCACTTCTCACACCATCTTTCACACACCCTCTTTGACACACCATCTTTCACACACACACACAACTTTGTCACCCACCATCTTTGACACACCACTTTGTCACACACACAATCTTTCACACACACAACTTTGTCACACACCATCTTTCACACACCATCTTTCACACACAGCTTTGTCACACACCATCTTTCGCACACCATCTTTCACACACATCATCTTTCACACGCAACTTTGTCACACACCATCTTTCCTCCACCTCCTCCTTTGTCTTTCCTTCCTTCCCCATCCCCGCTACAACATTTCTGGCGCATTATTGGAAGAAGTTGATTTGTGGGGTTATCCGGTCCTTTTATTCATCATTTTTTCCAAAAGATCCGGGAAACACTCCTCTTTATTTATTCATCATTTTTTCCCACCTGCCAGGTGAGGGTTGTTAGATTTTATGTCAGTTGCCTCCTCCTCCTGCCTCGTCCTCCTCTCCTCCTCCTCCTCTCCTCCTCGTCCTCCTTGTCATCCTTGTCGTCCTTGTCGTCCTCGTCGTCCTCGTCGTCCTCGTCGTCCTTGCTCAACTGCGACCCGCGATCCACAGTGTTCTCTGCCGGACCTCAACCACGACCACCCACGCCCAGTGTTCCCTGCCGGACCTCATCTGCGAGTATCCATGCCAAGTGTTCCCTGCCGGACCTCAACCGCGAGTATCCATGCCAAGTGTTCCCTGCCGGAACTCATGTAGGAAGATATGGGACAAAGAATGTGCAGAAGAAATTACTTTACTTCGTGTGATCCCCAGCATGACATTTATACATGTTCTTACTGGCACATCTTCTGGCATTCTATCTGACATATCTTCTGACATTCTATTTGGCATTCTATCTGGCATATCTTCTGGCATTCTATCTGGCAAATCTTCTGGCATTCTATCTGGCATATCTTCTGGCATTCTATCTGACATATCTTCTGGCATTCTATCTGGCATATCTTCTGGCATATCTTATCTTCTGGCATATCTTCTGGCATATCTATCTGGCATTCTATCTGGCATTCTATCTGGCATTCTATCTGGCATATCTTCTGGCATATCTCTATCTGACATATCTTCTGGCATTGGCAAATCTTTCCCTGCCGGACCTCATGTAGGAAGATATGGGACAAAGAATGTGCAGAAGAAAGTTAGAAAGAATATCAGACAAGTATGTGATATATTACTTGCGAACTTGCAGGTGTGTGGTAGTGTGATCGGGGCAATGCCACTTCTGACTTTGCGGGTGGCAAAGTTTGAAGCAATCAGTTTGAACAGATGACAGAGTCACTGGGGTGGACAGAGACATTTCCATTTCTGTACCTTTGGAGCTGTTTGCAAAGACGCTTGAGACAGGCAACATCTTACAGCAAGTTACTACAAATTACTTGAAGGGATCTCATGCTGGATTGATGCTTGAGACAGTCAACATCACACAGAGTTTCTATTGTGTATCACAGCTATGGTAGCATGGTGGATATGTGACATCGGAACATTTGTTGGAGCATTTGAGCCCTCATCTACTCGATCGCGGGCCAGAGGCAGGATGGACATCATCATAGAAGCATTCAGCAGGAGGAGGTTATGTGATCAGTAGTGTCTTCTTGCGTGTTTTTGTTTGCTTGGCAGGTGATGGCCGAGGGTGACCAATCTGCGAGTGCTGCGCAGGCGAGGAGTTTGAGTGGAAGTAAGCACATTGGCCAGTGGCTGCTTTCAAAAGTGTTGGATAAGTGATTTGGAAAGCAGCTTGTGCTTTGGGACCTTGCGCAACAGCCGACGCGAGCTCAAGCACAAGCAGAAACGTGAATAAGATAATAGTGCTCAAAGGATAGGGAGATGAAACGCTTGAGAATATAAATGTAGTAGGTGTATCTCTTCGAAATGTTTCAGTGAGAAAGAGTGGAGAAGTTACATACGATCTAGATATTTAGATGTCGCTTGACACTGCAAGATGGACACTGTCTTTTTGCACTTGGGAAGTTTGAACACATTGGGACTGAACTGGTTTTGACCGGGAAGGTCTTGTGTTTCAAGAGCCATGGCAAAGAGATCATGGCCATTTGGTGTCACGAGTTGGGATGACACTGTGAAATTTGCGCAGCTTTTGTTTGGTGTAGACGTTGCCTTTGAGAACTATGCAGAGAGATTGCCGCATAGATCGAATAAATCCTTCTTGCTATTCGCCAAAGGCGCTTGTGCTGAGGGAACGCCCTTCTTCGAGATTGGAGATTTCATTGCACCGCAGCTAGAAGAGATTCAACGTTGGGAAGATTCCACCAAGTTTGTGCGCGACATGATTTCTGTCGGCCTTTTGCCCTTGACAGGGGATGAAGAAGCGTTGCATAGAACTGCGGCCTACAAGCCGCGAGTGGCACTGCAGTGAATCCACGAGCAGAACAACTGAGGTTGAAAGAGAAAGTGCCCATGATCACGCAGCCGCTACTGGATGCTCAGCGCGCCGCCATGACAAATGATAGCATGGGCCTCAGCCGCTTGTCGGCGGACCGGGCTGCTACGAGCGACTGCGCAGAGCGCGCAGGAGAGTTGGCTGCAAACAGTGATGTCGCGATGCCAGAAGCAGAATGGCGCACCTTTAGCAAGCCATCTGCAGCGATGGCGCGGAAGGTTGCTGCGTTTGAAAAGTCTGCCGCTGGATTCAAGCTGGCGCCGGAGCAATTGTCTGCTTGCAGATGGTTTGGTGAGGCAATGGATGTCGCTTTACAGGAAGAAGAGAACAAAATACCTTTGCGAAAACGTGCGCAGCACGCATGCCTTTTGATTGGCGCCGGTGGCACTGGCAAGACGACAATCATTTTGGAGCTCATGCTGGATGTTTTTTGTCACTTTTTTCCAGCCAGGCCCGGAGAAGAAGAGCGATACATGATTGCCACCTTCAGCCATGCCCAATCGGATGCCATTTCCAATGATGTCTATCGCGCGCGAACATGTCATACTGCTTGCTCGTATCGTGTAGCCAGTTTGCGCAACAAGCATTTGGCCTTGAAGACAAAAGAGCAAGAGATGAAACAACGCTGGCAGCCGAAAATTTTAATCATTCAAGATGAAATCAGTTTGGTGCCAGCTGCAGTGGAAAACATGATGCTTTACCGCAGCATGCGCGCCCGTCAAGATGAAGGCCTTGATCCAGCCAGCTATTTCCACCCAGGAGAGCTCATGGGACACATACCAATTTTGCTGATTGCAGGTGATTTTTTGCAGATCAAGCCTGCCAACGAGATCTCCTTAGCTGACAATCTCGAAGAGCTGATCCGCAAAATGCCGCACAGAGTGCAGACAGAACACCATGCTGCCCAGGCGGCATTGATGACCATTGATACAGTGATTCATTTGAAGAAGTCGAAGCGGTTTCTGGATGCTCACCTGCCAGAAATCACAACAGCCATGCGCACGTGCACGCCTGCTGCTCCCTTGTCCGAGAATCACTTGGCTCAGCTGCGCACTCGCAAAATCGAAAATTGCAAGAAAGAACTAACCACGGACTTGTTCAAGCATGGTCACGTCATTGGCATGTATTGGGAGAACATTGCTCGCAGCATGGTGGAATGGGCAAATCGAGATGCGCAAGACCTGGATGTGCCGTTATTTTGTTTGCAAGCTGCTGACCAAAGGCATTCCAGAAAAAATAAAGCCATAGACAAGCAGCTGACGCATCAGCTGCTCACTGTTCCAAACCCGCATCGCACTGGCAAATTGCAAGGCATGCTACTGGTGCACGAGAACATGGTTGTGCGACTGGCGGATGTCTTGGCTCCACACCTTGGATTGGTTAAAGACAAACTGGCATCGGTAGTGAAAGTGGATTTGCACCATGAAGATCAGAAGCGCCTGGACCGTCGTGAACCTGGATTCTGTCATTTTTTTCCGGACTACATGGCCAAAGGTATATGGGTGAAATTACTTAAAGGAAAGAATTCGCCCATGGAAGATGCTCTGTTGCAGACGTGGGAAGAAAAGTTTCAGAATGTGGCCGATCACACAACTGACGCAAAGACATTGTTCTTTGTGGAATTGGTGCATGCAGAGTTCAAAATTGATTTGAAGCTAGGCGAGGAAACGGAGAAAATTGAAGTGATTCGCTGGCAGTTCCCGCTTTTGCATGGCATGCTGCGCACTGCTTACAGCGCGCAAGGCTTGACTTTGGACGGAGGTGTGCTGGTTGATTTGCGTCGTGGTGGTGGCCTAGAGGATGCGGACTGGTGGCTAGCCATCTATGTCATGCTGACGCGTGCCCGCAAACTGAAGAATCTCATCTTGCTGGGGTTCACGGAGCAAGTGGAGGAGCTTTTACGCAAAGGCCCTCCTACCTACTTGCGAGAACTGACTGACAAGTTGGAAGCCAAAGCTGCTTCGACGCTGGAGCGGCTGCAGTCCTGGCCTGTCTATGATGCATTGCAAGCATCCTGACACAGTGCTCTGCCAGTGGGACCTAATCGGTTTTGACTGAAGAGGTCCGGGGGAGGCATAGGCCTGACACGTTGCTCTACCTGTGGGACCTAATCGGTTTTGATTGAAGAGGTCTGGTGGAGAAATAGAGAGTTGCAGCTGCAGCGATCTGATGAAGTAACACTGGCATGGTTTTGTCGAGTTTACACGTGAGCTTGCGAGCCTTTGACTTTGGTTCAGGGGTCCACTGGCTTGGTTCAGTCATGTTTGTACAAACATGTTTGACAGGCGGCGTGCTGACATGTTTGGGCATGTTTGTTTGTTTGGCTCAGGTGGTCCACTGGCCTGTTTGGTCATGTTTAAACAAACCTGTTGAGAGCTCTGGAGTTTACTTCACATGGTCCACTGACATGTTTATATCCTGTTTGACAGTCTGACCTGTACAATGACCTGCCAGGTGAAACAAATGATTGGGATAGTTAGTTGGGCAAAAGTCCCGTGACAAAAGCTTCAGACAAAAGTGGTGTCAACAAGCTGTTTTGAAATGTCATGGTGGGGATCACTCGAAGTAAAGTAATTTCCAAAAGATCCGGGAAACACTCCTCTTTATCTATGTTGGCACTCCCAGTAGCCAACTGGGGAAATTGGCAAATCTGTTTTAACAGAAACCACGCTGGAAAACTGGAAAACCTTAATATTGGTTGTCTGGAAGTAAGGGCACCCCAAACCCTATATTTTACCACAATATTCTTATGGAAATTGCAAGTCGTGGATATGCCTTAATTTCCAACACACCCAAATCTCACATTGCTGGTTGTATATCCAATTATAGTATACTAAAATACCATTATATATGTGTATAATTATTTTTCATGGTAAAGGCAAGTAACTTCAATATGTTTATATAAGGGTCGTTGTGAGCTTTGTATCTCCATGTAACATTTGATTTTCTCATTAACATCTCCATCTGTAGGGGATTTCCCGGCTTGCTATGTTTGATCACCAGAAAATCCCACGGCAGGCGCTAATCGCCTCGGATTCACGAAGAAGTCAGAGTGCAAACTCATGGTGCAACACCTGCCGTATAGCCGTATAGCGTTTAAATAACCAACTCGTATCTAATTGGGGATTGGGCGAAGGAATCCTGAAAAAAACAGAATATGTATACTGTATACTGTGTATCTGAACAGGGGGTACTGGTTGAAAAATCTAAACTAAATGAAACTTGTAACTGGAAACATCATCTGTAAAAGGTGGGTTTTCCAGCAAGCCACGTTTGTCTACTAGAGAGTAATCCCAAAATAGAGGCGAATTATATATGCATACTGTGCAACAAATATGTTCTGTTCTTTGTCGGGCTCTAAACCCAAATTGAGGTATCTTATGGTATTTTTATGTTTGTTATACATGTGCTTGCCATCCCACCATGTGGCCCAACGAAGATACTACACCATGAATTGGGGCTTGGAAGAGACATGTCTCCTAAAATTGGCATATTATCAGGTCTGAATTTGGGACAATTTGGGGGTGGAAAATCCACCAGCTTTTGGTGCTTACACTAGTACTGCTGATGCTTGACCCCACCTCCATGGAGCTGCATCTATGTGTCTTCAGTAAACATCCACTATCTGGGTGGCTTAAAAATGGTTTAAGTCTAAATGCCCATCATTGTTTCTTCGCGCTGAAAACTATCTGTTGGCAGTTCCCTTCTGCGTTTTGTGGGTCCAACAGGTCCAACATCATCAAACATCCACATGTCCAAGTAAACATAGTAAATCTACATGACTGACAATGACTGACCAACTCTTGGTGTTAAATAAACTGTATTATCCACTAAAGCCATGATTTTTTTCGGTGTTGATCCCAGCCGAGGGAAGTCAGTGACCTACTCCCCACACAGAAACCTCCACACACTGATGAAAAACACACCGGACAAAAAAAGCACACACTGCTTAGCACACACACCCCACACCAACAACAATAAAAATAAAATGAAACAAAAAACAAGCTAAATTCCGACCTCCTAAGAGGCCACTTGAACCTGAATCCGGTTGACTAGTACCGCAGCTGTCCGTTCCAAAATGGGACCGCAGGTCGGGCGTCTTCCTGCCTGGTGCTCCACAAGTTCCTGGAAGGATAGCTCAACAGCATGCAGCATGGCACCTTGCTGAGGAAGCACAACTAACACAAACAAAGGAGGTGTGAGGTGCGTTTCTGATTCTATGATTAGTGGTTTCGACATGTTTCGACCCCTTGAAATATTTGATTTTGTTTTTTATCATCTAAAACAGGTTGGGAACCAGCCGTCATTCTTGCAATGATATCGTTGCAACTTCTTTTTGCAACTAATTTTCCTTGGCAACCATACCAAAAAGGGGTTGAGTTTGCCCCTACTTGGTGTCCCACAAATGCATACTGGAGAGACATGTGGCCCATTCGTCAGAGAGAATGCAATCGAATCATGTTCAAACAGGCACTACCACATACCACAGTGGACCATGTAACCTACTTACAGGCGTTCTACGGTTCTAGGTTCAAAACCTTGTAATCAAGCATTATATAATCAAACATGACAGCAGGAAATCCCCATGTTTGATGTGAAAACATCTGATCAATGGATGTAAACGCATTGAAATGCAGATTTGGATTTTGCATTACCATGAGGGGCAAAAGGTATCATGACTCATGGTTTCTACCACAATTGTCCCCAGGCCTGGGCGCAGAAGGCCTAAGCGCAGCCACTGCGTTGCCGCCGTGTCGGAAGCGGCTTCACTTTGGGAAGGCATCTGCCTGGCCGAGGAGTCCCGCTTCCTATGCGGTTGTTGGTTGGTTTCTACATTTTGTCCGGCATTCGATAAAATATACCCCAGTCTAAATATTATCTATTCTATTTGTAATTATTTCCCATAGGATCCATGTATGGTATATATGCTAACATTGGGGGTATATTGATGGTAAATGTTACCATATATACCATACATGGATCCTATGGGTTTGGATATACTATTGTGTATGGAACTGTGATATTCCCGGACGGTCCCGGACGGTGGACTGAAGAGAAGCACTGGAAAATCGCCATGCCAAGTTGCAGTTGGAAAGCAAATGGAAAGCATCGCCACTCGTCACAAACCAAGTCATTGATGGCTTCCCCAACTGGTTGACTAAACCTCATGTGCCACTGGCAGACATCGGCAATGTTCGGATAGTGGCTGAGGGCGACAGCACACACATGGCATGTACGAAATTGCACAAAGAGCGTGATATGGAACTTGTATGAACTTGTATCATGAACAATATCTGAACACATCTGATATGACTTGAAACCTATATATACTCGCCCTCCAGTTGTTTGATTGAGTAATGAACGGAATCAAAAGGAACAAACAAGCAAAACAAATGGTGTCATTTGCAATTTGGTATGGGCAAACTATGGCGGGCTCTCACCAAGCCAAGAAACTTCCAAGTGAAGAGGTGGCCATCCTCCACAATCCTCCTTCATCTTTTTCTAGGACGACCCTTTTACATCTTTCTCCTTTCAACATCGTGTTGAAACTTTTTTGAACCATTCCAGAGAAACACTGAATGCACACAGTCGAACCATGCCAGGTTGAGATGATGCCATTTACAGCTCGAGTGTAGGGATCACTGCAGCGTTTGGCGATGTGCCGGGGCATGCAGGAAAGGAAGGTCATCGTCCACCTGTCATGGCTGGTCAGGATGGCTGGTGTGGCTGGGATAAATACAGTTTGGACATGTTTGGAACGGGATTTTCTTGCTGTTTTTCATTTGTCACTTGGAGATCATTCAAGACTACGAGTTGTTAAAACCAAACTGGGACAAACAGGATGACAGTGTAGCATCCCATGGCCAAGGTAGCAATAGGAGAGCCCCCATCCAAACCCAGTTGCTACCCTGGCCTGTGATTTGTCCCTTCGCCAGGCAATGCAACGAGTCCAGCCGGCCAATCGCCAGGAAACACGAATCCTTGGGCACATCACGGGCACAGAGAAGGACAACTTGGGATTCAAATGGTTCAGGGCACAAGAAAAGTTGACAATAATAGTCACCTGTTTCTTTGTACTCTTTTCTTTTCCGAAAACATCACATGTGATTCAGGTAGGAATGAGCAAGCAAAGATCGACCGATGTATGATCTATGATCTAAGAATCCATTTTAAGTCCGTGTTCCTGAAGCCCTGACATGGGCAGCACAAACCAGGTTGCACCTGAAAACAATTTGCTGGACATTGGCCAGGAAATGCCTTGACAACCAACTGCGAGGGCCATGCTCAAAAAGCCCGTTGTGCTATGATTAATTAACACCCCAGCAACAGGTAAACTCTATATAAAACCACATGACCATATCACCCGGGGCTCAGTGAGAACAGAACATCTAACAACAGGGCATCAACAGGGCCAAACCAGCCCAAGGCATCCAAATGAATCCAAGTTACCGCTGCATTCCTCCAAGCCCGTGATGAAGTGCTCCCGGTGCTCTCGGACATGAAGCCATGAACTTCACTTTCAATCTGAATTTCAGACAGGCATTCGGCAAGGATTCCAGGTGACTTGGATTGTAGCCAGGGTTAGGGTGCGGGACGTTGTGACTGCACGCATTGTGGGAAAACAGCTGGAATCTTCAGAAAAAGTGTGGAGCAATTTCAATATCAAGGGTTCAGTGTGCGAATGACATGGTATGTGCTCTGGAAAGTGCATCAAATAGGGATTTTCGCAACAAGGCGCGTGCTGCGATAAGGCTCCATAAGATTGTTTGCTCAAAGACCTGTCTGAAGGCCCATCAAGGGTTCACAAGGTCGTGGACCTTCCAGGTTTCAAAATTCAACTGAACTACCAGAGCAAGTGTTTATAAACAAATTGTAAAGTCTCAGCCCTGTCAACAGCATAATGGGTACCTGCCCCCTTTGTTCTGCATGGGGCAGCTTCCGTCGAAAAAATATCTCAAGACGTTGAAGGCGGTGCCATGTTCAAGCTTCATTGAACCACCAATCAATTCCAGAACAACTGGTTTCATCTTCGCATGCACGCTGACCAGGCAGCTGCATCGTTTTTCAAGTGGGACTAAAAAGGGGGAGGGTGTTCTGACCCCTACGAAGCACCCACACGCAAGAGCACGTCGAGACTTACATTTTTGGCCTCTCTTAATTTAGTATTCCCAAGTATGCATCATGCTTGGTCTTATTTCCCAAAACATCAGAACAGCTTTGGAACCATGCGCGGTTTGACTGTCTCGAGCCGCTGCACATGCCAATCATTGTGTCTCAACGGTTTGCACACCGGTGTGCACAGAAACACGGCTCGTCGTGGAATCCCAGCACTAGGCCACAAAGGATGGGTTGGGAAGTTCTTGGAACAACTGTCATGAGCGGCTCACACAGGTGCGGCATTCAATTTGGTGTCGCACCTGAGCCGGCAACAGCAACAGCCCTAAAGGTAAAGCCCCAAACCCACTCGCACGCCAATCTCTCAAAGGATTTTAAAATGACCTTTGGGTTTTCTAGCCTAGATGTCACTGCGATCCTCATAAAGCAGCTACCAGGATCTGCAAAAGTATCATGGCCGCAGTTTCAGGTCAACTCAAGCCACTCTGGCTGGTGAGACTCCATGATTCCTATGAAAAAATGATTTGCACATTGATATGTTCGAAAAACAAGGAGTCATACATGTCATACATGCTTTGCTCAGGCAAGTTTGTCTTACAAGCGTTTGCAGCAGGCAGGAAGCGGATGATCCAGCGCACTTCGATTGTCTGCTATCCACACAGGGAAGTGTCACTAGCAAATCTCAAAGCATAGGGCTTGGAGCTTGAGGAGTTGGAGGCTGAAGAGATTGGATTTTTACTGTGTCTGAAAAGATGTTCCGCACAGTCTCGCAAACCAATTGCGACAGCATCTGACCAAGGGTCTCCACAAGGAACCGGAGCTGCCAGGCGATCTTTGATACCACAGCTTTCCCACCTTGCAAGAACACAGTCGGCTTCGATGATGCGAAGGGAGATTCAATTTCAGCTTTTCACCATTCAAACCGCGTCCCACACGGCTGTGAGTCAAACGGAAGAGGACCCGGAAAATGGAATTGTTGTGGAATCTTGTCAGCGCCTTGGCAAAAATGGGGACATGGTGGGACATGCTTTCAAATAAACTACAAGCAGTTGCAGTTTCGCTCCAGGCAGCTGTATGGGCTCAGCTCGAAGCTGCAAAAAAAATGATGAGTTATGCGACTGAAAAAAAGGGACCATGAGCCCCAGGTCGTTCAGCTGTTCAAAGGTGGGAGCCATATGTATTTCAAGATGTTGCACTTGATCCTTGGCACTCTTGTGCTGAAAGGGGTTGCAAAGCAAATCACACTTTACATCCAAGTTGGTCTGGCTGGTGATGCCACCTTTGACCTTTCAGAACTTGGCCTCAGCGTTGTCCCAAACAAGTAACTAGTTTCAGGCAGTTTTACTCAGCTTCATGGTCTTAATTTGGTTCATTTCCGGCTTGTTAACTTCTTCCTTTTGCAACTCTTCATCCTCCTAAAACGAATGTTGGGATTATAATTTTCAAGCTTTTACAAGGGCTTATGGTGAGTTCAAGGTTTATGTTGTGTTTTTGGAGGGGGAAGTGGAAAGCCTGTATGATCTAATTAAATTTTGCTAGACCACATGACCTCCGCTTTGGCAGCAACCACGGCAAGAACAGCTGACCTCCAACTTTTGAAAGCTTCGTGACGGGACTCACTGCCACAGGTTTCACAACGTCACGCCCGGAGACTTCAAGATCTTTGGCCATTGGTGCAGTTAGCCATTGCTCCGGAGGCTGAAGCGCCATGGATGACTTCAGAAAGATGGATAAGTTCCACCAGTCCCACGTCCGCTACGCTTGCTGGGTCACAACTGGCCTTGCTGGCCTTGCTCCCATGCCTTCCTTCAAGGGCTGCCTACACATGGGAGTGCCGGGATGACAGTACAGCTGACCAATACCAACATATGTTTTTTTCTCTCTTGCCTTTTCTATTCAAATACCCATTGGGCTAATCGGCTTCCCCAATGAAAGTGGCACAAAAAGGTTACCCCACGTCCTGTCACCAGTGCGTTCCCATTTTTCAGGGCCCCGCCGGAATGCAGTTGCAACGCGCAACATATGCAAGGTGTGAACTGCGGAGGTCAGGGCAAATCCCCAAGGACTACATCATGACCATGTACAATCAGAAGAAATTCACGGAGTGGAGCAAGAAACACGTAGCATGTTCTTAGAGACTACTGCTCTTTGCCACCTCATTTGCTCCACAATTCCTGGAATTTTCGGTCTCAAGCTGCATCTTTGCAAGAGAAACGTTTGAATATTGCTAGACACGGCAAAACGCATTGGCTTGCGTTGCGCATACGTGTCAAGTTCTTCATTTATGTGGCCAGAAACTGAGGCGTACAAAAGAACTTCACCAACATGCTTCAAGGCCTCCAAACAACATCCACTGGTGCTGGTCCCAAGTAGCAATCCACTCTGCCAACTATGCCAAATCATTCAACAAGCTACCCCTTTGGAAGGAAACAACTTCATCTACTCTCTTCCGGGCTTGGCACATGACTTTTAAGAATAGATCATTGGGTTTCAATGTTGCTCGTTGCCTTTTGCTGGCCACTGGGCCAAACTTTCCAATTCCCAGCCAAGCAGTGCTGCCGCATGGTGGCACTGGGCAATGTGTAAACCACTCGGGAGGCTGTGGCATTGTTATGGGCCAACAAGCTCAGCGAAGCGAAGGTTGGCCAAATCCTGGTTACATGGGAAACGTCTGCGTTGGACCAGTCGATCGAAACGCTTCGCTTGGTTGAGATGAAGCCACAGCACTGGCTTGGCTGGAAGTACTGGCTGAACTTTGATTCTCTACACCGACCTCCCAAAGGACTTCCTTGAGATCCCGGCACTTGGGGTTGGTACTGTGGGATC
The DNA here is from genome assembly GCA_947184155.2 of Cladocopium goreaui. Taxonomy (NCBI): domain Eukaryota; class Dinophyceae; order Suessiales; family Symbiodiniaceae; genus Cladocopium; species Cladocopium goreaui. The sequence goes on along the minus strand of CAMXCT020001657.1, from coordinate 191,094 downwards.
CCCTGCTGACAGGTGATTGGGACATACTTTTGGTCTCAAGAATGGCCGGTTGGTACTTCAAAGCGGCTTGTAAGGCAGGAAGGTGGGATGGAAATGCGGGTTCCAGGCACATCAAAGGTGGCAACACCAGCATGGGACCCACTGGAGCTACGGTAGTTTCTGTTCATCTTGGGGTATTACCACCTCAGCACCTCCTGTAACTCTGAATTTTCCGATTTCTGAATTCTCCGAGGTTGGAATTCTGCCAAGCTTTGAATCTTCAACCGTGGCCGCGGTGGCCTTGGCTTCAGTTTCTCTGGTGGCTCTTCGGCATCTGCTGAGGGATGTGCCAGCGAACAGAGCTCTGCCAGAGCGGCGATGAACAAACTGATGCCCTCGAGGTCAGGGTCTTGGTGGCAACTGACACATCTGTGGCAACTTTTGGCACAGGCAGGGCTGGCATTGCCGTTTGGGCCATGGGCCTTCAAGCTTGGCAAGTCAAAAGCTGACATGCAATGGATTGGATCATCCCAAGAATCATCCCAAGCTGCTTTACATGAGCCAAAGTCCCTGGCACAACATTCCTTTGGATCCACTGGGCTGGTGGGCCAGCTCCTTTTCCAGGCACATGCATCTTCAAACCCATTACGTGGGAGTCCAGTCAGTCCACTTGTCTCAGAAATTAGCTTGGGGACACATGAGGTGTGAAACACAAGAGAGCTCAAGCAAAGGCAGCTGCACGCGTGACTTGCGGCTACCATGGTATCACCATCCAGGGGGGTTCCTCCTGAGATTGCGTGGAATAGCTTGGTGCAGGAGGAAATAGTTTAAAACCACTGCTGGCCAAGCAGGATCTATAAAAACCAAGTGTGAATCTCAAACTTTTGCTGGTCAAAGTGAGAAACTTTCCAAAGAATCTACAGCCCTACTCTCAGTCGCCTTTTCAAGGAGTTAAGCACGTGTCGGCTGCCTGGAGATTGTTGGAGCCATTGTATGGGACCCCCCTCCAATCATACATCCTCTCTTGTGCTGGGCTAGGAGGGTGCACACACACACCACCCTAGCACCATGGCCACCATGGAAGGCACTTCCTGGGAAGGCCTTTCCCTTCTGAAAGAACAAGGTCATTATCAAAAATATGAAGGACGCCATCATGACACATGAAGGCCTGGCCACTGACATCTTCACAAATGGCGCTGGCAGCACTTGCGGCTGGCCTTCAACATCAGGGAAGCGGTAGGTCATCACACCGAAGCTTTAGAATCAAACCCGTGTGTGATGCAGCCTTAAAAGGATGTGCGACTAACTCGACATCTCGTGACAACGTGCTTCCTGAAACGTTTCAGGAACTGTGCCTTTGGCATTTTTTCAATGGAAAAGACAGTAATCAGTAATCTCTGACAACCTGTGGGCACTGCATCTAACGGCAACTCCCAACCGTAACAAGTGGAACTCTACTTTTTGGAACCAAGTCAGCACATACACCAGACTGCTTTTGCGCATGTTCTTCTTGGCCATCAAAATCCGCAAATTCACTTTTGTCGCCAGCAAGTGGTGTGACAGAGAACGGCTTTTGTGCAAGAAAAACTTGGTCAGTTCGCACAGCAACTTGGTTTGCTCTTCAAATGGTGCTGACTGCGCGGCACAGCCATGCCAAGTCATGCCTGGAAGCTCAAAACGGCGGGCACAACTGGGGCACAAGGTCAGTTGGCGGCGCCAAAAGCCTCCTGTGTAAGTCTGCCATCAGGACCTCTTGCAATTGAAACGTTAGGCTGCCTGCCGACCATCTGCAGGTGGTTGGGAGGTCTAACTGGTTTTGGTTAATCTCGGAAACAAGGTTTGAACTCAAGACATCAAGGAAGACAGGATTCCATCAACATCCCAGCTACTAAAGGGTCATGGCAGAACTTTTGGTTCAGCGATGTACTCAGCTCAGGTGCAACCAACTAGGTCACTGTGCATGGGCGATTGCCGAATGGCTCTGGTCGACATTTCCCACGAAACTTGCCGCAAACAGCTGGTTCACCATGCAAGTGGGCAATGACTAAACGCCGATCAACTGGAATTGCCTTGAACGTCACAACGGGCAAACATTTGAAATGATCAGCCCATGCAAGTTCATGGCTAACATGGTTGCCTCAACTCATGCTTCAACTGGCGGCCCGAAAGCAACAGTTTTTCGTGCCTGGTAGAGTCAAGTTGAAAACCGGCAACTTCGCACCTGCAACTGGCTGACATGCGCGGGACAGATTGTAAGGCCCCTTCCACATCCTTTTGCAGGACCTCCATCGCTTCATTGCCAAGCCAACCTTCGTTCTTAATGGCACCTTGGGGGAAACCCACATCAAACAACCGGCGATGCTGGTCGACACGGTGGCTGCCGCCGGAAAAAGCAGCCCCCGGCAATTCAGGCATAATGCAACCTGCAAAAATGGTTGGCTAATCTGAGACAGCCAGGTGCGCCTAACTCGATGCCATTTCCCACTACAACGGTATGTCAACTTTTCACGGCACGTTGCGACGTTTCAACGGACACGGCTTGCACCTAATAACGGAAGTGGTTTTTCGGTGCAAGCCATGACAGCAGAGCTGTGATGGGCTACGTCGAATTCCTGGTGCTCAATCTGGCTATTTTCTCTGTGGGGAGTTGTGACCCATGGCCCTTTCAATCCTCACTTTACCGCCTTTGGCCTTGAAAACCTTGCGGACGCCGGGCACTTCACTTGCAGCCTTGCAATCTGCGTTCTACAGGCATTTGGGTTGACCTAATGCCATGAACTTGACTGCTGCCATGGAACTAAAACTCTGCGCTCCTTTGTGGCAAACTGGCCGACCACAATCCCAACTACCAAAACATGCACAAATATTCCCAGCAACATGGAGCTTGGGAAGTTGGGTCTTCAAACATGTTCTTGCACAACCTTTAGGCAATCTTTGCAAATTCCAATGCTTGCCCGGCAGGCAACTGATCCTCCTCCTCGTTGACCCTCTGCGACTTGGTGCTCCTATCTGTACACGAAAGCCACTGCAGTTTGAGGTACACTTTCAGCAAAACTCTTCAAGACTTTACCATTTCTTAGCCATGAAGAGCCATTCAATCAGAACGTGTGCACCAACAACAAGGTCTCTTTTGGCAGACCTGGTGCAACTTCCCCTCATTGGCTTTCAAGCGGTAAGCAAAGCGACGACGGAACCCACTCAATGTTTGCTGCCGTCGAAGCGAGACGGCTCTGCTGGGTCCTTGGTTGGCGTTGCACTGCAGGGGAGTGTCTATCCCGGGAGCCCCCAAAAATCCCCCATGTGACAATGTAGATTTTGTTCCAACAGTTTTCAGTTCTTCGTCAGATATGATTGATTCATTAACCGAATTCCGCTTCAGCGAACTGGAATGAAAGAACGCAGTTTTTAGATATGGTTTTGGCAAGGGTGCAATGTAAAGTTTATTTAGTGGCACGTCCAGCCCTACACCTGGCCCACCGGGGCTGTATGATTTTAATGCATGTTATGCCGATTGGTACCTCAGATCCATAAGACCAAAAAACAACAGAATAATAGTGGTCGAAACAAAATCCAGTCGAAACGCGTCGACATAATTTAAACACAACATCTATATATCTTGAAAAGGGACTCTTGTACTAATTCCTGTCCACAAAATCCCACCCAACCATTCAACCCAACTGCCCTTGATTTGAACACAAGCATCTGGTCTCATTTGGAACAACTGCGGAGGCACCCCGTTTCAGCCATGCCGAATTCTTGAATCTGGCCCTGGAAGATAGTAAGCTCAATGAATAGGGTGGAGATTAGCTAAAATGTCATCCGCCCGCAGCAAGGTTGGAGCACAAACTTCCAGTCGATGGGGTTTGGGCTATTGGCATCCCATCTGCCAGGTGCCATGTTACAAGGGCAGCCAGCTGGATTGTATTTTCAACACCTCCGCTACAGGGACGGCATGAATGACTGCATCGCAGTCATCACAGTCAGGTGGGAAGCCAGGTGGGAACAGGTTAAAACTTTGGGATCAGTGGCGGCCTAAAACTGCAGCACGCAGCAGGGAGCAAGCGGATTCCTATGTACACCACTGTGGTTTCATCAAATTCCTAGCTAGGAAACAAATGAAATGAGGGCCTCCATTCACTTCCACCTGACAGGGTGTGGCAAGTTGATGCCTCAAGGCATCAGTGAGGCCACAGTCAATCAATCTGCAGCGAGGGTGCCCTGCCCAACCGCGCTGCAGTGTTTGGGTATTTCTGGAGCTGCTGATCAGGCATGTACAGTAAAATTGGACGGTTGCAAGCTGTGTCTTGAAGGCCAAGCGCCACTTGATTGATGACACTTTGCACCATGTCTTTAATTGTCCAAGGCATTTGCAAGCTGTACTGCGCAACATGTTTTTATCGAGCAGGAGGCCACATCTGAACTCACCAAATCCAAAACGGCCGCAGCACAGCTTCATCACTGGTCTCCGCCATACACTCTGGATCCACTGTGCCAGCCGTGGCTATCACTTGAAAGCTGCACTGGGGGCTTTCAAGGGGAAGACCCTCCTTGAGAGCTGGTTGAAGCTTCAATGAAAGTCTAATCCTGAGCTGCTCATGATGAGGAGGCCTGAGTGCAATTCCTGGCCTTTTCAAAGATCCTAGTAGTCTTCCAACTTTCAGATTGGACAGCTGCCACTGGGAGGTGCCAGAGTCGATTTCCCCATGAAGATCGCCGCACTTAGTGCGGACATCTCAAGGACTGTTTGATTATGGAGTGCACCCCTGATCTCACCGCAACTTCCGGCAGCGACGTCACACAAAAATTCACTGCTACTGATGGCTTCAACACCTGGGGATCGCCATGCCACATGACATGACATGGCCCACCAAGATCTTCAACTGTGACCCTATGACTGCCCTATGACTGCCAGGGCCACAGCTTGTGACAGGTGACTTCCCCACCACATATCGCCCCAGTGGCACTGGCTCGGTAGGGGCTCTATTCCTTGGTGAATTCAGTCTGGGCATAGCTTTAGATCTGCAAAAAAATGGGATGGTTCATGCTAAAATACAACCAACATGACTATAAAATCTTTACAACATGCACACAAGTGGAGAGATGCTCCGTACTCAAAATCACAAAATGTTGCGGGTCGCAAAAATCATTGCTCTGATCCGGGCTGACATATTGAAGGAAAAGAGGTCACCGTTTAAAATGCCTTCGCGTCCGACCCATGTGGCAGGAAATTGCAATCCCCGTCCCACCAAAATGGATACTACACGTGTTCCAGGGAGATTGTCATATGACTTGAACTGGTATCTGTTTGGCTTCTGACCAGCACTTGCTTCTACCTTCACAAGGTCCCTGAATTTCAGGTTGTGGACTTTCAAAACGAGCCTGGCAAAATCCAAGGCACAAGCGCCTCAACTACAGCTCATCATTCAGCTCAGCTGGATGTGGGAGCCTAAGCCCATGGCACATAGCGGCACTCATGTGGAAAATAGCGTGATCAAATATGCATCTCCCTGTTTTGCTAGGTGAAATCATCATCCCATGTCAAGATTGCAATGGAAAAGAAAGAATATATGACTCAAGTGGCATTATGGTGAAAACCACGCAGGCCGCAGGCCCAGTTTTCTTGGATCTGGCAATGGCCCTAACCTTGCAAACCCCAAGAAAAGAGATTCCAAACGACCAACGTGCTTTTGAAGCCCAGACTTCCCTGCCTCTCCAAGGGGTGAGATGAACCGCAGAGGCGCTGAAGGGATCCAGATCTCCTTTTGGAGGGCTGTGACACAACGAAACGCACCAATATGGAGGACATGAATGCAGCTAAGACAATACTCAGGATATAGAACTCATATTACGATAAATTCATGCGAATAAGATATTATACAAAACAATGTTTAGAGAACTAGATTGCTCAAGAGACTGTACCTCAATCCCTGTCGAACAAAAAAGGTGAGTCTGAAAGAGCCGCAGCCTATGTATACGACGCATGTGACCAATAAAACATTGAACCTTGTGAAGGGGTGGGAGCATAGGCGGCTGAGTTTTCTCGAAAGTACACCTCTCAAAATCGAATGTGTTTCATTGTGTGCTCCCCCTGGATATATATATATATATTATATTATATATAATAGTTTATTATATAATAAATATATATATATAAATTAAATATTTTATTATAATATATATATATATGTTGTGTTATATTATATATACACCTCATTGATCCTCCTGGATATTGAAATCAAAACGATCCATGCTTTCTGGGCCTCTCCTGTCGCTTAGAAAAGCAAACAGCTGTCGCATATCAAGTCTCATGGTGAACCTTCAGCAGTCACAGCACTGACCTGAGGCCAGAAGTCAAGCAACTAGTGGGGGATACAGCATCTGATTCAGCTAAAGCATAAACGCAACTGTCTTTTGTTCTTCTGGATTAGCCCATTGCTCGAAGGCACAGTCCCTGTCATCATATCAGAAGGAACTTGAATAAAGATGTACATGGGGGCTATTGCATTTTTCTTGTGAAAAAAAACATCTGCAGTATGCATTGTATCAATCATGGATTCAGCTTTTCCCATTGTAGGTCATGTACAGTACATCGTATCCATTTAGAGCCGCTTGCTGCTCCGATCAATCCAAGCCACCCTCATACGTGCCATGGTCAAAAGATGGTCAAATGTGATATGGTCATCCATCCCATGATGCGAATCCGTATTGATCTTATAGTAGGTGCATAAATTTCTATTCAATTCATGGCTTGATGACCATCCTGGAATATGGGTAGATCATTCAATTTCTGATAATAGTTTAAGTTATTAAGTTATGTCCCATGAACATTCCATAAAATCACCTTGTTTTGACCATGGCACATACATCCCTACCAAGCCACTTGCGGGTTCCGGCGCTCATCAACCGATCCAAGGGGAAGGCTCTTTGCGGCACGGCAGCAGGGGCCCCGCAGCACGGTGCACTGGAAGTCCATGTAGGGGCTGATGTCCTGGCGACCAACAGAAGTGGGGGACTGACTAGCCACCATGAATGGGAAAATGATGGAAACTGAACCAGTATTTGATGAACGATTTAAGTTCCAAAGTCAATATTGTAAGTCTGAGGCCATCAAATAGTAAAATTCCCCAACCTGCGAAATTTGTCAAACATTCCAAACATCCTATTTATGGCAAATTTATGGAAGCCCGGATACCTCTTCGACCTATGTGCCTTGGCTGTTACCAGCCATGTCGCTACTTGTCCCACCTCCAAGTCTGTCCAACCCAAGCGGAGCTGGCACAGGAAGCTACAGGCTCAGCGCGTACGAGTAGTGAAACCAACAACTACCTGCAGGCTCCAAGGACAAGTCCAAGACATATGGTGGGTGATGGTGGGTGATGGATGATGATGAATGATGAATTCTCCGGGGTTCACTCATGGCTGTTCATCTTCAAATTTGCTGGACCAGGCATATCGCAAGTAACTCACGTTTTGGTCGCCTTGGCACCCCAAATTCAAGCTCGGTAGTGGTCTGGCATCTCATTCCAGTCCTTTGCATTAGATCATCAGCTCAACCCCCCAATCCACACATCATTCGCCACTTCGCCGAGGCTCCCAAGGAATATTCTTCACGCTTCATCTTAGGGAGCTGACAGAACTGGGCCATTCGCTTCTTACATTGGCACCGCCAGCGAATGGCCAATGATCTCCGGGCAACGAGCGAGGGAACTGCAGTGACGTGACATCTTGGCAGCGCGGGGAGTTGATCACTGACCACTTGATCAGTGTGTTGTCTCACGCGGTGTTGGGGCAACCGGTCTTTCTCTCAGAGTGAGCGGAGTTCCATTGAATCTTCTCACCAAGTCTCGAATTTTAAGATGGTGAGATGATCTTTGTGGGAATGAATTTACATCTGGTTTTGGGTATGGACCCCACTACAGCGAAATACTCGCATGAAGCAACAGTATTCCAACTTGCCTCTCAAACAATGCCGATCTGCAGGTAAAGACTGAAGCTACGTAGTTGTATAACCATCCCCAATGTGAAGAGAAACACATAAAACACATACTATGTGATATAGAAAAATAAAAGCAATTTAAATCATCCCCCACCTGCCCCCCCTCATCCATCAGCTGCTGGCCCAGGCGCGAGCAACACGCAGGTGCCACGGCAACTTCGACAGCACCGTGGAACGAGCTGATTTGGGCATCGAAATCCCTCAGCAACCAGCTGCGATGGATACTGGTGTGAGCTGGAAGAGTGACTGACAAAAAGGCCCAGTTCTTTCAGGCCTAGAGAACCACAACAACACCTAAACCGCACAGTTTCTTGGTATATAGTGTTGCTTGATGTTTCTTGTAAATAAACTCAATTTGTCTCGTCCGGCTGTTGGGTTGGGATAGCTTTCCTCCATCCCCACGCCATTTTCGCCAGGTCACGCGAAGCTCAGCTCAGCTCTTCTCGCTGCATCACCGTTGCCGCCATCGCCTGGAAGTTGCTGCGGGCCAACAAGCCAGTCTTCTGAATGAAGCCAGTGCGAAGAACCTGGGCTCAGACGCCTATCCAGTAGGAAATGCGCATTGCTAAAGGGAACCAGTAACGAAGAGTCTACAGATTTCGTGCTTCACATGCTTCTGTCTATTCTTAATTTTCTCATGTTCTCTTTTCTGGCCAATGGAACTGTTGAACATATCTGGACACCTGGGAAGTAGTTCAAAATCATCTCAAGGCTGATTCGTCCATCAAACTTGGACATAAAGATTCAATAAACTCAAATCAACACATCATGGGCTAGATAGTTGATGGATATTGATCTACAATCTCTCTCTCTCTATATATATACATTTTTGGAATCACTGTTTCTTCCAAGAGACTATCACGGCCCTGACTTCCAGCCACTGGGTCTCAAGCCCAGGACAGGGTCGACCTGGCCAAGCCAAGTCGTAGAGTTGCCAGATGGTGATGCTAACCCTGACATGGCAATAAAATATGATTAAAAAATATATAGTTATGTAATATGTATATATATATGTATATTATATCATATATAGTAGGGTTATCATTAGTAAGACCTGACTGGAAGTACTGTTGATCATGGATGATTGAAAAAGATTAACATCCTGCAATCAAGCATGGCTGGCTGGGAAATTCCCGGTTTCAATAAAGGTATACTGCTTGGGTTTTCCCATCAAGCTGAATGGGGATTTCTTGGATTTTGGGCCTGTCCTAAAGTGGATTATGCATGATTATGCCCCCCAAAATAGCCGTCTTCATGAAACAAGCGTTGATAAACCATAAGGTTTCGCAGTAACCCTTTTCAGATAGATCCCGATTTGAAGGCATACTATCCAAACATAGTCTACCGTAGGGTTTACTGGTTTGATAGAAACATGATTTCATTTGGAGATCCTCACCTGTGAGTTGAACATCTTTAGTTTCACTGCTACATGAATTTCCCTCTTCTAAGAAATTGGTTCAAGACCTGGATTCTCTCGGTGGTCATTCCTCGTCTTGGCTGCAGCGAAGGCAGCTAAAGCATCCTCCAAGATGCTCGCACTTCCGCTGCTCGTTGGCGATGCATCCCCCATGTTTGTTGATGGCGGTCCCTATTTCGAACATACCCAGTAGCCATTGCGTCATTTACGCAAATGATAACCAAGCGTAAATGCAATGGCTACCGGGTATGATAGGTGTTAAATGCTTAAGGTAAATGATAGGTGTTAAACTTACCTAACTCAGACTTTTCATGCATCATAGCCATCATTTAGCTTAAGCATATATCCATCGTCATGTATCATATACACAAAGGCCAAACAACAGCATATTCTAGAGCTACACCTATATCATACACAAAGGCCCCAGGGGAAAAAAAAAACAATTAACAAAACATACTACCAGTATCACATAATATCCCATACCTACACCCATGCACGCTAAACAAGCCGTTTCCCCATGTCATTTACGTTTCCTGACCTGGAGTGGCTTCGAAGGGTTCTGACGCTTTCGCCAATCAGCACGCTTTTTTCAGACCATGGGAAGTGTCACCAGGATCTTCCTCTGGGAGGCATTGGTGGGGTCGAACATTTGGTCTATACCCTCGGGTTATTTAACATAGCCATGGTATAGATGGCCCATAGAAATAGATGGTTTAGCGTTAAATAACCAAATGGTAATAAGCATGGCTGAATGATAAGCGATATCAGATATCATGTGTTTGGGAAACTCAATTCGTACCCCGAATTCGCGCCACAAGAGAGAATCTGGATGCCCGCTCGGAACAGCCCCCTCCTAAGCACTGGACACTTGTGGCTCTCATTCAATTAAGTTTACTGGGATACACATCCATAGGTAATAGGACCCTTTCAAAGTGATGACATCTGTGAGAGGCAAAACATCTACACACATGTGTCAAATTTGGGTGGAACAACCTGGTGCGAGCACTTCCAAAGAGATTAAAACCAACCTAAACAGGCAGCCCTTTAAGACACAATGGCTGGATTCTCACTTGATATGACCAGGACATGATGCCAGGAAATAAGCTGAAGTTTGCTTGCAACATTTTGCAACCACTAATAATCCATGCCAATCCCGCCTACCAGCACGTTCACCAAGTTCTCAACCACTCCAATCCATCAGTCTCTGCACATGTCATGCGGCATTGAGCACGATCATCCCATCTTGCCGTCGTCACACTTCCGAGCTTCCGCATCTTTCAACTGCACACCTCAGCCTGTTGAGGCCGCCAAGATTGACCCTTAAGGCCACGCAGGCTACTGGCAGTACTGGCAGTGGGCTTGGGGCCTCAAACAGCAATCAGGTGGCCACATCAGTCACTCAGGCTGGAGTCAGCATTGACCCCACATCCTGGATCCATAGGATCGTTGGAAAATAGGAAGAGCCGCAGTCGCGTGATCCGCAAGGAGAGCGTGGTGCTCAGCAAAGGACAGGTGGAGATGGCGTTGGCCTGGCTCCAACTTCCAAGTGCTCCAACCCTTCCAAAACCGGAGAAACAGCAGGAACTCAGCTTTTTCCACAGAAAACCATATGAAGAAAACTGTGCCTTAACAAAAGTCATTAACATCTCACAACAACAAGCACTCCATTCCACCCCGGGACCCTGACCTTTGGAAAGCTCAGTTCAAATCCCCGGGTCAGTGATGCGCCCAGGAGAGAAGCGGGCTGCAGCTTCCAATCAGCTGATGGATTTGAGCTCCATCCTGTCCAACCTGGGATGCATCCAGGTAGAGGGATTAAATAAGCATCTGATAGTATTCCACACCCAAACTATGCGAAAAAGACATAACACATATTATATGATGTCATACCCCACCATAAGTATGCATGTACAAATATATATATATAAATCTATACCCCTCTCTGTATATATATATAATTATATATATATAAATATATATATATATAAATATTATATATATATATATGTATATTGGACCACCAAAACGGATGAAGAGCCCAAAATGGCCCAAGATTGGTCAGAATTCCTAGGGGGGTTTTCCATATAGCTCCTGGTACCCCAATAGCTGGATGGTTTATTTCACGGAAAATCCTAGGAGAATCCTACGAAAATCCTATGACGATTATGGATGATTTGGGGGCATCCTCATGAAAATGGTATTCACCATACCATCTGGCAAACGTAAACATAACTATGGAAAATCACCATGTTTAATGTCAAAATCCTATTTCTATTGCCATTTTCAATAGCTGATTGTTTACCAGAAGGTATATTCAGCCATTTCATACGTCATTTCCAGGCCCAGCCGCACTTTGACGCAGATCTGACCACATCGAAGTGCCGCAGAGCTGGATCTGGTGCTGTCCAGTTTCAAGCACCGGCTGTCGAGGTGTGGATGACGGCCTTTAAGGCCTGCAGTTGCGGAGAATCATTGAAGCACTGGCTGGTTTAAACAAAATTTGTAGGTTGCAACTGGGAAATATATGGTTTTGGATGGTTTTGGAAAATGAAACTACTATGAAATTAAAACAAAAACAAACGGTGAGCTCTCTCATTCACACATTCCATGCAGACAACTGACATAAAAATGATACAACTGATACAACGACTTGGAGCATCACCAAACATCCACTCAACCAACCCTTATGCAAAACATCATACCTTTCTACACCATATCCATCCATATCCTCACCCATTCCAAGACGAGCCTGCAGCAGTGTAGCATCAAGACCTGTGATCGCTCAAGAGTTCCAGCAGCGCCACCCGCGCTTGGACGCTCGGGTGGATTCCGTGGAACCTACGGTTCTCGTTCACCAAAATCAGATGCCAAAGAAGAAGCATCTTCCGTGGGGAAGTTCTGCTGAAGCGCACTTTCCTTGTCAAAAGGGCTGGAAGTGGCTGCACAATGCTGGAATGGCTGGAAGCTTCGGGATGTGTGTGGATGGATCAAATATTGCAACTGGATTTTGAAGAGATGCTGATTGATGCACTGCAAGAATGCAGTCCGCAAACGAGTAGAATTAGAACACAAAGTAATGGGAGCCGATCTGCCGCAGCAGTCGCCAATCTCATATTTCAATATTTTTCACTGCTTGGTGATTTTACTGTGCCGCAATTCAAAGCCCGCCATTTGCAACAGTAAAAGCATCTTCCCATCCCACTACTGGGCTTGAATGTCACAAGTATGTACTGCAAATGACATGGGTTTGTTAGCAACTTTCCCTATAATAGCTACCACTTGCGATCGCACGGATTTTCACCATATATGCCTCATGTAGCTATGGTTTTTGACCATCATTCACCCAATGTTTTCCAAGTTTCACAGCTCTTAGAGTCCTCACGATCACACCTGCGCGCAGCTTCCCATCGCCCGGGGCATTCCGTGCTGTAATGGCTGGAAGATTCAGCTGGAAGTCAGAGGCGTCAAGGGAAAAAACCCAGCACCTGGCGCAGCATGGCGATGAAGAGCTAGGTCATCCCCATAACATGGGCTACACCTACCTGGTTGGTGGTTGACCTACCCCTCTGAAAACCGTGAAAGTCAGTTGGGATTATTATTCCCAATATATGGAAAAATAAAACATTTTCCAAACCACCAACCAGTTAGTTTTGGATCTCATATAAACTTCTTCATGGGAACCCAACTTGAATAGATCTCTAATACTAAACCAACATGTCTATTTATGTCCCCCAACATTTTTCCCCCCAGCAATTTGTATGAAACAACCTATTGTTCCAACGCTCTTCAATGCACATTATTTTCCAGTAACCTGTCAGAGAGGTAGCCAATTCAGCCAACCCCAAAAATCATAGGGTAAAATCAATTGGCTTACCTATCTGAAAGGTACCAGCGTTGTTTTCCCACCTATGCCTGGTGTCAGCACTGCTCGACACACCCTGCTGCAACCAAGCCGCCGTCGTCACGGACCCAAATGGGGACTGGCTCAGTGCCTGTGCACCTTGAAGGGGCCATGTTGGGACATCAAGGAGTCTGCCATAACCTGCCAAGATGCCTAGTGGACAAAGGTTGGTGAGTCCAACCTGTCACTTTGAAAACATCACGTTTGGGAGTTCAAAATTCAAACAAACCGAATGATACACCAGCCATCGGCTGCCTAAGATACCAAACACAGCTGTTTAGCAGAATCTAATGTGGATGGAATTTGGTCGGCAATGACGTCCTTCTCGAATCATGCCCCAATGGCTGACAACTGACAACATATACCCCTCTACAAAATGCCATCTCCAGTTATTCACCTCATCTTCCAGGACCCATTCTTGGGGCTTTCGGGGTTCATTCATAGCAACAGCCCCCTTTCCACAAAAGGCTCCGAGTCTTGACCCCCAGCCATGTTGCAGGCCCCAAAGAAGGCCCCCATGGATGGTGCGAGGACATCCTGGACCTGCTGAATGGGCAACACCAAGCTACCCCCAAAGGAGTGGGGAACCAGCCAGGAGTAGAACATGTTGGATAAACATCATTGCTATAATTGGTCTAAGTGTGATTAATATATATATATATATATATTCATACGTATATATATATATATGTGTGTGTGTCTAAGTCTATCTATCTATCTATCTATCTATCCATCTATCTATCTATCCATCCATCTAGGTTGTTATAAACCAAAGCAAACTACCACATTGTTGATCTAGGTTGATCCATTTGAAGAATGTGAGATGGTCTTGTGATGAAACATGAGGCTTCTCGATTTCTGTCTGTACTTGTCCTAGAGGAACATGGATGAAAAACACATCTCGAAAATCATCCTAGAACATCAGAACTATAGTTTCAAGGCTGTCCTCGCGGCAATCTTACCTGCACTTGCCCAAAAACAGAATTGGTCATCTTCCTCCTAATTATCCTCTTACTACAGTGCAATTGCTGTACCTCATCCTCCTCCTATCCCTCAGCCCCACACCTGCTTCACACCAGCTATGCAGGAGGCTATGCCATCTTCAGCAGCAGCACGGCCGCGATCTGCGCACAAAAAGCACCGGCAGCCAGTCGCTCCAACCGTTGCAGGTGGCGTTGTGGCAAACCTCGCGCAAAACTAGTGGGTCATCAGGGGGATCACAAAGACAAACAACTATCTGAAGGCCACGAACAACCTCCAAACTGGATCAACATATGATTGTTTCCCAAAACAGGGCGTCTCCAAAGGCATTGGTTTTCCTATTAACCAATCTTACATGATGTGGGGCCCCACTCTTCTAGGAAATCCTCTGCTGGACGTGACATGTTAGACCCCCGCAGAAACCCTGACTTAGTACTGGATCTGGTCTCGCTCTCTCTCTCTCTCTCTCTCACTCTCTCTGTCACTCTCTCTCTCCCTCCCTCCCTCCCTCACTCCATCAGAACCTCAGAATCTCCAGGAGGGATCTGCTAATTCTAATGATTTTACTGTCCCGTAAGATATGCCCATCCGCTCTCTTGAAAAGTAGGGTGGGGGTAAACACCCACAGCCAGGCGGCAACGCCGGCACTGCAGCTGGTCACGTTGCCGCATCGCAGGTGGCATAGGCCGCGGAGATTACACAGCGCTCTGAGGACATCGTCGACCTGATGGACCTGCCACTTGGGGGTCAAGGTTGAGGTTGTGGCCACTGGATGTAACCACTACCTGGGATACAAACATGGGAATTTAACCCCCATAACTGGGATAGAAGTATCTATAAGTATGCTGGTTTCTGGTGAACGGTTGTACAATATCATGATCACCTAGTGGTGGAACTGCACCCCCAAGCATGAAGCCCGAAATTGAATAACGAAAATTCGCTGAATGTTGCTGGAAAAAAACTAGTGTTTCAAACTTTCTTTTCCGTGCTTCGACAGAGCATTTGTTGGGGTTCCAAATCTGTGACATTTTGAGGGCCTTCGTATCAAATTCAACAAATGAATGCCGCTTCTGATATCTTCTGATGGACAGCTGTGATCTTGACCATGCATCACTTTATCCAAAACCCCTCGAAGCCATTAAATTATAGTCATCCCAAAATAGATGGAAAAGTAAATCATCAGATGAATAGGGATTTGCCCAATTCCATCTATACATTTGGGGATGACATGAAAAATCGATAGAAAGACTGGTGGCAACCAGTTTTCCAATGACAATCACCGGACTTCGTGCTTGGAGCTCACATATTTTCCACCCAATCTGCAGGTGCATATTCAGTAAATTTGTCATTCCATGGACAAAATCATGAACATATGTGTGTAATATAGTTTTATCCCAGCGAAAAAAAATAAAAATTGCAAACATGCAGAAAAGGTGCTGGCAAGCACAGCACGCTTCACAAATCTCCAGCTTACGATCTGACCACGGGCTGACAGCATTTATAATTCGGTCCTTTCTTGAAGCGGCAACCAAAGCAGGACTGAACGTGCTGGAAACTGATCCTCTAAAAATTAGGGACTTTCCACAGCATCGTCCGAGTTTCAAGTCAAAAGTCAAAAGGTTCAGCTGTGGCAGTGGCAAATCATTTGGTACATGAATCTCTCAATTACCAGAAACATGTCTCTTTAGTTCTGTGTGCAGTCTAAAGGCCCAAGACCTCATTAAACCCTGGGACTGGCCGTTAAAAAAAAAACACATTTCTAGCTGGTGCAGTGGGCCCAAGGCATGCTTGAACTCCAGCAACGTACAGGGGATCCAAGTGGATCTTGGATGGCAAACAAGGAGCCATCCCCTTCGATCAAACTCCGAATCTTCAACCACTGAGGTTGCGTACATCTATTGCCAAGTTGGACCGGAGAACATCTGTAACAGAACGTGCACAGCATCTGCGGCCCAAGGATACATCCTGGCATTTTCCTTGAACGCTTTAATTTTATGGTGCCACATGAGGCAGCTGGCGCCACATGTGACGGGGACGCAGCTGATGCACGCAACTGACACGGCGACAGTGGCATTTGCACGACTTCGGACTCAAGGATTGCACAAGCGGCAGCTGGCACGCTGCGTGGCATTCTCTAAGCAGCTCTGAATTAGATGTGCTCAGTTGCCTGGCTGCACTAGGGCCACATCTTGTCGTTATATGTTACAGTGGTCCTGGGTTATTGGGTCTTTAAAAGTACTCATCCATGTTGGTCTGGAGATGCATGAGGCACAAAAAACTGGTGTGATCACAGATCTGATCTCGTGGGCGTCACTCCAACATCAAGTTGCGTTTGAATCACTACACGTGGCTCACTGTCGAAACAAACACATGGTATTCAGGAACATCCAACTTCTAGAAGCATCAGCAAACGGAGTGCACAGGGAAGCTGCAAATCTGTGTTTTTCTTCAAGAGTCAAAATTATCCTGCAAGACTCTGCCTCAATCTGGTTCTTGGCAAAAATTCTGGGGGCCAACGGACTCACAAGCTTGGCAATGTTGTTCTTTTAAGTGAAACTGTAAAAAATATTTTTTTAAAAAAAGAGGGACGCAAGATTTTGACCCATACCCAACTCTCTGTATCAATTTGGGTTCCATCTGAAGCAAAGTTCGTTTCTCAAAGTCTCTCGGCACCTGGCTTGTGGATCAGACATCTTTACCCCTTCACTGTAGGGAAAGGGATCAAGCCATTGCATGGTGGTTGTGGCTTCCAAGAATGGCGCCATAAAATGCAATGGGATTCAGACCTCCAGGGCTAGATGCGAGGCACCGGCATGCAAAATACACGTTGCTACATCTCGGGGCCTGGTGGGGTAGCAGCCACTCTTTTTTGGTTATTTTCAAGGTGCTGCCAGTGTTGGCCCAAAGTTTGGACATTTTTTTGGACAAAAGACTAGGAGGAAGGTCTAGCTACGGACGCGTCGCTAGACCCTTGAGCGGCTGATCAAGCACTGCCAGCGCCTTAAACCCCTCTGGCTGTGAGTTTCTGACCCTTCACCATCCTCAGTGAAACCGGCTCATGCAGGGGCCTTCAGGCATAAGGGTCTTGCATCATGTTTGGGCTGCTATCGGGATCTTAAAGATTTTGGGGTTCAAGGGTGGGTCCTAGGGCGGTTGCTCTTTTAGGCCTCATGCCTCTGGGAAAGCCGCCAGCAGGACCACATTTCTTTCACACTCCCTCAACCTGACCGCGAAGTGCCACATTGATCAGAAGGGAAAGCCTCAGCTTTGGTTGCAAAGGAAGCCTCTGCACTCTGGATGTTACAGGTCTTTAAAAATATCCAATCCAACGGCAATGTGACTGGGTTTGACCAATGTCATAGCTCGAAGAATCATGCCAGATCTAGGTATCTAGTTTGATGTGGCCTCCCTCCCTGAGTAATGAAAGTGACCCAGAAAAAAACAACCCAAACCACCCAATGATCTGTATAGTTGCTCGCGGGGTCCATTTGGTCTACATGTCTACCAGTCTAAGAAGGCTACCAGCGCCCATGAATAATATATATATATAATATAAATATATATATAAGAGTCCTGATAAAGCAAGGGGAGCATCTATCTATGAACAATTATCTATTAAATTCATTATATAAACTACTTCTGTACAACATATCCCAGGCTGTATTTCAGGCTATGAACCATGACTGAGGTTAACTATGAAGGTACTAATAATTGTCCAGAACTTTTGCTTGCTTCCCAGCTCTATCCACCGTTGCTGCCGGAGAAAGTGTGAGCTGTGGACCCAGGTAGTAACGTGAACAGACCTATCCACAATAAATGCTGGTATGCCAAATGGCAGCAGGAAAAATCGCACAATGCCCATGTCATTTTATGCCAATGAGAAAAAGGGCCGGAATAAGGCGGGCAAAATCTGAATTTTACTTAAAGCTGTCAGCTTACTGTCGCTTGGACAATACTACCAACAGCATCCTTAAACGAAGAAAACATTCAATTCAACAAAGTCAACCATAGTAGTGCCATAGTCAACCCTTCATTATTGGGCTTTGCCATTCAAATCCCAAACCAGGGCGGCCAGGTGGCAGCTGATTCTTCACCTCGGTGAAGTCTGATGTGAGGTGCATCGATTTTTTTGTGCCATGTGGGAGGAACCAGCTCTACGTTATAGAACTAGCACTTGTTTGCTTCACATGTGCATGAGACTGGAACTTGAAGAACATCTCCGGAGGCACCATTTGCTGCAACAAATCCAGTTTGAAATCCAGGAAAACAATCGCCATCCAACCACACCACCAGTAGAGCAGGTGGCAAATTTGTGCAAATTCGACCTGCAGAACTCCCAACCTCTTTAAGTTGCTTTCAAAACGAATCAACATGTACATGTTCATGTCTCACTCGATATCTCTGAATTGTTGATAGTGAAACATCTATTCTTACTAGTTCCCATGCATCAAACTGGCTGAGATCTCACATCACTGCGCTGGATCCAAAGGTTTCTTCATAAGCTGCTACACAACCCCAAATCACATCAACATAATGACGTCACCAAATACTCTGGTTCATTTTACGATCCAAGTTTTTGTTGGCAAATATCAGTTGTCTTGGCACAATCATCAAATTGAGGTTGTTTCACAACACTTTGAGATCGCTGCCAACTATGAAGATTTCATGGTCCAGCTTGATGCACTTCAAACAAAAAAGCCTTGATAAAAGTTTAAAAGGCTTGATACAACAGTATACAACACATTCCACCATGAATGTTTAGTATCCGATTTCGCCAACATATAGATCGTGATATCAGCTCTTCGCCCGTCTACCATCGTTCCAGGGTCAACTTAGCCTTGTCACATCCCCTGTGAAGGCGTTACGGCGTTGCCATCTTTCCTCGGCGCCGAAATGAACATCTTTACATCGCCGAAGACTGCCTGCAGAGAGGAGACCAAAGCAGGAGGGACAGTGGATGCCAACAAGGTTGCTTTAGCGAGGGGTTTTAAAGATCCAGGCTCTCACGAAATAGCTCTTAAGCTGATACCTCAATCTGGATCGATGTGTTACATATATATATAGATATAGTATATATATATGAGTATATATATATATATAAGTATATATATAAGTATATATGTATATCACTATAGTATATATATATATACAGAGTAAACAGTAGTGATATATATATATATATATTTATAGTTAAATATTAATAATATTTGATGATATTTGCCGATGAAAAATGAACTCCTTTGCTCTTGCCTGTCCAGTGCATCCCATCCCCTCATGGGGCCTTGGTGCATCTTCCCAGCAGAAGGTGAGCTTTGCAATCTGCCTGGTCTAGCAGCACATGGCTACATCGGTTGCAGTGTCAAACAGCAAACGTTACTTAGGAATACTTAGGACAATGACTTGTGCGAAAACCTCGCTGAATGACTGATTCTTCAGAAATTGGGCTCATGCAAGTCTTGAGATACTAAATATACTAATCTTCACTTCTTCTGGTCACTTGGAGATCTTTCAAGGCCATACCCCGAGGCACACCTTGGCAGTGGCAAAGACAGATCCTCCGCTACGAAAATGGCAGGCAAGCGCCGGGGCGACGGCGAGTATCTGAAGAGCGAATTCAAATGGCCGCCACCTGGAGCCGTCGGGGCTGACGGAGATCAGCTGATGGGAAACCGGGGAACCCGGAATGGGAACCTGGAGATGTGGCCAGTGCAGGAAGAAAACACACACACACAAATACACACAATATCACACAATTATACGTGTATATGTGCCGTTTTTGCGCATGAATACATTGACAATCATTGACATATGACTCATATGATGTAATCATTGGCTGGTTTGAGGAAAGAACACGGAGGTACCAAGCTTTTCACCCTTACAGCCCATGAATATGAGGCCGATGTTCATCAAGCTCTGGGCCAAACGACAGGAGCCGCCCTTCACCAGATGGAAAAAAAGGAGCATGTCCAGTGGAAGCATCAAGGAATCCATAGATTTCCTGTCCTGCAAAAGTTGCCATTCCAAACCACTGCTGGGATAGGAACAGGAACCCCAGCTATGCCAACGACTCAAGGAACCCAAGAGATCAGAGTCAAACGGCATCTTTATCCAACTTCATCCAATTCTTGTGTGCCTCCAAAAACATAGAACCGTTTTTTGTCTGACCTGGAATTGTGGGGAATTATAAAAATCTACACCATCCTGGAAACACTGTTGCGTCTTTTGTAGGGCTACTATAGATCGAAGATTAAAATCACCAGTGAGGTCGAACGGAGATAAGCTGCACTTGGTGCCGTCAGTCCATCCGACACATACTTGCCAAAATGGGCGCTTCGATCCATTCCAAATCGAGGCGTCTATGAAAGTCAACCGTCAATCCAAGCCAACGTCTCTTTCTTTAATGTGGGTCAAACAATGCCACAAACATCCATAAACCATCCCCCAGTCATCACCATTTTTATAGGTGGTTTGTTTACCATTCCCAGTCATGGGATGTCATGGGTGGTTTATGGCATTGTTTTACCTACATTAATGACTTTAGTGACCTCCCTTAACCGTCCATTTTCAATATGAAACCTTCAGTCTGAAGCCAAGTTGCCGCAGCTGCCAGGTGAGTGGAGCAATCCGAGGAAGAATCATCCTGACTTTTCGTCCCGAAAAGGCATCCCACATGGCCGGGAAATCCACGAACTAAATGAAGGTTGTTGGTTGGTTAGCTGGAAAATCCATGTTAGCTAAATGGGGTTGTTACATGGTGTTACCGCTCATTTACTGAAAATCATTTAAGTTGTCATTTAAGTAAACAAGATTAAATAAGTAAATGATGGGTTTTCCAGCAAGCCATGTTAGATTCCTGGAGGGTAATCGTTTAAGCACTGAAACTTCACATATGCAGATTTTTCAAGCCATGTCATAATAACCCGAGGATAACCGTCCAAGCACTCAAAAATGCAGAGCAATCCCGACTGATAGTTCATCCCTGTTGCGTGTTGCACCGTTACTTTCTAACAAAAAAAGGCTACACCCAGGGTCTATGTCTGCATACGTCCGCTTAACGCACTTGGGAATGAAATCAATGATCATGAATTTGAATGAAAGTCATTGGTTAGCTGGTTAAATCATATTGCGAAGTTCCTGCCAATGCATATGGAAATCCAAAAGTTGTGGTTTCATCAAACAATATGTGGATACTGGCGAATGTGGAATGTGGAACATCAAAGGGTTGTTGTAAACCAATAGTAAGCAACATAAGCTGGGAGTATGAACAAAACAAAACACAGAGTACCAGTAGATAGCCAATTAATTTGGTACTTGATTTTTGTGAATGGAATTGACAAAAAAAACAAATCAAGTAAATAGCAAATCAAGCCTCAAGTAACAAAAATTGGGGTCAAATATCTCGTGAAGATTCCAACATCTGGTGCAGAATCCGGTTATGGGATGGTCCCACAAAGTGTTACCTGTGATTGGTCCAACCTTTTCGCAGAAACTTTCCATACACCATACACTTATACACTTCCCATGTTAAGCGTTGTGTTTTGGGTTAAGATGGCCTTTCTATGGGTTACCCTCTGGTTAAACTAGCATAACTATGGAAAATCACATATTTTCATGAGGAAATCAACGCTCTCTGGCCATTTTCAATAGCTATGTTAGTTTACCAGAGGGTAAACAGTTAAACCCAACCTGTGTCGCATATTCCCTGCTAAACTTGACTGCTATCTCTCAGTCCTCAACGCCTGGCAATGTAACTCTAAAGCGCCGCAACTGAGTTGACTAGAAGATACTAGAAGGCTGTTGTCCATTGATCTATCCATCTGGCATCATCTGGGCAAATTATGATACCTCACTCCAATTTTGGGATAGTTACCCCAGTTACCCTAGCATCATTCCAGGCTTCGGTCGTCGTGGGGTCGTTATACCCAGATCATCCCAGATCCATCTGACATCGCACCGAGCTTCCACATCATCGTGCGACACGATTTCCACCGCGTACGGGGAACGGCTGAGGTCAACGGATAACTTCCGCGTCACGATGCAGTGGAGGAAACTCGGCAGCCGGATGGGCTCCATGGCGTCGCCTGAAGGTCATGCGGTTTTTCTGTCCGTCGGATCTGGTGGATTTATGTTCCCGGGACATCCCGACATCTTGCCTTGAAATTTAAGACCATGCACGTGCAGTAATTCAAACAGGAGAGATCTTGCCAAATTGATGGCTTCTTAGCGGACTCCCTCTTGATATTATATTACTTTGGAATCTTGAAGTGCAAAATTCAAAAGCACTCTATCAAGCACAAATTTTCCCCAACAAAATGTGAAAAAAAAGGCGGGAGTGGGCACGCCAACGTTTTTTTTTTTAATTAGGTGTTCTAGTTGACATCGTCAAGCACTGTTTTTAAAGCTTCTTATTATTGGTCTCCTTACGTTCATGAATTTACTTGGGAGTACCACCTAATCAAATGGCGACCCCTCTGTCCCCTCAAAGAAAATACACACTCTCAGAACAACAAACAGCATCTCCTCTGGACAAATATATTGAACATCTTATATGGCGACCCCAGCCTTCGATTTGGTGAGTGCAACTTCCCTAAAAAACATACAGTCAATGGGGATCATCATCCCAAAAACTGTTAAACATAACTATCATGTGGAAACGGGACATTCTTACTAGCTCCGGACATCTCCCCATTTAATAGGGAATATGGATACCCCCGGCTCCTTACAGTAGCTTCCTCCAAACCATGGGATAGATTTGGATGGATACAGACTAATGTGGGTAAACCCATCAATGTCATAAACCACCCCCCAGTCATCACCTGGTTGGTGGTTTTAACAATCTTGAAAAATATGAAAGTCCATGGGAAGGACTATCCCATATATTATGGAAAATAAATGTTTGAAACCACCGACCAGTCACCAAATTTATAGGCTATTCCCAGTCATGGCTGGTTTATGGCATTGTTTTACCCACATTGAAACCACCAGGCGCCTGGTCCCATCAAGCAACACGTCCCTCCATTCCAGCTGCAAGCCTTGATTTTGCGCTGTGACAGTAGGGCTGAGCCGGGTTCAACAGCCAGCCGGGCCCCAAAAGCCATGGGTTTCCCCCAGTGCCTTTCATGAAATTCTTAATTAATGTAGATTTCTTTATGATTGATTTACTGTACATACTGGTTGAAAAGAGTGTGAGGTTTCCTGCTTGAAACCAATCCATTGACGATGTTGTCAATTTAGCCCTATGATATTGAATATCTTATCTGCTCATATGGATACTTCATAAGTCAACTCGTGCATTGTGATATAAATGTTCGTGATTTTGGTTGAGATCTGGTCATGAGCTGGCCGCAACCAGTCATGGAAGTGGTGGAAACCAACGGAAACCAACGGACCAAGTCAACGCAGGGCATGTCACATGGCATGTGGGTACCCTCCCTTCCGCTTGCCCTTAGTCCAGCCGTCCAGCCCTAATTGCCGGTGGTTTCCCAGATATTTTTTGCCATGGGGGACCGCAATTCACCGAAGGGAATCAACCATTGCAAACCACCCCTCAACCACCCCTCAACCAACCACGCACCGTGCGCAGCAAGCTCAGCAAGCAACCCCTTTGGATCACTGACCTTCCCTGCGGTCTACAGCAGCGACAAGGATGGCAACTTCTTTGCCACCGATGGCGTTGGCTTCTGTTTTCTAAATCTGGCGGCCTTCGTCAATGGAATGATGATGTGATGGTCTTGCCAGGTTGACTCAGCTATGAAACACAAAATAACATCAAATCATGTTCCCGTGTATCACTGTTTTCATCGAGTCGCCTGCTTTTGGGGGACCAAATGGGACAAATCTAAGTACCTCAACCAAACAAACAACAGTTTCCTGGTTTGCGGCTTGCTCTTGGCCAAAGCCTCGACATCAAAAGAGCCACAAGATGTGCTGTGCGCTGTGGGGATGAATGGTTTTCCCTGTCTTTGCTAAGAAACCACCTTTGTATTCGATGACTTGAAAAGAATCATATCATATGTTCAATAAGCCTCGATCCGTTTCCAACATAAGTATCCAACACTTGGAAAGTTCCCTCTTGAAGTGGGCCATTGTGTCACAACTGGCTAGATTCGGCTAGACTGGGTAGGATTCAAAAAATATTCTCTGGCTGGCAGTTTTCAACTTGAGGAGCTGCGTTTTTTTCAAGAACAAATGTGACAGGTTGGTTGCTAAGTCTGACAGAATCCCCACCTTGGACATCCCATGACCATCTTGCTATGGCGAACATGACCTTCCCACAACCTTTTTCAACGCGGCAGAGTGTCTTTCCATCTCCGGTGCCATTTCTGGCTGGGCTTTTGGCCACCCATCCCGATGATCAAACGTGGTGGTCTCTTGGGGTGACCTCTTTCCATGACCTTCCCTCTGAATCATCATGATCTCAAGTAGTTTCTTGATCCTGTCCGTCACAGGTCTTTGAGATCCTGACTTCATCTCCACTATCAAACCGTTTCCTGCAGATTTTCCGTTGAACCAATCCATTGATATACTTGTTCTATCTTGTTCTCACCTTGTCCTTTAGGTTGAACCGTTGAACCCACCCATATCCACCCATTTTCTTTAGATTCCCTCACCCACTTCTGATCTAATCATATCGAACCAGAATCACCATATCATCAATGGGAATTTCAGGATCCTAACATGGAGGTACTGTACCATTTTTGAGGCCATATTTTGTGGGGATATTCCCTTATACATAGGCCTTACATAGGCCTTATATATAGTAGGTACCTCCAATTTAGATTCCTGAAATGGCCAGTGATATCAATTCCGCCATGTCTGGCAGTCATCTGTGAAACCTTCGCCCGGTCGACGACCGCCGACCGCATCACCTGGCTCAAGTCTCCGAGCGCTCGTCTAAGAGCTTCCGAAGGCGTCTCACCTGCGGCAGTTTCGGATGGGGATTCAAGCGCAACAATAACGAAAAACACTGGCAAAACAAAAACAGGGATTTATGTTGATTTATTGTTGAAATATGTTGAAATCATGCTAAATTCTCATTCATCTCCAATTTCTATCCCTGCTTTTCAGTCGTTTCAATCCTTTTTCAAAAACTCTCACTTAAAGCCGTGCTGCTTTTTCCCCAACGACGTGCCCCACGGCAAACCAACCTCATCCAGATTTCCCGACTGCGCCGTTAGCCGTTGAAGAAGAGCTTCGGCCTCAATCCTGTCCCAGTTTTGATGGGTGAAACCGACGTGAAACCGACGTGAAAAGATACGATTGAAACGGTGAAACCAACAAAATATACGACAATAGTAATATGATCCACGGTGCCGGAACTGTTGACATTTTTAACATTTACTCCAAAGTTCACCTAAATGTATGGGTATACGGTAAAGGTAAATAGCTAATAAATACCAGTATACATAGAGCATCTGGGATATGAGATGTACTTGGATAGAAATGTCAGGACTTAAAAGAAACCATGTTACGTTGACAAACGGCAGAAAGCAAAATGCAGCTTTGCCAGCATGGAGATCAAGGCTTAAGCCTGATCCCCGCCTGGAAAGTTCCCCAGCATAGCCGCCACCTGAAGGTGAGCCACAGGGAAAACATGGGCGCTGCGTGAATCGCCAAATTGCACGATGTATAATAGGCAATCTGAAATGAGTCTGAAATATAAACACACTTTCAGGGTATTCTCCATATATCAACCATAGGCAAGGTCTTTATATATTTGCCCGCATACCTCCCAATATAGGATACATGGAACTTCCACCATGTTTAGGTCATTTTCCTTGGCTTTCACATGCTTTCACCATTGACTTGTCCATGCCTATGCATGTGTACATGCCTCAGTTTTGAGACGCGGTCATTTTTTTGTTCTTGCGCGCTCTTCAACACGCTTCATGAGGAGCTTGGTCATGGGGTAAACCACCGCGGTCGCAGCGGTCATGGTTTCTATGAACATTTGAATTTGTCCCATGGTCCATAGAAGGAATCCAACACCAAGGATGAATCACATGGAGTGGCACCGACCGAACTGTACAGGATCCCCTGTATGAATGCCAAGCTCAACTTTTGCCTCACATGTTTCACTGATTGGAAACCTATACTCTGCGGCAAAATGAGTTGACTGTAGGCCCAAGATGCACCAGTGTCTAAAAGTAGGAATGGTGCTGCCTCAAGCTAAGTTTAAATGAAAATCACGGCTGCCCATCATCAGGGCAGCAGCTCTCGAGTAGATGCATTGTCAGCACCTGGGATCTCCTCAATGCGCTCGCCTACACCAACATCTGCAGAAGAATTACTTTTGTCCGGGTCAAGGCCGAGGTCTTCACCCACTTCACTGCTCTTGGCATTGCTGCAGGTGAGTCGCAAGTAAAGGTCTCGGTCAGAATCCACATAGTTCTTCTCCTTCATGCGGAGCGTTCTGCCGCCACAGGTCTTGGTGTTGTCAGTGCCCGACCAAACGCCACCTCCACCAATCTCCTCGGCGTAGTAGTACCAAATCTTGTTCTCCGTAATGAGGCGATCTCCGTTGTCCGCAAGGTAAAAGCCTTGGTTGGGATTGAGCTTCCACCAGCATTCTGTGGCCCACTGGCCGTTGGTGCGCTTGTAGCGGATGGCCACCTGCACTTTCTTGTGACAACTGTTCTTCACGTAGAAGAAATGACCCTTGAGATGGACACTCACTTGGACATAGGCTTGGGTTTGCCCTGAAATCCAAGGGCCGCAAATGCCCCATTGGCACTCACGGCCTTTGTAAGTTTCCCATCCACCTCTGGCCTCCACCCTCCAGCCACTTACATCCGCATGGTACCACTTCCCCTTCAAGATGTCGTTCCACAGCGTTTGCATGGCTTTTGGCCATATCCGTGAAGAATGCTACCACAGCGGCCTGGCCACATGCAGGGCAGGCGGCCCCGGCACTGGCAAAAGCACACACCGCACATGCGGAAACCGTGTTGATGATCAGGGTATCCCAGCGCTGTGGGGGCAGCCACCAGGACTTGCACCATTTTCCACTGGTTTCCAACTCATACGCTTCCGTTCCACAGAAGGCTTTGTTGATCTGCCGCTGCTTTTTCCACTTGTTGGTTTCATGGCCTGCCACCTTGTTCTTTTCATTGCCCAGCTCCATTTCATTGCCCACCTGGGTTTCATTGCCTGCCAAGCTCAGCACATGGAGGGAGGCCACCAAAATGCAGAAAAATCTCATGGCAATGACCAAACACAGCGGGGCGCAAGGGATTGAGCGAGAGGAGTCTTGAGCGGTCAAAATGGCTAACAACCTATAATTGCAGAATATTGCAGATACCTTGACAGAAAAACACATGAGCAGAATCGATGTCTTGGTATATCACATCTCTAACAAATAACAAACCGTTTCACCCAGCATCGAGGTCTCAGTTCCAGGCTAAAAGGCCGGCACCGCGCTTTCTCGGGTGGTCCTGCTGCTGGCGCCTACAGCAGGATATACAGTACAGTAACACTTTGCCCGCAGTGGTCCCAACCAGGAATGGACAAGTGCTTCCTTGTTTACACTGTGGTACACCCAACCTTTTTGGAAACAGTTGATAAATACTTGTCATGAATCATATCCCATATATCATATATATATACACATCGTAAAATATAGCACTAGTTCAGGGAGATATCCCACATATTTCACAATTTAGGGGAGAACTACCCCATAATAGCCCTGCTGTCACTGCACTTACCACATGAATGTCTTTGTCGTTGTCATCCAGGCATCCGCACCGGTGCTGCGCGGCTGCCTGACCAAGTGCTTGATTACATTTGATTACCAACGGGCATCCAAAATGCTGCCTTAAGGTTAGTGAAGCTGGTTTACAGTTTGATTAACCAGGGTAGAAGATGGATATATAGCTGGTGAATGTTAAAAAACAACTTTTTGTACAAGGTGGGGCCCCCTAGATAGCTAAGTTGGTTTATAACTCGAATAACTATGGTTTATGGTACCTATAACTATAGTTAATGGGGTTTGTAAACCATCTTATAACTGGTGGGCCCCACATTGTAGCTTGGGGGAGCCACCTGATTGATCATTGTACCTCAAGATTGACCCCCAAAAAATGTGGATACCCTGGGCCTGAGAAATAGTTGGCTATTCCACATGGCGAACTGGTGATTCAGGTCCCTATCAGGTTTACCCTCTGGTAATTTAACATAGCTATTGAAAATGACCATTTATAGTGAATTTTCCCATTAAACATGGTGATTTTCCATAGTTATGTTAGTTTACCAGAGGGTATTCCATGTTTCATTACCTTTAACACATGGGGTCTGAACATGGAGGGATATTCATAAATTGGCCAAAATGTAATTGGCGATGATGATTAATCATCCACATTACCCTCCAATACTTAACACAGATATACAAAACACACGATCTGCAGATCATTATGCTAAGAAAACCACGTGATTTCCATTTGTTCTTGTGAATTTACTCAAGGGTACCACCATCATCTCCCATGTCTCAGTGCCTTCTGGGGACGCTTCAGCATCCTTCCGCCCTGCATCTTTGGGCGAGGCGGCGGCGCAGGTCGCAGCTGATGACCTCGATGAAAGGAACCCCAAAAACCTGCTGTAGGGGCGCAAAGCGTGGTCAATGTCCTTCTAAAATGGAGCTGTTCTTTCAGTCACTGCAGATCAAAAAACAAACCACCGTCGTGATCCTATCAATGAGTTTGTAAATGTTTGCAATGTTTGATCAAACTCGTGATGATTTTGCGCACGGTAGGCAGAATATGACACAATAGAGGGGCTTACTTCGTTAGATCATATTAAAAATAGTTATAAATAACTATAAATATATTACATATATCCGCCGACCCCGGCCTTCGCCAAGGCAGGGGCGGCGCCTGGGACCACCGCAGGTGTGGACCTTGTCTTTCTTAGCAACAGGCATCCCAAGGCCACATCCATGGCTTCTTATGGGCGTCCAGCTTTTTCTGGGCGGTCCAGCGTGCCGTTCGCCAGGCATTCGCAGCCAACAGGCATCCCAAGGCCACACCAATGGCTTCTTATGGGCGTCCAAGCTTGCCGTTTGCCAGCCCCGAAACCCCTAAAACGCTTAAAACCCTCCAAACGCTCCAAACCCCTAAAACCCTCCAAACCCCTAAAAACCCTTCTTATGGGCGTCCAGCGCAGGCAATAGCTTCCCGATTCGCAGCCAACAGGCATCCCAAGGCCACATCAATGGCTTCTTATGGGCGTCCAAGCTTGCCGTTTGCCAGCCCCTAAACCCCTTCCAAACCCTCCAAACGCTCCAAACCCCTAAAACCCTCCAAACCCCTAAAACCCTTCTTATGGGCGTCCAGCGCAGGCAATAGCTACCCGATTCGCAGCCAACAGGCATCCCAAGGCCACATCAATGGCTTTTTATGGGCGTCCAAGCTTGCCGTTTGCCAGCCCCTAAACCCCTAAAACCCTCCAAACCCTCCAAACGTTGTTTTCTGGGCGGTCCAGCGTGCCGTTCGCCAGGCATTCGCAGCCAACAGGCATCCCAAGGCCACATCAATGGCTTCTTATGGGCGTCCAAGCTTGCCGTTTGCCAGCCCCTAACCCCCTACAACGCTTAAAACCATCCAAACGCTCCAAGCCCCTAAAACCCTCCAAACCCCTAAAACCCTTCTTATGGGCGTCCAGCGCAGGCAATAGCTACCCGATTCGCAGCCAACAGGCATCCCAAGGCCACATCAATGGCTTCTTATGGGCGTCCAAGCTTGCCCCCTAAACCCCTAAAACGCTTAAAACCCTCCAAACGCTCCAAACCCCTAAAACCCTCCAAACCCCTGAAACCGTTCTTATGGGCGTCCAGCGCAGGCAATAGCTACCCGATTCGCAGCCAACAGGCATCCCAAGGCCACATCAATGGCTTCTTATGGGCGTCCAAGCTTGCCGTTTGCCAGCCCCTAAACCCCTAAAACCCTCCAAACGCTCCAAACCCTCCAAACCCCTAAAACCCTTCTTATGGGCGTCCCCAAACCCCTAAAACCCTCCAAACCCCTAAAACCCTTCTTATGGGCATCCAGCGCAGGCAATAGCTACCCGATTCGCAGCCAACAGGCATCCCAAGGCCACATCAATGGCTTCTTATGGGCGTCCAAGCTTGCCGCTTGCCAGCCCCTAAACCCCTAAAACGCTTAAAACGCTCCAAACCCTCCAAACGCTCCAAACCCCTAAAACCCTTAAACATACGCTTTTTCCTTCACAGCGCCGTCCTTGACGGAAAACTTAATGCCACACACCGTGCGATGGTCTAGTTGCCCTGTCTTCACGTCACTGGCCACATTCCCTTTGCACGCGGGGCAAACGTAAACATACGCTTTTTCCTTCACAGCGCCATCCTTCACAGAAAACTGGTTCCCACACACCGTTCAATGGTTTATTTTTCCTGTCTTCACGTCACTGGCCACATTCCCTTTGCAAGCGGGGCAAATGTAAACATACGCTTTTTCCTTCACAGAAAACTGGTTCCCACAGACCGTTCGATGGTCTAGTTGCCCTGTCTTCACGTCACTGGCCACATTCCCTTTGCAAGCGGGGCAAATGTAAACATACGCTTTTTCCTTCACAGCGCCATCCTTCACAGAAAACTGGTTCCCACAGACCGTTCGATGGTCTATTTTTCCTGTCTTCACGTCACTGGCCACATTCCCTTTGCAAGCGGGGCAAATGTAAACATATGCTTTTTCCTTCACAACGCCGTCCTGCACAGCAAACTTGTTCCCACAGACTGTTCGATGGTCTATTTGCCCTGTCTTCACGTCACTGGCCACATTCCCTTTGCAAGCGGGGCAAATATAAACATACCCTTTCGCAACGACCTGCGCGTCCCACACCTGGAAACGGTTCCCACATGCACGCCGGTGATCTACCTGGCCCGTTCGTATACTGCTCGTCACAGACTTTTGGCAAGCGGGACAAACATATTGGAAACTTTTGCCTTTCGTCTCTGCTTTTGCTTCCTTCGCCAGCACCGTCACCGGCTCCGTCGCGGTGCCATTGTTCTGCTGTTTGCAGCTCCTTTCTGCCTGCCTGTCTGTGCTTCTTTCTGCACCGTCGTCTTCTCTACGTTGCTTCGCGTGCGGCGGGCCTTCCTGCAGATGGGCGATATCCTGGTCTCTTTTCTGTTTTCGTTCCACGCTGGCGCAGACATCAGCCGTTGGCCCCACCGCCCTCTGCCTTCCGTTGCTGTCTTCCCGTTTACCACCTACACCTGCAGGCCCTTCTGTGGTCATTTCTGTTCCGTTCTCTTGTTTGCGATGTTTTGCCTTCGGCTCTGCTTCCTTTGTTTGGAGGCTCTCCTGTTCTCTATGTTCCGCGATGGCGTCCCAGACATCGGCAATGGCGCGTGCCGCTGTCTCCTCTGCTGCCCTCCTCGCGACTTTCGCCTGCGTTGCAGCTACCCGCTGTACTGCTTTGCCGATGCTTCCCCGGGGAATGGGGCAATTCCAGCAGTTGTTACAGACTTGGTCACCATTGCACGAGCCATGTTGCGCCAGCCACGGTTTGAAAGCGAACGCTGCTTGCTTTACGTGGCATATGCTGCATCTCAACCAGCCCCATGCCTTCTCCGAACAAGCCAAGCACACTCTGCCGCCGTTGCGTGCCCGTTTCCACATGGCGGCAGAAAATTTCATTTCGTCCTTGCGTGTCTTGCAGACCCGACACAGTTGTGTCTGTTCGCACGTCGCACAAATGCGATAAAATGTGGCTTGTGGGCTTGCATGTTTTGCCTTGAATGCATCTTCCTGTTTCCAGGCCGTGCATGCCATGCATTGCCACGGCATCTGCGTCTCAACGTGCCGACGAATGCATTCTTTGCATACTCTCGCCGCATCTGCGCGTTTCCATCGACCAGCCGTGAATGCAGAAGCCGGCTTTGATTCAGTACATTCTTTGCATTCTCTTTCGTCTCGGTATTTCGCTCGCAGAGCGCGCTCCAATCCATTTTTTCACCACCCCAGAACCGCAACAGCAATTCCTGCCCTACTTTTGCGCCTTTTTGAAACGGTGCTGCAGGGAACGGTCTGTACACAAACAAACCATGCCTGTCTTGGACCCGCGTTAACGCAATGTAAGCTGTCAATGGGTCGCCTGCTTCCCCAATGTGCATGTGCATGACAACGCCTTCTTTGCAAGTTTGCCCTTGGGCTGCGTGAGCGGTGGTTGCAAACCCTGGAGCCAATGGAAACTGCTTCCGCGTCACACGGAGAACTGGCCGCCTTCGCCCCTTGTCCAAATACCACGGTTTCTTTTGCGGCGCGACGGGAAACACGTTGTCTTCGTCAATCCCCTCGACACGCCAGGTGGTCTTGGTCTTGAACCGGACCAAGATGCACGCCGGTAACTCGTTCCAAATCTGCGTCCCTTCTTCATGCGCCTCTCCGACGGCATCGGCCGGCCAAACCCAGCCAACAATCTCCCCAGCACACCCCCGTAAAATTCCACGGCTGCGATCCAAGTGATCTGCGGCAGCCACTGGCATACCAAGGCATAGTGGCAAAACACCGTACAAGGACCCACAGTCCTGATCGTGTCGCTGCAGCCAAGTCAATTTTTCTTTGCCCAGATCGGGCTTCTCACGCAAATCCATGCTTGATATTCTATCTTTTGCAATGGCATAGTGCAGCACCTGTCCTCTTTCTACGGCCCATTTTGCTCGCAGTTTATTCACATGATACTTCACGGCATTTGTGGCGAAAATAGCTTTTGCACCGGCGAACTTCGTTAACAACTGAACGAGTCATTTCTTTGGGGCGTTGTGTGGCAATTGGACCTATTGCCTGCATGAAAATAGCTTTTCCAAATTTCTGCACAACTGAACGAGTCATTTCTGGAGCGATGGATTGTGTTAAATGAACGCAATCGAGTTTCATGGGCAGTGGCCTTTGATTTCGATGGCACTCTTGAAGCAAAAATGGCAATCAACAAACCGGCGTACAATGATGATATTATATATCATGTACTCATGACTCATTCTCTTTTGTTGTTTCACCTCGGAGCCAACTCTCTTTCTTCATGCAGTCTGCAGTGCCATGTCGAGGCTTTAGGTCTCATGGCTGGGATGCACCAGAATGTCAAACCTTTGCAGTGGGTTAAAAGAATGCAACCGGTGTACTTTCGAACATCAGCAAAACTCCCTGTGGGGTGTCTACAGATCAAACTTATTATGTAGAATTGAATATAGGTTCTCCTGTGAGAAGATTTAAATTAGGGAATGTACTTCCTTGCTGTGGCCTTTCCCAATTCACTATGACTCTGCCACCTCCCATCCTTCCCACCATGTTGGGGCATTATGTTTTCCTCTGCCAGGTCGTGCTGGCAAAAGCGCAAAGCAGTTTGCGACCAACATTGGCGAGGGAGCTAATGACTCAGCCAATCAGTGAGCCTTCAGTTTGCTACTTGCTGCTGCTCTGTAACACCTTGTTTGTCTCCAATTGATTGCAAGAATGGCTCCAATGAATGCCATGGGAATCATGGGAAGCACTCACATTTTTGAAAACAGATAGACCATGCACACACACAAAAAAAGTTTGGATTTGAAATCTGGGCGAACAATTTGTGAACCAATCGAAGTCGAAGCTAGATGGTTTTCTTCAAATTTTCAGCTGCATGTAAAAGGTGTCAAAATACAACAATTTTTCAAAATCTACTGTATTCTGAAACCTGTGCCATGGATCCTGTGGATGAAGAGCTCATTGAACTATTGAGCTGCCACCGACCAGCCTCTTGACCAACACACACTAGTTTTGAGCCTGATTTTCTCTGGTGAAATTGACAGAATGGATATATATCATGGTATATCCATGCATCACTCCTTACACGGGTTCCTGAGGCTTCAATGGGACCCTACGCTTGGGAATGGGCCAGACCAGTGAAACGTGTGAGATCCAGTGCCACTGCTCCTCCTGTCAACTTACAATCTTTGCCCTTGGAGGAAGAAGAACATCATCCTGAAAAAAAAACTAGGGGCTATGTATTGAACCACCTTCCAGTTTGGACAGATCTTTTCTTGCTACACGATGAGCTCAAACATCTCCCCAGATCGCTGGATGTGTTCCGAAAGATTGAGGGGAACCCTGCTCTTAGCTCCCACCTTTATGGGGGGGTCGGCGGCACTAGAGCGTTAGCCCATTCTATATATATATATATGTATATGTATTAAACATATTGTATTATATTATATTATATGACCCCATCTGCACTCCCAGCGGTTGTGCCCCTGACGGCAACGGCTCGGGTTCTGGAGTTGGCTCCGTGGGCTCCGTGGGCGCCTCGGTCGCCTCGGTCGCGGCTTGGTCCACGACGGCTGAGCCGCCGTGGAATTTCTACTGATACGTACTGGTTGCTGGTGGGGCATTTATACATATACCCTCTGGTTATTTAACATAGCCATGGAAAATCCCTTATAAAAGGAGGTTTATAGCTGGGAAAATCATCTATAAATGGGCCATTTTCCATGGCTATGTTAAATAACCAGAGGGTAAATCGCCATAAATCCATTACTCATCACTATCTGGTTGGTGGTTTCAACCATCTTGAAAAATATGAGTTCGTCAATGGGAAGGATTATGGAAAATAAAAAATGTTTGAAAACTGGTTGGTGGTATACCTACCCCTCTGAAAAATATGAGTTACAGTATATATATATATATATTTTTTTTCCATGTTTATACATATTCCAATTTTCCAAGTTGTATCTGGACATTTTATACATATTCCGTTTGTCTCTATATCTATGTGTATGACCGCGTATGTATTACAGCATGCTTCCTGGGCAGAAATGCTGACAGGATTGAATCATCCCATTCCTGGGAAGGGAAGAAGTCATCGACATGGCCTGTTTCCACTGAAATCACTTCTAAGTTCCAAGCCGGTACCTCAACGGCTGCAGTACTTGTTGATGGCGGCCTGATTTCCGATATGATGGGGATGCAGAGGGGCATACCATCCATGTATGATTAAATTAAAATTATGATATTCTTTGATTATTTTCCAAATGGTCATCATTTACCAATGGAAAAACTATGGAAATCAAAATAATGACCATCATTAGCAAATGGTCATCATTAGCATATGGTCATCATTAGCATATGGATATTCATTTATTAATGATGATTGACCCAGTGGATTTCTGGTGGTTTTCCTGCCTCTCCCTGGCATGGCTCCGTCGACCGTGGCTTCCGGCCTCCTGGCCCAGAGATTGTGGAGGCGGCCATTTCTAGTAAGAAGTTGTTACTTTTAGGGGAAACCCCACAATTCAGCAACTATTAGGGTTTATAAATCCGTGGTTGACATTAGAGTGATTGAAGAATCGATTCCTTTCAAATCTTGTTTTGTCCCATTCAGGTTTCTGGCGAAACTAGCATTGAAATATCGGTTGAGCACCATTTAGGCTGGTTTCCACATGCTCCAGCCGAAAGCAACGTTTGTGATCAGCCCCCGCCATGAGGGACACATTTCATTTGTTTTAATCATAGCTAGAAGGTGCTGGGTGGGATCTTCAACCAAGTTTCCCACTAATTAAGGATATGCTTGAAAGACAATTGTCCAGTCTGCTATGCTCGATTGAATCCAAAATCTTGATACATGCAATTCACATTGTATGAGTGAAATCGTAGGGTGATGTTCACAGTTCCAGATGATTTGACTATATACTTTGACCCATTTCAAAACATATCTCTCCATATATCTCTCTATATATAAAAATATATATAATAATATCTGGGCCGCTGTTAAGATAGTCAAATAATCAAAAAGTGTTCTATATATCTATTTCGGGAAATATATTTCAATACATTATATATTCTGATTACCCATGATTAAACTTGTTTTCTTCGTTGCAAGAGCCCAACCTTTCTTCAGATATCGTTGCCTAATCACATGGAACACCGAATATTCATTCGCACAATACTTCCCAAAGTTGACGTTTTGCTGAAATTGCTCTTCGTTCATGAAAATTGCGGGTTCCCTCAATACAGCACAGCAAATACAAATATAGTTTTCTGACTTCTCTTGGGTTCTCCGACATTTTGCAACATGGAGGGGATTGCAGCAGCTGTTTTCAGCAATGGTATCATTTTGGCAAATTTACAGGCTGCTTCATTTTATTTCAACCATTACATAAAACATACTTGCGCATGTTGCATGTTATTGTGTTTGCACCGTCCTCGTCGTGTTGAGTTGGTTCGTCAACTAATCTGAAATTTGCCGAGGCGTTTCAATGAAGCATCACCCCATCACTCAAGGTCTTGATCCTTCAAACCATACATTTACAGATATTCATGCATAAACATGTGTACAAGGAGAACTTCACACATTGACACGCACACGCACGCAAGTCTATATCCATCTTTGACATAAATATATGTACATACATACAAATAATCTATCTATACTTATATATAATAAATATATATATATATCTATATACATATAGATATTCACAGCATGTGCATGGACATTGGAGTGGCCATTCCCTTTGAAGAGAATGCACGCCTTGCCATCACGGAAAACTACCTGCCCTGCACCCCCAATGCTCCCCTTATCTGAAGAGCGAGTATGCATGGTGATGTCCCGCAGCAACGCCTGGCAATATGGTTTGAACTTGTCTGCACTTGGGGAGCCAGCGGTATGATCACATGTCAAAGGGAGCTTGTGGTCTTAGACGTAAAAAAAAGGTGCACTTGGCTGCCTACTCAATTTGTTCAAGATATGTAACAAGCATGTTGTATGGCCACGAAACAAATAATATACTACACTTGATCAAATCCCAGAGATAACTTTTGAAAATGTTATTCTTGCTTGATGCCTCTCCATATTCTTGAGATTATTTGCGCATATTCTTGTTGAATCCATATGTATTTTTGTTTGGTCCGTCGCCCCTACTCCTTGCTTCGCTCCTTCCGTCTTGTTTTGGCTTTGGCTTCTCGGGCTAATTCCTGCTTGCCCACCAGCCTATTACTTCACCCACTTGAAGGATTAGCTACATATACCTGTTTGACACATGTTGTTCTTTATTATGCGTATATACATGCATGTTTGAGGTGTACTGAGCAAGTATTTATATATATATATATATATCTCTCTCTCTCTCTATCTAGACATAGGTTTATATACGGCCAAAAAATGGTATGCAGATATACGCATTTATAATACATATGCAAATTTGTCTTTAGTTGCAATGCTCATACGTTTGTACATAGGCAAATGCAAAATTGCCGATGCCGACAGCATGGGAGGTCCTATTGCTTGCCTTCACCGGCGGTTGGGCCCAGGAAGCCTTCTTTCTGATCAGCCCCTTAGCGCTCACGACCTTGCAATGCTTACCCTTAATATTTTAAATTCTTGTTGGCGCTGTTAAGCAAATCACCTTGCACAAGAGAGGGGCTGCCAGCCCCTATCCACTGCAAGGTCCGTAGCGCTCGGGACCTTGCACCGCCTCTCCCCACCGTAGCTCGGGGCATGGGTTTTGACCTTGCAGCCCCATATCTTGAATATTTTTAACGTGCTGTTAAGATAATCATACTCAGGCGGTGCAAGGTCCGTAGCGCTCGGGACCTTGCAGGGCATAGGGGCTGACAGCCCCTCTCCTGTATAAGGTGATTTGCTTAACAGCACCAACAAGAATTTAAAATATTAAGGGTAAGCATTGCAACGTCGTGAGCGCTAAGGGGCTGATCAGAAAGAAGGCTTCCTGGGCCCAACCGCTTGTGAAGGCAAGCAATAGGACCTCCCATGCTGTCGGCATCGGCAATTTTGCATTTGCCTATGTACAAATGTATGAGCATTGCAACTAAAGATATAAATTTGCATATGTATTATAAATGTGTATATCTGCATACCATTTTTTGGCCGTATATAAACCTATGTCTAGATAGAGAGAGAGAGAGATATATATATATATATATAAATACTTGCTCAGTACACCTAAAACATGCATGTATATACGCATAATAAAGAACAACATGTGTCAAACAGGTATATGTAGCTAATCCTTCAAGTGGGTGAAGTAATAGGCTGGTGGGCAAGCAGGAATTAGCCCGAGAAGCCAAAGCCAAAACAAGACGGAAGGAGCGAAGCAAGGAGTAGGGGCGACGGATCAAACAAAAATACATATGGATTCAACAAGAATATGCGCAAATAATCTCAAGAATATGGAGAGGCATCAAGCAAGAATAACATTTTCAAAAGTTCTCTCTGGGATTTGATCAAGTGTAGTATATTATTTGTTTCGTGGCCATACAACATGCTTGTTACAAATCTTGAACAAATTGAGTAGGCAGCCAAGTGCACCATTTTTTACGTCTAAGACCGCAAGCTCCCTTTGACATGTGATCATACTGCTGGCTCCCCAAGTGCAGACAAGTTCAAACCATATTGCCAGGCGTTGCTGCGGGACATCACCATGCATACTCGCTATTCAGATAAGGGGATTATTGGGGGTGCAGGGCAGGTAGTTTTCCGTGATGGCAAGGCGTGCATTCTCTTCAAAGGGAATGGCCACTCCAATATCCATGCACATGCTGTGAATATCTATATGTATATACATATTTATAATATATAAGTATAGATAGATTATTTGTATGTATGTACATTTTTTATGTCAAAGATGGATATAGACTTGCGTGCGTGTGCGTGTCAATGTGTGAAGTTCTCCTTGTACACATGTTTATGCATGAATATCTGTAAATGTATGGTTTGAAGGATCAAAACCTTGGGTGATGGGGTGATGATTCATTGAAACGCCTCGACAAGTTTCAGATTAGTTGACGAACCAACTCAACACGACGAGGACGGTGCAAACACAATAACATGCAACATGCGCAAGTATATTTTATGTAATGGTTGAAATAAAATGAAGCAGCCTGTATATTTGCCAAAATGATACCATTGCTGAAAGCAGCTGCTACAATCCCCACCATGTTGCAAAAGGTCGGAGAACCAAAGAGAAGTCAGAAAACTATATTTGTATTTGCTGTGCTGCATTGAGGGAACCCACAATTCCATGAACGAAGAGCAATTTCAGCAAAACACCACCTGTGGGAAGTATTGTGCGGCTGAATATTTGGTGTTCCATGTGATTAGGCAACGATATTTAAAGAAAGGTTGAGCCCTTGCAACAGACAAGACAATAGCGTAATTTTAACCATGGTTAGCTAATCATACTATATTATATGTTGCATTGAAATATATTCTGAAATATACAGAAAAACTTTTTGATTATTTGACTATCTTAACAGCAGCCCAGATATATATATATATATATAATAATATATTTAATAATATATATATAATAATATATATATAAGTATGAATTGATACAAAGTCAGAAGTATTCATCTCTCTCTCTCTCTCTCTCTCTCCCCAGGCCGGCTCTCTCTGAGCGCCCGGTGCCACTCCTTGGACTTTTTCGGCCGCTCGGCAAGTGGAGGGCCCTCCATCTGCGTGCCCAGCCAGGAGCGACCTGGGCTCAGGGGAGCTGGTGATAGGATGGTGAATGAGTACACTATACTATGATATACTATGTATATACTATGTATATAGCAGTATACCTCAGAAACTTGGAAAATACGTGATGTGGTTAGTAATGGCTAGTACTGTATTGTTAATGAGTGATGAAAGTTATTGGTGACTATTAATGGTAGTTGGTGGTGATGATAATGATGGTGATGACGATGATTGTGATGATGATGGTGATGATGATGATGTTGTGGTTTGTACTGGTCAGTACTGTAGTTATTTATGACTGATAAAGGTTATTGATGGCTAATAATGGTTGTTGGTGATGATCATGATGATGATGATGATGATGATGTGGTTAGTAATGGTTAGCACCGTAGTTATTAATAATTGATGAAGGTTACATCATCCAACTACCATCATCCAACTACCATCCTGGAAAGACCTATCCTTTTTGGGGGTTCCATATAGGGTACAGGACCATATAGAACCTAGAGTACGTTCTAAAGAATCAATTATTTATTAAATCTAGAGAGCCAAGGACTAATTGATGATCATATTACAGGGAATCTGGAATCCTTAAACATGACACCATTGAAACCCATCACCTGGAGTATGTATATGTGCATATACATATATATATATATACACATATATACATTATATACTTGTGTATACCTCTTGGAAACCTGATGAGGAAAGAAACTCAGTAGACCTCAAACACTGGAAACCATTTTGCCAACAACTACGTCCAAGTGAAATTGAGAAAATCCCGAAATACAGCCTATAGGCAAATATCTCAGCACTGCAGGAATGAAGTTGCAAAGTCAGAGGGAAAACGCCAATCGCCAAAGGGACAATCCTTTGCAAGTATCCCCCCGGTCTGCAAGTGTTCCCTCCAATTCTGGAAGTTGATGGGTTGGATGAATCACTAAATCATTGGATGAAATTGTTTAAGTACAATTGGTTGCCAACCCATCCACATTTTTTTCCTATCGCGCTATTCATTGGGCTTCAGTCAGCTTTGGCCACTGGGTGAACCGCACCTTTCTCCACACCTTTGGTGAGCCGATCAAGAAGCACCTGGCGACCGTTTGGTGAACTTGCTCGGGTGGAGGTACACATTGGTTTGGTTACCCCTAGATACCTACAGGATCCTACAGGATCCTACAGGAAGGGCCCCGATGATTATAAGTTGACTTCAAAAATCATCCAACTATACATGCATTCAATATAAACCCCAGCTAACCTACAGTTCTAAGCCAATGTAGCTATCTTCGGGGCCCCTTCCTGCATGGACCTATACAACATGATACTGTAGTAATTGTATAGGTAGTAGCTAACCACCATGTGATAGATACCTATGGCATATGACGCAATCTGCTGGAATATGAAAAAAACTCAACACACTCTGTCTTTGGCCAGGTGGGCCGCTGTTTCAACCCCATGAAAAAAATCAAACAGCCAAACGAACCTGGGCGCATGGATGGAACGCCGCTCCCATGCCACTGGCTACCCTACCTGTGGCGACAACGCCACCAACTCATTCCAGTTGCCCGCAGCCACGGCCGCTGGCTCAGAAGGACCTCAGAGAACACCGTTCACCCGTTCATCGTAAATCGCAGATTTGCCGAAACTATCCTAAACTCAACATTAATTGCCTATCAATTGCCCAAACATGCAAACAATAAGGATTTTACTCTAATTTCTCAATTAACTATACCCATATATCCCCATATATATAATCGATGGGTGTAATTCTCAATCAATTATCACATCCCCACACACACATATAATACAGTATATATATATATATATGTATATATAATCCAATTAGGTGGCAAATGGTGGCAAATTGCTGCTTTCCATTCTGACCCATCTTCTGCCAAGATCGGGTCACGCCGTGGTCCAACACGTCCCGCCGTACTGCTGGAACGCGTACGAGACACCTGGCACGGCATGGCACGGCCACCCGTCAGGATCCGGGTGACGCCAGGGTACCGTAGCTGCGTCGCAACCCCCAAAAAACCTAACATGGGAGCAATATATAGCTATGACTCTGACTTAACTATTATATCTTGCTATATATATATATATGTGTGTGTGTGTGACCTATCATGATTCAATGATTCATGCTAATTTATGCCATTTCTCTCTCTCTCTTCTCTTTTTCTTTCGCCATCCCGGAGGTTCAGCGTGAGGCTGAG
The DNA here is from genome assembly GCA_947184155.2 of Cladocopium goreaui. Classification (NCBI taxonomy): domain Eukaryota; class Dinophyceae; order Suessiales; family Symbiodiniaceae; genus Cladocopium; species Cladocopium goreaui. Next base: position 149,137 of record CAMXCT020001657.1, on the reverse strand, counting down.
ATTTATGTCTAGTGGAGCCCAATTGTATATTACAGTACCATCTGGTTATTTAACATAGCCATGGAAAATCCCTTATAAATGGAGGTTTATAGCTGGGAAAATCATCTACAAATGGGCCATCTATACCATGGCTATGTTAGTCATAACCAGATGGTACATCCGAACATCGTCTTACCCAACCTGCATCGGATTCGGGGTGCAAATATCTATGGAAACGACTCTTGCTGGTCTTGGGCCCATCCACGGGACGAAAGAAACAAAAACTCATGGATCAATATGGATCATCATAGCTACAGTATGCTACAGTATATCCTGCCAAAGCACCACATCATTGGAAAAAACAACGACATAACAAACTGTGGACATCAACCACCATCAATTGTCACAGAACTATCACCAAGTATCGACTTCATCAAGTAATCCGGCCTTGGCGTCGTCCGACCTTGGCTTAGCAGTTCTTGTGAATGTGTCGAACAAATGCTATATTTGAAAGGACATATCCTGTGAAATCTTAGACCTTAACTATAATGGTAGGTACCTCCAATGCTGATTTCTGAACTGGCCACTGAAGATCACTGAAGTAGATCCGTCACAGGTCACAGCAAAAGTAGAAACAGTAACGTCGCACCGCTGGGCCTCCCTGCCCACGTTGCCGCGCGCCCGCTGCACCCCACTCCTGCGTAAAACCAATCTAAATTGAGGATTTATGCGATTTACCTGCAACAAATCAAGGTATATAAACTGACATGGTGCTAAACTCCACGAAATGCTGAGTAGTTTTAGCTGGCACACTGGGATCATTCTCCAAGTAGATCTGTGGGCAAGGGTGCCGTAACATGACATCAATGAAAAGCAGTTTGGTTGTGCCGGGTTCAATAGCATCAGCTGCAACTATCACGGGCAACATTGGACAACGAACAGTAACCAACTCGTCAAACATTGCCAGGAAAGCACCAATATCAAATTTGCATAGAATTGCCCTAGATCATTGCAGGACAGCTTTGCATAGTTTCGCGCGCGGCACTCAGAGTATCAGGCTGCAAAAAAGATGGCCATCCTTTTTTTCTATCGCAGGATGAAACAGCATACCCTCCAGTAATCTAACATAACTCTGGAAAATCACCATGTTCAATGGGTAAATCCACTATTTCAAAAAAAAAAGCAATTTTCAATAGCTATTTTGTGACATAACCAGAGGGTATCAACAAAAACATCAACCAACAAATAGATACAAATAGGCCATAACCATCCCTATCTTCCCAGTAGTATCTCTCCCAGGCCTCGATCCGTGCAGCCCGGCCCATGTCACTGAAACTGGAGGCCCGGATCATGGACTCGGCGATGCGGCGATGCGCTGGCCCTGGTTTGAAGTGGGGCAACTCTTTGGTGGATCTACCCTCTGGTTATGACATTGCCAGTTCGCCATGGAAAGATCCACCCATTTTCAATAGGTAAACCATCTATTTCGATTAGGGCCATCTATACCATGGCTATGTTAAATAACCAGAGGGTAGATTTCCGATTACCAGCTAGTAGGGGTGAAAATTGGCCTTAGGATTGGATGGTTTGAAAATAGTTCCAAAACATTCCAAACATGTTGAAACTAAAATCGATGATACTCATCCCGAGACCCCAAGATCTCCTGAGGTTCCAGGCTCCAGCACTTCGTGGACGAGACGCCATGGTAGGTTGAGTCATGGCAGTTCTTGGGAAATGTGGGCGGAACATGAGGGATACGCCAAGTTGTGACCATTTCAATTGTCTTTTTTTGGCTATATGTTACTGGAAATGGCAAGACAAACCATAGGTCTTTGAAATTTTGCGGTACCTCGTTTTCCCAGAACCAAGCCATACGGTTGTATGGCGACCCAAAGTGGCACAACGCATAGTTGTAAACCCTAAGGATCTGAAACTACCCCAAAGTGTGTCAAATATCTTGAGCCATGCCCATTTGCTGAGCTTCACATGGGACAGGGCCCTACTGTAATCTGCAGCTCGTGTTGCAAACCCATCCTGAGTTTTGTTCCATTGAAGTGCATGGTCGGACATCGAAATGCGCATGATTCATGCGGACTTAAAAATCTCATGTGATATCATATGCTCTTACATATTTATATACAGTAGACAGTAAACACATAATAAACAAATTTGCTCAATTCCGTACACGATGTTTTTTGTTTCAGAAATGCATCAGCTGAAGACTACCATTGACCCAGAATATAAAACCATAACTGATCTGGTTTGCAACTTCTGTTGTTTCTATTTGCTTTGGCTCAACGATGCAAAGCTTTGGAGATCCAAAATGGGATAGCGGTGACAGCACCATGAAATGAACTTGTCGCAGCTGACAACGCTGGGAACTTCATAAAAATCCAACAAAAATCCAGTGCAATTTGTAGATTACATGGCACTTACAGGGGGAAATCACCTTTCAACCACGCTTCGCAAATTTGAAGGGGACCCTGCAGTGCCCTGCAGCAGGAAGTTCTGAATTTCACATGACCAACGATAGTTCTGAGCCAGCAGCTCCTGTGCTCCATATGGTCATTTTTTATACACCAGATATGTCAAGATATGTCAAGATATAGTCATAGTGCTTCCAATTTTCAGTGGATCATCCATGATCATCCCTGGATCGACAATACCCGAAATGACCCCCAGCTCCAAGAAAAAACCGGTTTGGAGGATCTCCAGCTCCGGGAATTCGGTTTTTGTGCCTAAAAAATTCGTGGGTGTCTGAAAGTGAAGCGTGTCAGTTCAATATATTTTTCAAAGGATCCAAAGGGAAACATGATGAAAAACCCTCTGCAGTTTTTTTTCTGACAAATCAATTGAAATTGATTTTTCAAAATGATGGAAAGAAAATCAATGGAATTCTCTCTAGCAAATTTTCAGAGAAACCCTCTGCAGTAAGTTCTGCCGACCATTTTTTGTTTGGCCGGCGCGAGACATCTGGCCTCAGCGCATCCAGGGGTTGCCCGGAATGACATGTTCAAGGATGATCTATTAAAACATGACATTCATATATCTATGACAGTTATATGGGATTTCAAGTGGAGTTATAACAGCCCACTTGAGAATTTAAATGATATAGCTATAGAAAAAAGGTGATGTTCATTGATTTTCCATATAAAAAATCGATTTTCCATGTACCTATGTTCATTGGTTATCCATGTAAAAATAGATGTTCCATACAGTTATCTTAGAATACCTTAAAGGGACACACCTACTGTCCGTCACCTAACGTGCCGCTGGGTCTCCAGGCCCCGGTCAAACCTGTCGCAGCAAATCGACACCGCCCTGGAGCAGCATATTCACCGCCTACGGAAAACGGGAGGTGAGGATGACGATGAGGATCATCGTTATGAGGATTACCCTCTGGTAATTTAACATAGCTATTGAAAAATGGCCATCTATAGTGGATTTACCCATTGAAAATAGTGATTTTCCATAGTTATGTTAGTTTACCAGAGGGTACTGGTTGGTGGTTGAACCCTACCCCTCTGAAAAATATATGTCAATGGGAAGGATTATCCCATATACTATGGAACATGTTTGAAACCACCAACCAGATTATATAATGTTCATTATGGTTAAATAATAAATAATAATAATCATAATAATAATCATGATAAATGTTCATGACAATCATTGTTATGATATGTTATGATAATGACCATGTGTGTTATATGATGATCAACCATGGTATAGTGATGATGACGATATTGATGACACATGATAATCATTATATGTGATGAAATATGATGTAATTTGATGTAATGATCATGAAAATTCCTCATTATCATGATCATTCTGCATTTATCAATTACAGTATCATTATCATTATACATTTATCATTGTCGGAGATGGAGATGGAGGATGACACTTACCATTCCTCAATGATAATACGCGGCATTGGACAACATAATCATGATACATGTTCGTGATAATCATTGTTGTGATATATTATGATAATTACCATTTACGTTATATGATGAGCAAACACAATATAATGATAATAATGATGACAAATGATAAACTTGATATGTGACGCAATCATTAATGAAGATTCATCACTATCATTACTGTACCATTCTGCATTTATCATCATTTATCGTGGTCATTATCATGGAGTTTTATCATTATTAGCACCGTTAGCATGGTAATCATGTTCATATATCGTTACCATTCATTGCCATGAACGGTATGATCGGCAGTGTTGTGGTTTTATTGCTATGATTGCAGTGTTTACTACCAATGCATTCATGAATTATTTCTGTTGTCGTCGTTGTTGCTGCTGTTTATTACCTATATACATCTGTATACTGTATATGTTTATGATCATATTATAATGATGCTTCATTCATGACGATCATGTTTCTAGTTCTGATAGTGAAAATGATGATGGTGATGGTGGTGATGATGGTGATAGTAGCTAGTAGCAAGAGCTGGGCTTGTCCCTGCTTTCCAGCATCACATATCAAATCTTTACTGTGTCGCATGTGTCTGGGCCAAAGTGTTCACACAAAAGGGGGTCAACACAAACAATGGGAACCAACCCCACAACATTTGATATCATGGGTGTGGCTCAAATTTAATGACCCCATTTTGGGATGGTTTCAGACTTTTAGATCCTAGTGGTCCCTTCCCCTCCATATCAAGTACCGCCCTCGAGGCCCTCAACCCCTTTGGTTCAGTATATTGGATCTACATATATATATATAGTACTGTTTTTTGGGGCCCATATCCAGGAGGTTCTATAACCAGGGGAATGGGATTCATACATGGCCAGCCATAACCAGACCCCCAAAAAGCTCCGTCCGCACCGGTCACCCGCCTTCAGCACTTCAGGGGGACAACCAGCACATGCCTGGACCGGAGGTCATGGGGTTATTTTAGAGACCCAATTTATGGTTTTTTTTAATGAGAAAACGCGGGAAACTCTAGACTTGATCGGATTTTTGAGGTACCCCGTGTTCAAACAAAACCATCATTTCCCAATAGAAAATCATGATATAGTCTGTATCCATCTTGGTGATGGGAAAGAGTTTAAATAACGGCTGGCCTGGGGTCGCAACTCTGGAGCCCATGAGGCAAAGATTCAAATCAAGTCTGAGATGTCTGGATACCCATCGGGCACACAAAAACACATGGAAAACCCATGGTTTCACCAGGACCATGGTCTACAAATGATCTACAAATGGTAGATTTTTCACATCGAACTGTTAACTGTTAGTTAGTTGATACTTTGGGATGCCCAAATGCCCTGCCTTAATTTTGAGCTTTGCCAACGTCTCTTCACAAATCGCCTTGGGCTTGCTTGAGAAGATCCACTGAATAACATACATTGGACCCACCCAATATAGATGGTGTGTTGAAAAAAAGGATGCTCAGCGGTTTAACCTATGGCCCACAACTAGTCGTTGTGTAACTGCCACTGCTTATAAATCCATTGTCCTACTTAAATAATCATCAATTGTTTAAGAATCAACTACATACAACTACTGCATCTTTGGAAACGGACGCTTTGACTATGTTACCAATAATCCCACTAATTCATAGTGAATCCAATTAGAATTCCCCTTGATTTCCATGAAACCCTATTGTTGATAGTTGGTCACCAGCTGTCTTCCAAACAAATGCCACATCCTGCTCCGCTGTTGGACGTTTGCACCAAGAGACCATCTGTTTAACTCGCTGCACCTGTGGCATGCAGAGCCTTGGTGCAAGCCATGGGGATGGATGAGGTAATTCCCATAACTGAAGAGATTCCATTAATCTAACTGGGGGTGTTCACTCATTTGCTTACTGTAATGGGATGCACCTCCAAGTGTATACTGTATGTGTATGTATGTATGTATGTATGTATGTACGTAGGTATGTATGTATGTATGTATGTATGTATGTATGTATGTATGTCTGTATGTATACATCATACTCATCAAGTCTAAGTATCCTCAGTTGAACCCATGTTTGGGGATGATTCATGATGATTCCCTTAGGCATCACATGTACATCGTAGAGCATAGGGTGAGCTTGTTGCCAGGTCGCTCTCCGGCTAGCGGATAGGGGTAAATTATCCACAGTGCAGCTCACAAACTACTGTAGTACATGGAATGGTGAGGTAAGTGGGGTGGATATATTTATACATAATGATATAGATATGATAATAAATGTTTTATATATTAATAATGATTTGATATCATAATATATACCACTCTACAATGAGTTGCATGCCAATTCCCAAATAATTACTCAACAAAACCTGAGGAAAACCCAGCTATATATGGGACTAAATATTGGAAGCCCAAACTTGCTTTTGTGGATCTTCTCCCTGCGAAGGTTTTCTCACTTTCTTTCACGAGCTTAGCAGGAATGATCAGTCGGAAAGCGAGCGATCTTCCTCAGCTTCCTCTATGATCCTGGAGATTCCCATTTTGAGCTTTAAGTTTTTAGGTGGCCATTTTTTTTACATGTAAAAAACATATATCCAGTAATATATATATATATACATTCATATATATAGTATTCATAGATTTTTTTTAATCAACAAACATATACAAACATCACGAGCCAGCCCCAACCCACTTCGCCATTCCCAGCGGCGTTCGTGTTTTTGACGCACTGCAGGGCCCCCAGAACCTGGGCCAAAAAAACTGCTGGGCCAAGGCGAAGAAGGGCGGCTAACCAGGCGGTTAGTAACCGATGATAGATGATATTATACATTGTTTAAAGCTGGTTATAGATGGTTATAGATTGCTATAGATGGTTATAGATGGTTATAGATGGTTATAGATTGTTATAGATGGTTGTAGATGGTTGTAGATGGTTATAGATGGTTATAGATGGTTGTAGATGGTTGTAGATGGTTGCAGATGATTGCAAATGGTTATAGATGGCTATAGATTGCTATAGATGGTTATAGATGGTTATAGACGGTTATAGATGGTTATAGACGGTTATAGATTGTTATAGATGGTTGTAGATGGTTGTAGATGGTTTTAGATGGTTATAGATGGTTGTAGATGGTTGTAGATGGTTGTAGATGGTTGCAGATGATTGCAAATGGTTATAGATGGCTATAGGTGGTTGTAGATGGTTATAGATGGTTGTAGATGGTTGCAGATGGTTTTAGATGGTTCTTGATGGATATAGGTGGTTGTAGATTGTTGTAGATGGTTACAGATGGTTGGAGATGGTTGCAAATGGTTATAAATGGTTATATATGGTTATAGATGGTTATAGATGGCTATAGGTGGTTGTAGATGGTTATAGATGGCTATGTGTGGTTGTAGATGGTTATAGATGGTTATAGATGGTTGTACATGGTTATAGATGGTTGTAGATGGTTAAAGATGGTTGTAGATGGTTATAGATGGTTATAGATGGTTATAGATGGTTGTAGGTGGTTATAGATGGTTATAGATGTTTATGGTGGCGGCGCTCCTTGAGGGACCGCACTGTTGTCACATTCATACATGGGCATGATGCGACGTTGCACGTATGGGGTGGGGTGGTGGGGTCATGTTAACGTTCATGTGAAGTGCATACGTTGTCGATGCTACGTTGCACGTATGGGGTGGGGGGGGGGGGGTGGGGTCATGTTAACGTTCATGTGAAGTGCATACGTTGTCGATGCTACGTTGCACGTATGGGTGGGGGGGTGGGGTTATGTTAACGTTATGTGAAGTGCATACGTTGTCGATGCTACGTTGCAAGTATGGGGTGGGGGGGGGGGTGGGGTTATGTTAACGTTCATGTGAAGTGCATACGTTGTCGATGTACGTTGCACGTATGGGGTGGGGGGGTGGGGCCATGTAACGTTCATGTGAAGTGCATACGTTGCACGTATGGGGTGGGGGGTGGGGCCATGTTAACGTTCATTGAAGTGCATACGTTGTCGATGCTACGTTGCACGTATGGGGTGGGGGGTGGGGTCATGTTAACGTTCATTGAAGTGCATACGTTGTCGATGCTACGTTGCACGTATGGGGGGGGGGTGGGGTCATGTTAACGTTCATGTGAAGTGCATACGTTGTCGATGCTACGTTGCACGTATGGGGTGGGGGGTGGGGTCATGTAACGTTCATGTGAGTGCATACGTTGTCGATGCTACGTTGCACGTATGGGGTGGGGGGGTTGGGGCCATGTTAACGTTCATGTGAAGTACGTTGTCGATACGTTGTCGATGTGAAGTGCATACGTTGTCGATGCTACGTTGCACGTATGGGGTGGGGGGTGGGGTCATGTTAACGTTCATGTGAAGTGCATACGTTGTCGATGCTACGTTGCACGTATGGGGTGGGGGGGTGGGGCCATGTTAACGTTCATGTGAAGTGCATACGTTGTCGATGCTACGTTGGGGGGGTGAGGTCATGTTAACGTTCATGTGAAGTGCATACGTTGTCGATGGGTGGCAGCGCGACTGCGACGAAATCGTTTGGGAGGAACTCAGGTGTTAGACAGAATTTGGGATTCACTGAAAAGAACTTTGCCTCGCTCTTTGAGTACTCGACAGTTGTCCCTGGATGCCATGCGCTTGCGCTTGCAGCGCTATGTATGGATGTGGTACTGGAGGCACAGGATCTCAAGTGAAGGATCCGATGTTTTAGAAAGTTTGGGAGCTTTGATGTCCAAAGTCAATGAAGCCTTGGGTTACTGGAAATAACCAGTAGAAGAAAAGCAAGAAGTGAAAAAAAGGAGCTTGGCAAAACAAGTGTGGGCATGAGATGAAGTTTTCGAAAGACATTTTTTGTCAGAAATGACGTTTTCGCTATAGCCAAATACAAGAACTGGAAAAAAATTAGGCGCGCCTACAGCACTTTTGACGCTTCCACACGAAGCATTTGAAGATGGCATGTACCAAAACACTGTAAATAATGGGGTATGAATCCAAAACAGGATCAAAGTCACATTAAAATAACGCAGAAAGCGTGGTCGCCCTACAGGCGCCATAACCATGTTTATGCCTACGGGTTGAAAACCGAACCAGCGTTTTGCATGTTTCTATGTCTTTCATGGGGTTAACGGGGTGTGGTGGGGTGGGGTGGGGTGGGGTAATAACGTTCATTTGCACTGCCTGACATACATGATGCTACGCTGCTGTACGTCTTTTTGCACTTCCTCACATGCATTAGAACCACTGGGAGCCTATTTAAACACCTGTTTCTGACGTGTCCATGTTGGGGTTGTTGTAGTGAACCAGAAACCATATGCAATTCAGTAGAAACTATATAAATTATGTCAGAAACCATATGTATTTGTCAGAAACTATATGTGATTTAATGGTTTGAAATTAAATCTGATAGTTACAATGATGGCGATAGTCACTGATAGTGATGATGGTTGTGAATCATCAGAACCCTCCCTATTTTTCCTTGATGGCTCCATGTATCGCAATATCTCAAATGATATAGGATTCTAAAATGATTAAATTTGAAATGGCAATACATAATGGTCCTTGGTTTTTGATTCATGATTCATGATGATGTAATGTCAAGACTATTGAATGATGCAGAATCTGATGCATGCATGGTTATTGCTAGAAATATGATATGATTACTACTGACCACTGATAGTTGATAACTGATACCGTGTTATTAGCTATTGTTTGTTTGTATGTGACAGGTATGGGCGGCATGATTTGGTATGATATGATTCGGTTTAATACAGACTCACATGAAACGACATATGATACAGATGCAGATGCAGCATACCTGGTCACTTGCTGCTGGTTTGCTTCCGCCGGGTACAGATGGAGGGGGATCAAAACATTGAAGTAATTCAGCCATGACAGCAACGGAGAAGTGATATCATGACCCCTAACTTGGCTTGAAGACAAACGGCGCAAAATCCCAACCAGTGAAAATAACACATCATAATCATACGTCATAAATCAAAAAACAAAAAAGAAAGAGAGAGAGAGAGAGAGAAAAAGAGAGAAGCCAACATGAATTTCAAAGTAAGATTGAATTCAAACCTTTTTGGAACAATCAGAAAACAGACTTCATAGTTACAGAAATTCATGGTCAAAATTCAGTAGTTCAACGCGTTGTTCTATCTTTTTGGGCGCAGTCCGCTATTCTCCGGACTGTGCCGTGCATGCTGCAATGGCGCATAGTGGCGGGCCACTGGCGGTTGCGCTCTCTGGGGGGGACAGCGAGTTGGAAACTGGATCACCTGAAACTCAGCTAGATTTGCCCGAGATCCCAGACACCTTGACCGAAGTCGGCGCCGTCATGCCTATCTACACCCAGGTTTCTTCTATGAACCGGGACTTGATGAAAGAGCTCAGCCCTGACGGATTCGAGAAGTACGGGAAGTTCCTGGCAGATGTGGAGTCCAAGTTGCATGAATTAACAGATTCCTTCAAGGTTTCCACTGCCCAATTGAAGAACCTTTGTCTGAAGTACAGGTGTCTAGGCTGCCATTGAGCTTGAACTACTTTCTGCTTTGGATGGTTGATTCTCTGGGTTTCGATTTTGGATGGTTGATTTTCTTGGGTTGATTTTGGTCTTGGTTTGGAATATCTTTGATCGAATTTGAAAGTATGGGGTTCTTTCTTTCCATGTTCATTACAGGAAAGTCGTTGCTGCGGCGGGTGAGTGGCAAATGGAGCCTGTTGCCTGGATGTTCGAGGGCAGCCCGGATGTGGACGCGGACGTGGAGATGATGCTGGAGTTGCGGACTGAACTCTCTGAACTGGTGAAGGCCAGCGAGAAGATCACCGCAGTGGGTCGTGGGCAAGCAGCTTTGGTGAGACCGCTGCACATTTGAAAGGGGTGGCGCTCGAGGCTAAGGAGCCGGTTGGCTTTGATTTTTTTAGTGGTGGATTTGCAGGCTTTACATGAGATGGCAATTCCAAACAAAAGGTAGGATAGTAGTGTGACCGCCTGTTGACTTTATTCATGATGCGGACTGGATTGGCATGACATGACATGATGACTGAAACGATTCAATGAATTGAATCAGGGCGACAACGATAATAACAACACTGACACTAACTGAACAGCTAATATAACTCGTACTTTTACTGATGCTGTACACTGACTCATATACTACACTTTAAACATAGTTTACTGTACTCTTACGGTAAACGATATTCGATATTCGGTGTTTTCGGAGACGGGATTGATAAACGGCAAACGGTAAACACTACGCGGTAAAGGGTTTCGTATGATATCTGGGACAAGAATATCAGCATATCATCTCATATCATCATTATCATATGATTCTCATATCATTGATTTGATTTGATATGATGTCACGTGACATGACGATGATGACGACAAGGTATTCTTTGGGATGGCATGGTACGGTATATGATTTGGACCTGGTTTTGGTCCTGGTCTACGTGACCCCCGCCAGGTGACTTTTTATTGGACATTTTATCTACCATTTTTTTTAACATTCTATCTGGCATTCTATGTGGTATATCTTGCGGGAATCTATATATGTGGTTGAGGGAGCTCGCGGCTGACGTCTGGCGGGGAACACTTTGATCCGGAGCTTGCGGTGGAGGTCTGGCGGGGAACACTTTGCTCCAGAGGTTGCTGTTCGGGTCCCGCGGGGAACACTGCGATCTGCGGTTGCAGTCAAGGTCCGGCAGGGAACCGGCGGGGAACACTTTAAATTCTGCCAGAGGTTGCTGTTCGGGTCCGGCGGGGAACACTGCGATTTAGCGCTTGCAGTTGAGGTCCGGCGGGGAACACTCTGATCCTGAGCTTGCTCTTGGGGTCTGGCGGGGAACACTGCGATCTAGTGCTTGCAGTTGAGGTCCGGCGGAGGAGGCGGAGGAGGAAACAGCGAACATAAAATCTAACAACCCCCGACAGGTGGGGAACTTAATATAATCACAGCGTCGTATTCTCTCAGGACTTTCTATAGAGGCATATAAATGGGAAGACTTTGGAAACGGTATTTTGCATTGAGGGTAGGTTTGTTTGTTTGTTTGTTTGTTTGCTTGCTTGCTTGCTTGCTTGCTTGGTTGTTTGTTTGTTTGTTTGTTTGTTTGTTTCGTTATGTATTGTTTGTTTGTATCGTGATTTGAGCTATATGTTCCTGTCGTGAGTCTTGTCTGAGCAATGGCCGGGCCAGGCCAGTAACCAGATCCGACTGTACTGACATGATTTTGTACTACCATGAGCCCATTCTAAATGTTGTATGCAGCCATGATTCAAATCAGTGTAACAGTGTAAGAGTCCAATGGCCGATCCGTCATTTGGCGCCTAGAGGAGATTCGCACTGAAGTTGCTGAAACCGTATCTGTCATGGTGGCGGCAGACACGTTTCTCAATCCCAAGCACAAGTCAGTTGTCAGCGCCAGTCTTCCGAAGGCAATGCAGTTTTTGGGCGCCAAGCTTGGCATGACCGTGAAGGATTTGCAAACGATCGCTCCGAAACTGGCTTCGCAAATTGCTGAGGTCATGAGCACCAGCGGCAGTGAGTCTAGCCGCAAGAAGAAGGCAGAAGGTTCGCATCCAGAAGAGGATGGTCCCGAAGGCAAGACAGGCAAAAAGAAGCTTCGAAAGTCAGGAGACTGCGGCCGCAAACGTGGCAGGCAGCAAGAAGATCAAGAGGCAGAAGCAGCAGATGAGTGAGCGTAGAGAGGCGTAGAGCCAGAACATGTCAGAACAGCAGAGGCAAAGCACCATAGTCCATAGTAGTTGGGGGTTGGGGGTAGGAGATCATCGGTACTGGATAGCCCATCAAAAATCATGATTTAAATCGCAAACCATAATTATATAAGTGTTATTTGATATTTCTTTGGGGACAAGTCACTTAGGATCTCCTCACTCCTTCTCTCAAAGTTTCTTAAAAGATGTGAAGGGAATGGTTCTTGTCTGATGCTGCAGGGTGTTTTGCCTTGCTGTTGCTTTATCCGGGCAGTTTTGTCAATGAGAATTGACATTTGGCATTGGTGATTGTTTGATGCCACTGCACCAGCATTACGACCTGTTGCATTTTTTGGCGTCAAGAATATTAAGACCAACGTTGGCCATTGGCGACAAATGGCACAAATCAGGGGCACAAAAGGAGAAAAGGGAAGGAAGGGGTGAGGCTTATTGAGGATAGTGAAAGCAATGGCTTCCTGTTCCTGCTACCCAGCTTTGACAGCAAAACTCCAGATCTCATCGCACCGACACTTGAGAGGGGGCAGCTTGGAGTTGTCTCCAGTGAGGCATCCTGGTGTGTACCCTTCACCCTGTTGCAGCGTAGTTAAGTGTAATGGTTTGTTTCCTTTTGTCCTCCGCTCCAAGATGTTCCAGGCTCCAGGACCCCTGTCACAATTGGAATTATCTATCCTCTATGATCTTATGACTAACTTTTACAGAATTATATCATATCACAGATCACATCACAAATTTCCTTATAGTTCCTAACAATTTTCCCAATAGTTTCTGCAGGTTTTTGTTATAGTCCCACCAAAACTCCCCAATAGTTTCTGATAGTGCTTTCTGGCCACAGACAAATCGCCTCCCAGCAGTTCCAACACATGCATGATGCTACGCTGCTGTACGTCTTCTTGCACGTCCTCACATACATGATGCTACGCTGCTGTACGTCGTCTTGCACTTCCTCACATACATGATGCTACGCTGCTGTACGTCGTCTTGCACTTCCTCACATATATGATGCTACGCTAGTGTACGTCGTCTTGCACTTCCTCACATACATGATGCAACGCTACTGTATGTCGTCTTGCACTTCCTCACATATATGATGTTACGTTAGTCTACGTTAGTCTTGCTCAATGGCAAAAATTGGACGCATGTTAGCGCTTGGCAGTGGAGATGGGAAAACAGTTCCCACAAAAACCTCTCCAAGCTCACTGCAGAAATTGTGAAGAACACTTAGCGCAGAAAAAAAGAGAGTGCCTCTGAGGTTTTTTTACATATCCAGTGAAAAGTACGCGCGTACTTTTAAGGAAATTGAACTTTGAGAGAGATGCAAAACCACTGTGATTTGTGGTATGAAATCAATGACGAACACTGCAAACGTTGAAAACGCGGGTTCGATAAACAACCCGCCGGGATGTTTATCGATAACCAAAATTATATATGCTGCTGATTCCATCAGATCAATTCTTCCAGTATTTGAATCTGTAGTTGGAGCCGGTTAGCCTGCTGGGGGCTTGGCAGATTTTTACCTGAGGGTACCCAACTGCTGTGCCACTTCTATTTCTGGAGGCGGCTTTTCAAGCATATCGGATTTATCTTCAGATTCTTTTGAATCATCCTATAGATATAATTGTGTATATTTATATATATATAATAAAATATGTATGGACAATTTATGTGTATATTTCATATTAGATCCTTTTCTTTATATACCTATAAATTACTATAAATGTGTATATAGTTATATATGTATGTATGTATGATCAAATTGTTGATCATATTAGATCATCTAGATTTGTATTTTTCATCAACCACTGCTTTTCCGATCCCCCCCAAAAAAAACACAGCCAATTTGCACCAGTCACCACGACCCCTCTTCCCAGTCCCTGGGAATCCCTGACTGTATTGGCCCGGGGCTTATGACCGTCCGCTCTTCCCTTGGTTTTTCGGCACGTGGCAGCTGGATTTACCACATCGGAACTATATGAACTATTCATTTTTGGGCTGGATTCCTGGATGCTGCTGACCTATACACCCATATGGATCCATATGGCAGAATGGTTCTTGTTGTGAAAACATGTGGGACTCGTCCTAAGGAACACCCTTGGAATTTCAAGTCTAATTAAAATGTAAATGTACTGAACCTTCTCACTCTATGCCAAGGGCACCGTGTGAGTCAGTGGGAAACTTCTGTGGATTAATATGATGAACAGCCTTCCAGGGAGGTATAGCCTTCCAGGGAGGTAAATTCTATGAGCACAGCTTGGCTTCTTTAACACGGCCAGGCTACGAAATCGTACGAAACACAGGATCTCAAAAAGTCCTTTTGGTGTTGAATATCAGGCAAGTGTAGGGTGTTCTGTCCCTTTAATGACATGAGTTTTACATTCAGTTTACTGCACTTCCAAGGTTTGTTGATTGAATCCCCACTATGATGCAGGCCGCCGCAAATGACATCATTTTACATCCGGCGTCCGGTGGTTGGTTCGTCAGTGTGAAAACCAACTTCTGTGAGACATCCTGACTTCCAAAAATGCACGGCGGGACAACGGGGGCGTAAAATGATGATCTCAATTCAGCCTCCAAATCATTTGCACCAAACAACAACAAACAGTTGAAGAAGAAGTGTCAGTCGTGAGATCTGCATGGAACTATAATAGAAACCCATGATCCAACCTTAAGTAATTTCACAGCGACTTCCCACCAGCTGGGAATTCTGAAAGCGGGCCCCCTATGTCTGAATCATTCTGAAATAACCACCTCAGCCGAAACCACGGCCCGCTCACCTCACCGGGCCTCCGCAGGCCAAACTTATCTTGGCAAATCGGCAAACTATAATCATTCTGCACATGTTGTGTTATACATAACTATAAAATATAAATAAACTTTGGGGAAATTTGGGGATGTGAACATGTTGTGAGGTTTTTGTAATCTACCCAGATCAATGCTCGAGGCCATATGAACAGCATATGAACAGCCTTTTGAGGGCTTAACCCCACCTAGTTATCAGCCAGGGTTTGTTAATCCAGGGCTGACACTGTGCGTCAGATATGGTTAGATAGGTTTATCGAGTTGCCAATGTCATCCAATGTCGAGGTCATTGCGTCTATATAAAGATTATAAAGCATCAAAATGCATCAAAGCAAACAGAAGCGGAGATTTCGATGACGACGATTACCATCCGGAATTGGTGACAAATACCCGAATGACCAGGCAGTGGCCATTCATCCCCGCACTATGTTCTAACGCCCACTTGTTCGGGTGATGCGCTTAACCAACCAGTTACAACAAAGAGGCAATAGTCCTCAAAATCCCGCAATCATCCGCAATCTAACATCATATATCATCAGAATCATCAAGAGTTTCATGGCTGAGCCCTATCATAGCCCTATCATATCCTTATCTAAATCAACTAACCATAACTATCCTCACTCAACAAACCACAGCCGCTGTCCCATCCCATCCATCCCCACCTTGAGCGGTGCTCCAGTGCTCGCCTTCATGCCGTCCATTCCTCCATGGGTCGACCCTCGGAGATGGCCTTGCGAATCATCGCCTGAAGGTTTGCCTCGCAGCGTTGTTCAGGGACCGGGAGGGATCTGTGGATACTTCAAGGGATCCACGGTGATGTACAGTGTAGGAACATGTAGTAACTATAAGCATAGTAGTACAAGCTCTACAAGTTCTACAAGTATGTAAATCATTGTAAATCTACAATAATCTACAGATGTGTGAAATGAAGCAATACACATTCTCTTGGGCTTGTTCTCTTGGGATGTTTTCGAATATATCCGAACAAGAATGATCAGTGACAGTTGCAGTACACCTCCAGGAGCAAATGGAACAGGCTGAATACAGTGGAATCGTCATGGGTCTTCCCTTGTGGCTACAATTCACTTATGGCTCGGAGCCCTGGTTGGTGTTGACCCATTGAGAAGGATTATGAACCACTTCCGGCTTCCCAACCGTGATGATCATCTTTGCCAACCGAATTAGCACAAGAGGAGTACCATCAAATTCATAAACATTTCCCAAGAAAAACACCACATACCACATGTGTGTCAATACTCAACTTCTCAACCAAACATCTATATCAAACATGTCAAACTATCATAAACTATCTTCAACAATTCTCCAAAATCACCACTTCAGCACAGTTATCTCAGATTTTACAAACATCAACCAGTTCCATCCCAACCAGCAGTCCTGTGTCCCCGACCCCGACACAGCGGCCTGCAACTCACGACGAACACGTTCGGCTCCTGACTGCAAAGCTTCTGCTGCAGCCTTGCCATGAAGACCCACCTCAAGGCGGCAGGGCGCCCCGAAGCGTAAGACACGTGTCTTACACGTGGGAATCAAAAAGCAAACATCGGGGAAAAAGGGGGGAACATTGTAGACATAAGACATAAGCCAAGTCAAATGTGGATTAAACCAACTACCTGGAGTTAATCGAAAATGAACAATATAGCAACAGAACTTGGCATTTCAACTTGGGTTTTGACATGATTTGACATGCAACAAATGGGGCTTTACTGACAAGGCCTTACAATAGGATCTTAAACAAGAACAACATAACCAGAAAACTTGAGGCTTCACAAAATTTTAGATGTGGCAATAACAGCGAGTTAACTTCTGTTTATGTATACTAACAAACGTACGGGAATTCAACAAGAAGTTGCACTTCAGCAAAACAAATATTGAGCTTGATTTCCGAAACGCAATACTCAAAGGACACAGTAATTTACCAATGTACTCCTCTTGATTGTGCTCTTGATGCTGAGCTTCCACTGCGCCACATCCAGCAACAATTTAACATATATAAAACTAACACATAGTCACATAGCGTTATCATAGCATTCAACTTCTCAATCAAGATACAAAGAATACTAATACTATCTAATACTTCAAGCCAGAAACAATGCAGCAATGGAACAAAAACAACGCAAGCACTTGAAAAAATGGGACTATACTTGCCCCAAAGTTTTTCGGCAGCTGCAGCTGTATCCCATCATCCCATCGCATCCCCTGCAGCCATGGCAACAGCTTCCGGACACCCTTCACCGTGTTCTGGGGCTTCCATGCCTGGGGTGCTTTAGAGGGCCTGGACACGTTTTTGATAAGAGGGCCAAGTGCTAAACCCTGTAGCTCCATAGAAAAACCTTGGGATGTGGGTCGAAGAGCTGGTTTTGAATCAAAACCCTCTCAAAACGTACTCGGCATCAGCTGCTGAAATAGACTTGAACTTTGGTTTGACATGGTTTGACACTATTCTTTGACATTTAGTAACACAGCTGCCGGTAAGACACTACCAGGCTCTTTCCAATAGGATGTTTTTTGCCACCCTCCAGTCTGACAGGAAAACCAGTGACTGCATTGGCAATGGGTGATGACGTGCTGCCTCATCTTCTGAAATCTTTAGGTTTTTTGGGCGATTACGCGGTACCCACCAGTGGGCCCACCAGCATCAGAAATCGAAACAATTCAATTCCTGCCAACAAGCTCTTGATACATTTCATCCCAAAGACTCAGTGAAAGTCATAATCCCAACACATGCCAACCTCCCGGCTGCAACCAAGACTCCTTTGGGCTGTGGAATGAATTCTTTGGGTGGTTCTGGTCGGCTCTCTCGGCCTTTTCCGCCGCCACCCTTTCGCTCACCTCCTGATCTATCACGACTATCCCGGCGATCACGGCCACGGCCCCCATCACGGCCCCCATCACGGCCCCCATCACGGCCGCTATCACGGCCGCCATCGCGGCCACCATCCCGGCCACCATCCCGGCCCCGATCGTCTCGGCCGCGGTCATCACGGCCACGTCCCCGGTCATCACGGCCGCGGTCGTCACGGCCATAGCCTCCGCCTCCGCGGTCGTCACGGCCGCGGTCGTAGCCTCGGCGGTCTCGGTCGTCACCGCCACGACGGTCGTCTCGACCACGAGAACGTTCGCGGTCGCGACGATCCCCGCCACCTCCGCCACGGGTGTCTCGATCACCACCGCCACGACGGTCGTCTCCTCCTCCTCGTCCGCCTCCTCCTCCTCCGCCTCCTCCGCTTGGTCGATCTTTGCCTTCCTGGCGACAGGACCAATACACTCTACAACACAATTTGTTTGACCGTGTTTGACCTACTCCATGCCATGCATCCAAGTGCATCCCGAGAAATACTTGGACTTATGGCGCTCTGACCCACTCAGGTTTGGCAGCTCCAAGACGTTCACGAACATGTTTTGCTATAAATCTAACAACTACCATCTTCTGATTCGGAGAAGAGAAAAAAAACGCATTAAACAATGCATCTGATAAGTCAGGAAAACAAAGTACAGAACAACTTGCGCTTCCAATATCTCCAGGTTTCTGCCAATTTGCCAATTGTGATTTTGCTGTTAACTTCTCTGGACTTAACATGACTTAACCATAGAAACAGTGCTCGAAGACACATTTTTCTTGTGCGCCATTTGACATCCAAAACCGTCGTCCAAAACAGCAGTTCCCGGGGTCCCCGGCCTTCTCGTTCTGCAAACGTTCGAGATAACTTCCCTTGCCCGGGCGGCCCGGTGGCCCCAAGGGCTCACCGTTGGCCATTTTCTTCATGATCCTGGTAAACAATTGTGGCCCCCGGCTGGGGTAGGAAAATGAGAATCAAATTATAACTATAATTAGATTTTCCAGATTTTTCTGATTTAGGATTTTTTGGATAGTACATTTAAGGATGACATTGATTCTATACCAAGCATATTTAGGGCTTGGACTTGACTGAAAGAGAACGAAGGGTTCACCAAAAAAACCTTGTGTTTCCACTGACAACCATGCAGGTTTCAATGACATGGCACAGGAATGTGAGCAAAAAGACACAAAGTCACCGACCAAACAGAGAGATTTAACCAATCCTGGGGCTTTCAACGACCATATATGTTTCGGTTGTTTGGCTTTGCGCAAACGCCCGCAAATTCACGCATCCTATAGGGCGCTTTTTTGACGCACTAAAAACCAAAACACCTAAAATAATCTTGTCATTGGAAGATCGAGGTATAAAATATCAAGAGGGGCGTTTCTGGCACACACTGCATGTGCTGGACCTTTCGCCTGCGACAATGGACTCAGCAAAACAACTAGGCTTGGGGCGGTTGACCATTATTACAGGCTGGTGGATGTTTAGGCACGTTTCACGATCCAACAAAACTGCTCATAGAACACGATTGATTGGACCACGCAATTCCTGATTCTCAAATAAAGTGCATACAGCATACTCAGTGTTGGATAGTTTTGGCACATGTTGCTATACAATTTACCCCACGCATTACTATACCCGTCTTGTTGAGGAACAAATCCCAGGGTTTCGAAGGCCCCTTCAAAAAATGCTGCATAGGCCCACAGGATCCACAGTGCAAGTCTAGCTTCATCATGGCAGTGGCAGACGGCTTGCCAGAGCATTCAAAGTGTCTCTCCAAGTCATAGTAATACCTGGCACACACATGGGACGCGAAAAACACAGTCCAAGCTGGGGAAACTTTGGATCAGCAAGAGAACAAAATTTCTTTGTTGGGAGCCATGTGCGATATTTCTCCTAAAGCAAGAGAACATGACACGTCTTCACATTAGCTCACAACCCTTCACCGGTTGACACTTCAACGAACCAGGTCTTTTCAAGTTTTCCAAGTTGCTCTTCCTGCTTTTCCTTCGAACATCGTGCAAGGATATCGGAGATGCTGGTTTCGGCCGTCTTGTCGAGCTTGAACTTCTCCACCAAATATTTCATCCTCTTGTCGCGGTTGATGGCCACAAAGGTTCCATCTTCAATCTCCTTCATCTTGGTCACCAGCATACCACAAGGGGATCTGGCCTTTTCCATGACTTCCCGCAACTTTTTCAAATCCTCATCCCAAGTCTCCGTGCGCTCCTGGCACATGAACAAAACGCAAGGTGTTGAGCATTCCATGCTTTTGTACTATATTTTTTTTCTACGAATACCTGGGTTACCTGGAGACAAAGAGCAATGATTCATCATCCATGACTACGTCTGCATCTTTCCGTATCTTTCTGTTGGTTTCCACCGAAGCAAGAATCTCCGCTCGCCACTCTGGGTTCAGCATCCCCAAGGGCGAGCAGTAGTGGATGAGGATTTTGACACCAGGAGGTATGGTTGCTCAAAAACCTTGATGAACCAATCCATCAACATCCATCAACCAGTCAACTCTAAGACCACAAAATGCAGATATTTTCACTTTAGGCACTTAATGAAGATATTAGTAGTTATATGAACTTATCATAGAAGTGATATTTCCTTATTTTGACTAATTTTCACTTATTTTCACTTATTTTCACTTATTTTTTTAGGATCAGATTTGATTATAGACGATGTATTTTTCTTTTATACGTTTTTTGAAATTAGCCGTCGGTTTTTTTTCCTTTGGAATAAATGATATGTTTTGTCTTTCTTTCAGGAAAGGTATGCTGTCAGGAAAGGACACTTTCTGTAGTGAACAGTTTCTGGGAAATATAATTTAAGGAAAGGACAGTTTCTATATTGAAAACTTCCTGTGAAATATAATTTAAGGAAAGGACAGTTTCTGTAGTGAACAGTTTCTGTAAGGTATACTGTCAGGAAAGGACAGTTTCTGTAGTGAACCGTTTCTGATGAATATAACTTAAGGAAAGGTTAGTTTCTATAATGAAAACCCCCTATGAAATATAATTTAAGGAAAGGACAGTTTCTGTAGTGAAAACTTCCTGTGAAATATAATTTAAGGACAAAACAGTTTCTGTAGTGAACAGTTTCTGGAAAATATAATTTAAGGAAAGGACAGTTTCTGTAGTGAATAGTTTCTGTAAGGTATACTGTTAGGAAAGGACAGTTTATGTAATGAAAACTTCCTGTGAAATATAATTTAAGGACAAAACAGTTTCTGTAGTGAACAGTTTCTGGAAAATATAATTTAAGGAAAGGACAGTTTCTGTAGTGAATAGTTTCTGTAAGGTATACTGTTAGGAAAAGGACAGTTTATGTAGTGAAAACTTCCTGTGAAATATAATTTAAGGAAAGAACAGTTTCTGTAGTGAACAGTTTCTGGAAAATATAATTTAAGGACAAAACAGTTTCTGTAGTGAACAGTTTCTGGAAAATATAATTTAAGGAATTGACAGTTTCTGTATTGAATAGTTTCTGGAAAATTCAGAAAATTCAGAAAATCCAAAAATTCAGAAAATTCAGAATCCAGAAAATTCAGAAATCTTAAAAATCTAGATTCCAGAAGATTTAGAAACCAAAAAAAGAATCTGGAAAAAATAGAAAATCCAGAATCCAGAAAATTCAGAAATCTTAAAAATCTTGATTTCAGAAAATTTAGAAACCAAAAAAATGAATCTAGAAAATTCAGAATCCAGAAAATTCAGAAATCTTAAAAATCTAGATTCCAGAAATTTAGAAACCAAAAAAAAGGAATCTAGAAAATTCAGAATCCAGAAAATTCAGAAAATTCAGAAAACTCAGAAAATTTCAAAAATTTAGAAATTCAGAATTTTCAGAAATTTCAGAAATTCAGAAAATTCAGAAATTCAGAAAATTCAGAAAATTCAGAAAATTCAGAATTTATATATAAATATAAATATATATATATATATTTCAGAAAATTCAGAATTCAGAAAATTCAATAAATTCAGAAAATCCAGAAAATTCAAAATCCACAAACAAAAATAGAATCTGGAAAACATAGAAAATCCAGAATCCAGAAAATTCAGAAATTTATCTAAAAAAAAAACAGAAAATTTAGAAACTAAAAAACTGGAATCTAGAAAATTTAGAAAATTCAGAAGCCAGAAAAATTTGAAACCTTAAAAATCTAGATTCCAGAAAATTTAGAAACCAAAAAAAAAGAATCTGGAAAAAATAGAAAATTCAGAATCCAGAAAATTCAGAAATCTTAAAAATCTAGATTCCAGAAAATTTAGAAACCAAAAAAAAATGGAATCTGGAAAAAATAGAAAATCCAGAATCCAGAAAATTCAGAAATTAAAAAAAAATAGAATCCAGAAAAAAATATAAAAACAAAAAACAATAGAATCCAGAAAATTCAGGAAATCAAAGAAAAATAGGCTCCAGACAATTTAGAAAATCCTAAAGAAAATAGAATCCATATTTTTGTAGAAAACCTAAAAAAATAGAATTCAAAAAATCTAGCCAAAACAAGTTAGAATCCAGAAAAATTAGAAAACCAAAAAAGAAAGAGAATCTAAATTTTTGATTTTTCTTCTTTTGGTTCATCATATTCATGCCAATGTGTCAAAGTTGCCAGAAGCAGATGAAGATGACTTTCAACAGTTTGATTCATTCTTGCATTTTTTTTCTGCAGCTGCAACTCTAAGCTTCTTTGCTTCTTCTGTGCAAGAAAGGTTGTTGAGAGAATTTTTTAGCCTGACATCGTTTCATATCCAGGAAGCATGCACTCCAGAACTTTATCTATTCTTTTAAAACTTCATGACATTTCCAAAAACGATCCTTCACAGGAAATGTTCTTAACACAAAACATTTTTTTCTTGGGAGGAACTATACCACCAAAAAAAAAATATGGCAGTATTTTTCAGAGAATAGTTCCCTATAAGAAAATATTTTTCCAGGCAGTAACCGGCAGAGAACTGTTCCCTACCAGAAAAATAAAAAAAAACAGGCAGTACCCTTGAGAGAACTGTTCCCTAAAGAAATAAATCTTTCCAGGCAGTATCCTGCAGAGAACTGTTCCCTACAAAAGAAACTCTTTCCAGGCAGTATCCGATCACATCTACATTCCTGTAAATCATCCATGAAAAATGCCGAAAAAAAGAAAACATCCTTATTTTCTCTTATTTCACTTATTTTCACTTATGTTCACTTATTTTCACTTATTTTCGCTTCGTTTAACTTACTTGCAAATAATAACCGCCTATATTTGCTTATATCTTCATTATTATGTTATAAGTTCACCTAAAAATTTAGAGGAACTTAAAAGAACATATTTTCAGATCTCATATTTAAACAAGATATTAGGAGGATAATAGTAACTTATAGTATACTTATAAGTTCATTAAGTGCCTGAAGTGCAAATATCTGCTTTTTGTGGTCTTAGCTGTAACCATGGAGCCAGTCAACTGTTTCTTTTTTTTCCGCGATTCACTCTAGTCGACTGTGTCAATGTATGAATAGTGCTTATACGCCTAGTTATCTGCCTGATTTCACCTAATTTTCATGGATGCACTAACTGTGTGTTTTAACTTCATTGTTTTATTGATTACCAAAATTATTGGCTTGGATATTTGGCATTAGTATTATATATAATGGCAAATGTTCTCCCATATCCAAGCCACATATCAACCGTTACACTTCATTGATTAACTGCTATGTTTTAGCAGGATTGTTAGCAATTAATACTCATTGCATACTTCATTGCACTTCAATAAAGTCATGGATGTGCTTTAAGATTGGGCCACAAAACCAAAACATTGTCCCTGTAGGTTCCCCAAAATGGTGGGTTTCCCATTTGGACCGACTCAGCCAATTCAGGTCACTATTAATCACTGTTAATCACTATAAATCACTATTAGTCACTCATTATTAATACTAGTCACTATTATATGATCATTGCTCTTAATCACTATTAATCATTATGAATCCCATTATGTATATCCCCACTACATTCAAGATCGACATGTTTTTTTTTTTTAATGCCAAGGCATTCGCCTAGCCTCCAGATGATTGGCTGGACATGTGTGTCTCAGTCAGGTGACGACTGGTTGGTGGTTTCAACCCCTCTGAAAAATATGACTGTAGTAAGTCGGGATTTTTTTCTTCCCAACTGAATGGAAAAATAAATAAAAAAAAAACATGTTCCAAACCACCAACCAGCTAGTATAGTATAGTGTATGTATGTGTGTATGATATGTGTATATATGATATGTGTTTGGATATTGGTACACACATCTATATATACATATATATATATAGAAACCATTGTTGTAATTTATATAAATGGGGATATTCCCTTAATCTATAGTGACTACTGGCTGATATACGATTTTACCGCGTCCCCCGTTCCTTCATCAGCTCGTTGAGCTTCTCAACATGACGTTCCTCCACGTAGAAGGCGTCGCAAAGCTCTCGGATGTCGGGATGGATCCTGCGGGAATTATATGTGAAACATATAATAATATATATGTCAAACCTGTGATCTTCAACCACTTATAGCATATTCGTTTATAGTATGCATATTCCTAGTTATGCGTAAAATTATTCTATATATTTCTATATATTCAATACGTCGCGAGAACATGTCATTTCTGTCCTTTTTCGGCTGAGTCAGTGGGTGACATCATCAGAAAATATCTTTCCAACGTTGCAAGGCCAAGTTGGCTTCAAAAAATGAATCAAGTTGAATCAAGGTAAGCCAATAAGGCCAATAGTGAAATCCAACCCCACGCCCATCAATAGGGTGAACACATGTCATTTCTTATAGCCTAGCCAGTTAAAGCAAGCTTTCCCATTGCCACACCTGCCGTGCTCCGAAATGTAGCCCGCTTCCATGTCCCCACGTTTCGACACACCGCATCTCCAGCAGTTGAACCTCGGCGGCAACGTGGAAGTTGATGATGAACTACCAGGAGGAAACAACAGACTAAAATGGTTACCCTCTGGTAAACTAACATAACTATGGAAAATCACAATTTTTAATGGGAAAATCCACTATAAATGGTCATTTTCAATAGCTATGTTAAATTACCAGAGGGTAATGATCATTAACAGTGAATGGTCAATGAAAAAAAGTGATGGTTAAATGATTTAAATGGTTAATGTCAGTGATTTGGGGCTTTCCTAAGTCATGGGGGTACCCGGGGTACCCCTAAATCATCCATTTTTGTTTAAATTTTCCATGAAATAAACCATCCAGCGGGGATAGCCCCATCTACCATATTCAAACACAACCGATCTGGATTTCAATCTTGAGTTCCGATTCGTCAGAATTTCCCAAACCACCACAGCCCCCACTGAAAAATATGACCAGTTCCCACTGATTTTACCAAACATAGGTCCAGTTAAGGGAACATTACCCCTCAGTTTGGAATATCAAAACGCGAGTCAGTGAGTTCCAAATCTCTCAGCAGCCAAGAAACTTGGAGGCATATACGTTGGCATCGCACCTAGGGCATGTCCAATCTCCTGGTTTGAGACCTGGTTTGATCACCCACTCTTTCTTCGCGCCTGCCAGGACAAGTAAAACTGAGCCATCCCCATACGTTAGGTACTGGTAGTCTACCGACAATGTCTTCCTTTTAGAGATAAGAACATGGATCTAACCAGCAGTTTTTCAGCACACTGTGGTTTAAATTAGCCGAACGCATATGGATTGCCAGTGCTAGATGGTGATAAATCTCCGAAAGTTATGCTCTCTTAACCCCCAACAATGTCCTATGATTAAAAAACGGGTCGGTCTTCATTTCTACCTACTGGGAAAAATTATGGGTTAACTCCTCTTGTTAGTCTAGTCAACCAAGCAGCGGGGAAAACACCTACGTTCATCAAGTTTTCCAGATATCCAGTCATGCAGATTCATGCATCCTCCATATGATTTGTTCATGAGGAACCAACCCCAGAAACTTGACCCCCTCAAAAGGGAAGGCCGCATTTAGGGCTGAACCACCAACCACTAATGGACAGAGCTTGTCAACCATCTATGTTATTGGGGGAGGGCAGCTTTGGGCAGGGGTCTGGTTCTTGGATTCCCATGTTTGCTTGGATTTGCTGAAGGGGCGCCCTCCCAAAATAAACCAAAATCATTCATTTCTGGCGGAGTTTTCGGAAAATCACCAAACCAAAATCCCAAAAATCAGCTGAAGCAAAGCAGCCCCCCAGCGGCCCCCAGGGGCTCCTTCGCTCCCGGCGTCGGAAATGGCTGCTGCTGGGCCGGGGGCTCCCCGTGCTCCGCCTCTCGGCGCCGGCAGGGCCGCCATCTGTGCCTGTGCTAAGGGGAGACTGCCTCAGTCGCACATGGCCATGGTGGATGATCCAGAAAGTTGGGGCCAAATGTTGGTCAAAGTTGGAATGGAACTAAAACAAATGTGATTTTTTTGGAATAATATTTTGGGATATATATATAATATAATATATATATATATATGTGTATATTTGTTTATGGACAAGATTCGGATGACAAAGTAGCTGTAGCGGCAAAGCGGGAAACTTTACTCAAAGAAGTTTGGATTTTACGTAGTTAAATTGGGATTTTCCGCAGACAAGATAGTAACGGATTAGATTTTAAAACCATTGAAAACGTATGAAACAGGGAATTGACCTCCAAAAATTCGATCCTACCAGCAAGTCTATAACTTTTTTCTCTGCTGTGAGGAGCAAAAAACGGGAAGAAGAAGCTTCAAATGTCTGGAAGCTGACCAGCCGCAAAGCTATGGATTCAACAATGGAAAATTGCACAGTGATAGATGGTTTACCTATTAAAATGATAAAAACACGTTGTGATTTTCAATAGCTAAAGAGGTAAATGTCTTGTTAAATGTCCGGTATATTCTAAGCCCCACTTGGGTTGATGTCAGAAAATCATAGGCTTTTCACCTAAGATGCATATAATTGTATATGATATATGTTCTGCTGTACTGTGTGTTATCTAATTATATTACATAATCACCAATATCCGAATGCTAAAAGGCACTTGAAACAAGAATCAACTGACGATACCATTTTGTCAATGAAAAAACATTGCACTGTTGAAATTCAGTAGCTACACCTGCTTTGTTTTCAGACTCGACCGGCGGTTCTTTCAACTAGGCACGCCAATACATCCCACCAGTAAAACTTAAAAAAAAACATGGCAGAAACCCCACAACCCTGGCAACTTTCTTCGCACCACCCACTCAAGGGAACCTTTCAGGTACCTAAATTGGAGGTAGTGCACCGATGCACCGACACTTTTTCTAGGTCTACAAGGCCCATGTAAGGAAAGATATATGTATGCCATAACATGACCTGATATGGCACACTATCTCTAGTTTACCTAAATGAAGGAACCATTGACAATTTCTATCAACTTATTTCCGGGAAGAACGCAAATAAAAAACAAAATCACTCCCAACATCAAGTATCGAGACATGACTTATTACCTCTCTTGAGACGGAAAACACAACAGTGTTGATACTACCCACCAACCAGCTACAGATATATACACACACACAGATACATATATATATATAAAAATACAAAAACAATTATCTATCTTTGATCTGGCCTTTTTCTGCTTATCTTCTCGTCCATTGCTTACCTTGAAATCCAGCGTTCCTTTTCTCAAAGGGCAGTCGCAAATCCCATGTTGTTGATCATCTATATCCTACTATATCCCATTTGCATCCCCATAAACGTGCAAAATTAGCCCAATCAGTCTAACTAAGTCAATCCAAATCAGTCCAAATCAATCTAAATCAATCCATATCTTTGATGCAAAATCACCCATTTCTTGAATTCATTTTACCCATTTCTTGTTGCGGAATTCCAAACGCCAAGCCACCCATCCCTGCCATCAGGGCCATGGGATTGGGCCTTGGTGCACCCCATCGGGCCAGAGACGCTAGATCAAGAATCCATGGGCAACAAAAAGATGCTATTTTGCTAGGTAGATAAGATTAGATAAGATATGATAAGATAAGATAATATTAGATAACATTAGATTGGATTGAGATTAGATAAGATGAGATTTGATAAGATAAAATAATATTAGATAACATTAGATTAGATTAAGATTAGATAAGATTAGATAAGATATGATAAGATAAGATAATATTAGATAAAATTAGATTAGATTGAGATTAGATAAGATTAGATAAGATATGATAAGATAAGATAATATTAGATAACATTAGATTAGATTGAGATTAGATAAGATGAGATTTGATAAGATAAAATAATATTAGATAACATTAGATTAGATTGAGATTAGATAAGATTAGATAAGATTTGATAAGATAAGATAATATTAGATAAAATTAGATTAGATTGAGATTAGATAAGATTAGATAAGATATGATAAGATAAGATAATATTAGATAACATTAGATTAGATTGAGATTAGATAAGATGAGATTTGATAAGGTAAGATAATATTAGATAAAATTAGATTAGATTGAGATTAGATAAGATTAGATAAGATTAGATAAGATATGATAAGATAAGATAATATTAGATAACATTAGATTAGATTGAGATTAGATAAGATGAGATTTGATAAGATAAAATAATATTAGATAAAATTAGATTAGATTGAGATTAGATAAGATTAGATAAGATATGATAAGATAAGAAAATATTAGATAACATTAGATTAGATTGAGATTAGATAAGATGAGATTTGATAAGATAAAATAATATTAGATAACATTAGATTAGATTAAGATTAGATAAGATTGAGATTTGATAAGATTAGATAAGATATGATAAGATAAGATAATATTAGATAACATTAGATTAGATTGAGATTAGATAAGATGAGATTTGATAAGGTAAGATAATATTAGATAAAATTAGATTAGATTGAGATTAGATAAGATTAGATAAGATATGATAAGATAAGATAATATTAGATAACATTAGATTAGATTGAGATTAGATAAGATGAGATTTGATAAGATAAAACAATATTAGATAACATTAGATTAGATTAAGATACAATTAGATAAGATAATATTATATTAAGATTAGATAATATTATATCCGATTAGATTAGATTAGATTAGGTAGATAAGATAAAATAAGATTAGATAGATAGATAGCTAGCTAGCTAGCTAGATAGCTAGACCCTCCAAATACCTCTAAAAAATGGTATGTGTGTACTGTATATATATATACATCTATTTATCAAAGTACTACAATTATGTAGTAACATATTTTTTGGTGGCTACTTAGAGGGTCTGGGTGTGTGTAAATATAGGCATATAGTCATATTAACATATTGGATTCTAATTCCATAATTTAATGTATGTGCCAATGTAATAATAATAATGCGAATCGTAAGGATAATCATAATAATACGCAGAACAATACTATAAAAGTGGGGCTGTTGAATGGAAAAATCGGCTATTTAGTTGATATTATCTAATGGGCTAATACTGGGATAATCGGCCAATCGGTGTACCCAGTGCAATCCTATGAAATTGGCCATGGATCATCCAGATCCTGCTAGCCTTCTCTTCATATGAAAATCCATGGGATTTATGGATGTTTATCCCCAAACATGGTATAAGTCTAATAGACGATGATACATTAACATACACACACACACATATATATATATATCCATATACCCACATAGAAGGTATGGAACACGTCCTAGCAAATTGTAGCCCCTAAATCCATTGGTCGATCATCATTTTCCTCATCAAAATTATACAATTGGCTCACGGGAAACTGTGTCCCAACATGCTGGGGTTTCCGAGGGAAACTTGACATATTTATGTGGTAAAACCAATAGTAAACCATGAACATATATGAAAAGATCTATTGTTTATTAATTGGATTTTGAGCACAATCGATCAATTCTGATTTTGTCAACTCGAAACCACTTCCTCATCCGGTACTCATCATCCCTATCGGCCCTATAGGGGGTTCCATCCAGATCAACTTGTCTCCATTTATATAGATGTATATATATGTATATATAATATCCGTACATATCATTACAGATCTATAATCGATGGAATGAATAAACCAAACAAACGTCACTGGTGGGCAGTCCCATGCCCGAGCCGAGCCGCATGCCCGGCATTGCGCCCGGCATTGCCCCAGGCATTGCCCCCGGCATGGCCGGCGGCATGCCTGGCATACCTGGGGTGGACATGCCCATCATCTGCTGGAGCCTGGAAAACCTCAGTCCCCGCCGAGCCCAAGGCGGCCCAAGACCTGAAAAAACTTGCCATCATTGCAGTGATCTATGTGTATCTCTATTAATCTATCTCACTGTCTATCTGTTTCTCTATCAATCTATCCACAAGCAGCAATTTGGATACATGCCTGGGCCTACGTATGATGCACAAGTCTATTTATAAGCCAAGGCTTCAACGGTGCCAGTGATCCCACACGGACATTTTCGCCATGCACCAAGTCACGTGCTTTGGATGTCCTGCATTGAACCCCCTCCACCGCTGCAGCCGCCACAGCCACCACAGCCGCCTCCCTCATTGCCGGTCTTTTGTTTTCGTCCCATGGCGTCGTTGCTTGGCCGCCGGTGGGCCGGGGAAATCCACTAAGTCCCGGGCGAGCCCCGGTCCGATCACGCCCGCAAAAACCCAAGGGCCCCAAGTCACCAGGTGGGATGATACCCTAATCCCTGTGATGCGTGAGAATTGAAGAACATATGCTGCTGATGTTCCGTACTTTTTCAGCCAACTAGCGTGGCCTGACCTGACAAACAATCTTCTGATTCCATGTGGAGTTGAGCAAAATAAAGCGCCGGGTGGTCATTCAGCTTGAATCGATTCCCCATTCTGCTGAATTTTCACCAGTGGGGATATACAAATCCTGGCAGCAAATCCTAGTTTGGACCTTGGAAATGGTCCATTTGGTAGATGATTGACCTGTAAGTCTCTAATCTCTAAGGCCATTTCCAGATGAAGGTCAATTTAAGGAGGTTCAGTTTCCTAAGTCTTAGCCGGCCTACCCCTGTTCATCATCATCCATTTATAGATAGGGATTTTCGAAATACCCTCTGGTAAACTAACATAGCTATTGAAAATTGCCATTTATAGTGGATTTTCCCATTAAAAATGGTGATTTTCCATAGTTATGTTAGTTTACCAGAGGGTAAACCATCCAGCTATTGGGGGTACCCCTAAAACCCAGACCTGCTCGTCCAGCCAGAGTCCCCCGACGGCTCCGGCATGCTGCGCTCATAGCTGATGTCGTAGAGCAATCGGCTGCGCGGCCTTATTTTTCTGACAAAAAAAATGGGGCCAACCGTACTGAGAGTCAGGATTGATTTATTCATTTTTTTTCAAGGTCCCAAGGTTGAAGAACAATTTCATATATAGTTTAAATATGTGTTTTTATATATATATATATCCACTATACCCAGGGTCTAGAATGGTTTATGTATGTTTATGTAACATGTTGTAACCCATCATGTGCAGTTGGCGCATGTTTGGGTATACTGAATGATGGCCATAGCTGGGCCGGAAACAAGCAGGAATAGATTTTTTGGGATGTTTCTTTGCAGTAAAACACCGTTATATTTCATAGTAAGGATCTTAAACTACTCTTTTTTGCCAACCCTTCAATGTTCTGGAAGTCCAAGGTACATGGTTTTCGCCCATCTTAAAAAACACATCGAAGCCACATGCTTCACACCCTCACTTATCCCCAGTTCTGTTCCCCACCCCAGTTTCAAGGATTCCGTCCCCCTATATCCTTCTGGGTGCAGTTGCACCAATAGGTGGGTTACAGAACCATTGCTGTGAGGGTTTTGAATCCCAACTTATGAGGCTTTGAATCCCATAGTTATACCCATTAACATTAGCAAAGCAGTAGTAAACCATCTCAAAATTTACCATTTCTGGTGGTATATATACTATTAACCATACTTGTTCCCATACTTGTACCCATAGATTAAAAAAAAAAAACAACGCAGTCGTGACCAGTTGTAGCCAACTTTTGGAGGTTCAAATCCCATATAGTTTTTGCTGTTGGTCATTTAATATAGCTATGGTATATGAACCGTTTACTTCGATGATTTACCATGCCTATTAAAGATAGACATTAATGTGAATTTCCAGTTCACTACATGAACAAAAATCGTCCAGTTATAGATGATTATTAATTATGGATTTTCTTCATCTATATAGCCATTGATAGAAGATACATCGCCTTCCCGAAGATGTTCCTATGATTTTCCATAGAAATTGAGAAGCTTTGTCACACATGTCAGGCCACAGATGGATAATAGATTTCAAATGTTCGGATTTCTCCATCTGTCACTGTGGTTGCGAAATCCTGCACCTTATGGGATGCTTTATCCCATGATTTATACTGGTTGGTGGTTTTAACCATCTTGAAAAATATTAGTCAATGGGAAGGATGACATCCCATATATTATGGACAATAAAAAATTGAAACCAACCAGTCACCATTTTTATAAGCTATTCCCAGTCATGGCTGGTTTATGGCATTGTTTTACCCACATTGAAACCACCAACCAGTCCCATGATTTCTAGGGCTGGAAAAACCATCCACTCCAAGGCCGGGCCACTGGATGTAGTAGTTGGCCACCGTGGGCAAGGCCGACTCCCCCTCTGACTTGGGCGAATCCGGGGCAGGCACCACCGACTTCTTCACGAGAACCTGACCGGTCAAAAATGGGGGGAGCCATGAAAAAGTGGGGATTTTGTTCAGCGATTATTCGCCATGCAAATATGACGATTTTATACGATTTTCACAAAAAAAATGCTAAATCGAGTGGCTTGCCGGGCATGCCCCATTTGTAGACACTCGTAAGAGGAAGAAATTGGGTGTCAATTTTTTTGGGGGATAATCTTTAATCTCATGTTTGAGGAATTCTCGTTAAGAACTTGACATATGTTGAATTACAAATGTAGAAAACCAACTGGACATCTTTAGGCTACACGCTTTAAGAACATTGAAAATGGAAAGCATCTGGAAGTCACAGCAAGGTCAGCGCAGCGTTTTTTTTTCGCCCAATCTCTCTGTGATTTTCTATCAGTGGATGGCAGAAATCCTGCACCAGTTGATAGGTGGTTTATCCCATGTTATCCCATTATTCATAAGGTTTCAACATGTTTGAACCCTCCAAGGTTGTAGGAGCAGCAAATGATGAATCAACATCAGCCCCGTGAACAGCATCACCATCTGGCAGTGAAGGGATCTGATTTGCACAAAATATGACGATCAAAAAAATAAAATTTACAGGATGGTGCCCCCAGTTAAAAGTTGGTTTATAATAGTTTATAACCCGATCTAAATATAATTATACGTAAGTATCATACACAACATTGTTATCATTATAAACCAACTTAGCCAACTATGGCCCCCCATCCCGGACAGTAGAATAGCGAAAACAAAGTGAAACAACACCCAGGGGCCCAGTCATCGACTCTGGCATGGGAGCTGCCCCATGCCGTAACTTCCCAAGAATTTGCGAGAACCCTAGAAATCGGTGAGCGGATTGAGATGTCACCTTCTTATTTTGACTTCAAGAAGTTAATCCATCAAGGAAGTTAATCATCTGTTCTTATCTGTTAATTATTATATACCTTTTCAGTACTCATCCCAACATGTGTTTTGTACTTTACAGATTGGATACTGTACCATTTTCCAGACCAACATGTTGGACACTGTTGAGTATGCTTGCACAACAATGAATGCCTTTGCTCATGGATTCTTCAATCATAAAAAAATCTCGAGGGTAAACTCACATCATCCCCCATCTGAATCTATGTTTGTTTACCTTTAGGCGAAACGAAGGTTTCCCATTGATTTCTACGGGAAAGCCATCTGATCCATGGTGAAACCCGGAGAATGATCTATACAATGTGGGCGCCCCCAGTGATGTTAGTTGGTTTAGATTCGCCCCAGTAACTAGTTCGTTATTTGCGTACCATAAACCATAGTGACATTGGAGTTATGTGCACCAACTGAACGCTATGTAACGGGGGCCTCACATTGATCGATCCATGCCTTGTTTTCCCCCATGGTGAAACACCATGTTTCACCCATGTTTCACCTCCGAAGCGCTGAAGGTCAACAAGGAGGAGATGGGCGTCCCAAAGACCTGGCGTTTTTTGGATCAGATGGACCTATAGAACCCACCTGTAACCATAACCCCCCCAAACATCTTCTATTTAGGTGATATTTATAACATTTTATAACCATAACCGCCCAAAAATATTTATATACAAGTTAATTATAGATCTATTATATAATTATCGTTATTAAGTTGACCTCCCAAAAATGGGGAGTCACTTTTTGGGAGATCAACTATACATGGCGACCTTGAAATCCTCTTGGAGGGATTGGTTTCCTCCATTAAATATCGCAAAAATGTTTGATGTTGATCGAAGATTCGTGCACATTCTAGATACAAGGTTTCCCTAACATCAAAAATGGATCCGCCGGATTTACATGTTGCTCCCGCGCAGAACTTGGCAACAAAAGCATCAAACAAATATCGATAGCCGTTGATGCACTTTGCCATGGGCCTTTCACCAACTTCAGGATTCGCATGTCTGTCATTGTCTGAACTGTTCAACCCTTTTTCAATTTGAAATTTGTACATGACAAAAACACGCAGGACATCAACTGGAGCTCCAATCAATTTGTTTAAATCAGCCAAGGGGAAGATTGACCTTCCACAACACTTCCCCTTCTATGGTCTATATCTCAAACACTCCTAAAAGACACGAAACAACTTTTGACATCTAGGGATTTCATAGAGTTTCATGACATTTTCATTTTCGAGGTCCCATCGAAGTCCGTTGCTGCCAAAAAGGGCCCTTTTTGAAGGGACTGCCATGCCGTGCCATACCTCCCAGCTCTTTACATCGTCTTTCAGCTTGGTCACATCCACCATCAAAGCCGTCCGCTCCTCCCCATCCCCACCACCATGGCAGCCAGGAATTCAACGCTGGGAAGGTTCCCCGAAAACAGAATGGGATATTCTGGGATTAAAGTGATACGGAGAAAACTTGAGATTTTAACACGTGTGTTCAATCTTTTGCAGATTTTGAGCGCTTTGAACAACATGATTTCACCCCCTTGAAATACGGTCACTGTTGAGGTCGAACATCTCCAACGGAAAAGTCCCTCCTTCTAGGCCTCATGGTTTGGAAATGAGGTCCTCTTGGAGTTGTTTGTCAAAATGATCCATGACCAATCTTGGATATCCGTTCCAAACAGCTCAGGGTAGCTCTAACCCTATCTTCGTGCCCTTAAAGGATGCTACACATCCTCAGTGATGAAGGTGGCCGCTGCATAACCTTGGCACCAAGGTGGAGTTTCCTGGGAATCTCCAAACTATTTTAGCAACTTCTTGGAATGGGGGAAGTTCCACCCAAGACAGGAAGGTGAGTGACTCAGAAGTGATTTGAGGATTCTTGGTTGGTTCTTTGGGGGGGCTCACAAGAATCTAACGTTCAACTTCTACATCAATTTAAACCGGCGTGTCTTCTACTTGGGTTCCCGAAAAATAAAAAAATCCCTACAGATTCCCAAAGTAGTGGATTCCCCATTGGGAACATAAGTCGCCTCAATATCAAATCATCACAGCAGAGAATCCGGGTCTAATCCCTCATTTATATCATTTTCCCAGCTATAAATCTCCATTTAGTTCGGGGAGTTTCCAAGCAACCGATGGTGTAGCCCAGATCGCAGTCGAAATTCGAAGGCATTGCTGCACCTCGCAAGGCTGTTTTGCGGTGAACAGAATGACACGCTTGGTAACATGTTGATCAATTATGATTAGCTACTGAAAATTGAATGTGGAATGTTGAACCCCGTAGGATCCATGTATGCTATATATGGTAACATTTACCATCAATATACCCCAGTCATGTTAGCATATATACCAGCACCATGGATCCTATGGGAACAGAAGTGGTGAACACTGATCAGAGTCGACTGGGACCATCCGCATCCCCACCATCGATTCGGATCAAACATGGCCAGGATGAACCAAGTACAGGGGCCCACCTAAGCCGGATGATAACATGTTATAAGCCACTAAGATCCACTAAGCTAATTCGGAATGGAAAATGATGAGGGATCTAAGATGATCTAAGAGGATCTAAGGTGAGATGGGGAAACTAAACCAACTTCGTTTCTCTAGGGCCATCTACAGGGGCACCAGCTGAGCACTTCAGTGGGGTGCCAAGGATCAAACGCGCTTGGTATGGCAAGGAATAACTGATGGCCTGCGGAGAACTTCTGACCCGTTGGCCCGGGCTCATTCGGGTATTTTCCGACCAAATCCAAAGTTGTGGGGTGTTTTTGAGTACCTCACAGACCAATGGCTTTTAACCATTGTCATTTTTCTTGGTGATTTGGGTTCACTATTGGAAACCCTCCTCTTTATAGAGTAAGGAAGATCGTAGGGAATGTGTGTCAAAAAGTAGGCCAAAAAACCTAGGTTAGGCCGTACCCATCGAAAGCTCTAGACCCAAAACATCCCACGGCGCACCAACAAATGCAAAAAACAACTAGTATGGCAAGGTACTTTTAAAAGTATATCTCAAAAATATCCCTAGCTTAAAAATCATATTGATTGTTGTTGGTTACGCATCCCTCTCTCTTTCTCTCCATATATATTTATATATACATATATACATACACACACACACATATATATATATATATACACATATACATATATACATATATATATATAACATGATTGGCCCAGTACTTATAAAACTTCTAAAGGCTCATCTCAAATGCACCTCCCAATCAGCGGTCTTCGCACCTGAAAAGGACCTTTGTAGCTCCCTGCCACCACACGACGCGTCAGTTCAGCTTCCACCAAGATGCGAAAGATGTTCTGCCGACAGCTAGGGCTTGGGGAACCTGGGGATTTATTACCATTATAGCTTTATTTGGGGCTGTATAACTACAAATTACAATTTGGGAATCTGGGTAATCTCTATAATTTTCTGAATCATTACAAATTGTGACACTTATAAAAAAGCTGGTCCCACACCAATGACATATTCAATGGATTGGTTTAAGGGAAAATTTACAGGAAAACACCAAATTTAATGGGAAAATCTATGGTTTCCGGTTAAGATTTTCCCTTAAGCCAATCCATTGAGATATAAAAACATATTAGGAGACATGGATAGAACATGTGAGAAACGACAGTAAACCTCCATTGAGTTCCAAGATTAACCCAGCTTTGCAACCCAACAGCATACCTGAATCTTCCACCTACGTCTTTTTTCAGACCCTGTGCCAAAGTCCTGTTTTTTCAGTACCCAGAAAACTTTTCAGGACCTACTCTCAAATTCAGGACCTGGCCATTTTGGGGTATCAATGGTAATGGCAATCATTGGGTGCAAACATGTGAAACCAACATTTGGTGGATATTCAAGCCATTGGCATTGATCCACGCAAATAAAACTCCCAGCCCAAACTCATGGCAAGGCAGGATCAGAATATAGTATATTCCAGAAAGTATGTCAGAATAGATGCCAGATAGGATGCCAGAAAGAATGTCAAATAGAATCTCAGAAAAGAATGTAAGATAGTATGTCAGAACATATATGCCACATATACGTCCAGATGATATGTCAGAAACTATGTCAGAATAGTGTGTCAGGGTGGGGATCACTCTTAGTAAGGCAATTTTGAAAATATATTTCAGGTTCGGAATTTTCAAACTGTTGTCCTTCAGGCGCCGAAGCTCCCGTTGAAGGTCAGCATCGCCCCATGTCAACTGGTCCAGTCCCACTTCCATTTCAACAAGTCCAACTTCATCGATTAGGGTGTTGGTTGAATGGACTTGGGACTCTAGCTGGCACGGCATCCCTTGTAACCCTGTAGACACTGTAGTGGGCAAAAAGATTGTAACACACAGAATCAGCATCATTTTGATCAGGCATTTTTTTTGCTAATCCTTTCTCCCTATTTCGAAAAATACCCCCAAATGACAAAAACTAGGTGCGATTTCCAATTTTGGGAAATGTCAAATTGGTTACTTTGATTTTTAATTGATCCCCTTGAGGAAACAATTTAAAAAATGAAGGTACCATGTGAGGGTTTCACCCCCAAAGAATAAAAAACTAGTCAACACCGGGGTGTCTTTTATTGGGGTCCGTCCTTTAAAATCGTCAATTTTAGTTTTTTAATTCAGGTGTTGGTGTTTTATTTGATACTAGGCGAAAGCTTCGAAATCCTATTCTTGGCAGTATTCTATTTAAAGATTATTTTCATGGATTTTGAAATTAGAAACAAAAAACGGTTTAATCCCTTCCCCCTGTTGCTAAACAGTCGCCCCTTCACCCACCCACCCAAATAACAAACACCTGGAGGAGTTTTTAGTATTGGGGGGGTCTTTAGTATTAGGGTACGAAGCTTCCCCCTAATACTGATAAAAAACACACACACATATATATATATATACACATATTTCTATTTCAAAATCGATCAGATTTCTTTCTTTTTAAATCCAATTAAAATATGGCAAACAAGTGGATTCCGAAGCTTAATATCAAATAAAAACCCCAACATAAAAAACTATGTATGTTTTTCTATTTCGAAATCGATTAGATTTCCTTTTAAAAATTAAATAAAATATGGCCAAAAAATTGGATGTCGAAGCTTTTCCCTTATATTAAACCCTAATATCATTTTGTTTTTTTTTCCTGTTTCAAAATCGATTAGATTTCCTTTTGAAATCTACTGAAAAAAAACAAAAAATTGATTTTGAAGCTTTCCCCTAATATCAAATTAAAATCCAATTATTAAAATATGTTCAAAAATTGGATTTCGATGCTTCCCCTAATCTTGCATGAAAAATTCCAATATAAAAAACTAAATTTGTTCTATTTCAGAATCGATTAGATTTCCTTGTAAATTCAAATTAAGATATTGCCAGAAATTGGATTTCGAAGCTTTCCCCTCATATTAAACCCTCATATCAAAGACTATTTTTTCTATATCAAAATTCATTAGATTTCCTTTTGAAATCTAATTAGAATATGGTCAAAAATTGGATTTTGAAGTTTTCCCCTCATATTACATTAAAAAAACCAAATATAAAATATTATTTTTCTTTTTTGAAATCGATTCGATTTCCTTTTAAATTGTAGTAACAAAAATAAAAACAAAAACCGGATTTCGAAATGTTTCCTCTAATATTAAATTACCAGCCCCAATATATTAAAAAAAAAAACTGTTTCAAAATCGATTAGTTTTCTGTCTAACATATAATTAAGATATTGCTAAAAATTGGATTTCGAAGTTTTCCCCTAAGATTAAATTAAAAACACTAATAAAAAAAACTGTGTTTTTTTCGATTTCAAGAATCGATTAGATTTCCTTTTGACATCCAGCAAAAATATTGCCAGGAAATGCCAAAAAGTGGATTTCGAAGTTTTCCCCCAATATTATATAAACGTTGTAATATAAAATACTTATTTTTTCGACCTTAAAAGACCCTAGTTTAAAAAATCACCGGGGCTGACTAGTTTTTATTTTTTGGTGGTGAAATCCTGAAATGGGACCTTCATGTTTAATTTGTTTTTGAAAAGGTATCAATTAAAAGTCAAACTGGCCAGCCTGAAATTTCCCAAAATTTAACGCGGACCCTAGTAAAAGGAATCAATGTAATATTTTAGTATTTAGGGTACGTTTAGTAAAAGGAGGTGGGGATTAGTAAGGTTTTCAATTTAATATAAGGGGAAGCTTCGAAATCCAATTTGGCAAGATTTGAGTTAGATTTTGAATAGGAATTCAATCGGTTTTGAAATATAAAGTTCATTTTTTTAAACGAATGTTTTCAATTTAATGTCAGGGGGAAGCTTCGGAATCCAATTTTGGCAATATTTTAGTTAGATGTTATTTAAAAAATGTTTTCCAATTTAGTTTTTTTTAACCAAGGGGGAAGTTTCGCACCCTCATACTAAATACCCACTAAATACAAAAAACTATTCCGTGTGTTCATTATTGGGTGGGGAGGGGCAGACGGTTTATTATGACGCAGGGATTGGTCAGGCATCACTTGCTGGAATTATTGGATTCTTTTGGGATGATTGGTATGATGTTTAGTCAGGCATGGTTCCCTTCAGTCATGCACGATTTTTGCAAAAATCCTATTTAGGCACGACCCCAAAATCCCAGCCCGGCAAATTCCGGCC
The DNA here is from genome assembly GCA_947184155.2 of Cladocopium goreaui. NCBI lineage: Eukaryota > Dinophyceae > Suessiales > Symbiodiniaceae > Cladocopium > Cladocopium goreaui. The sequence goes on along the minus strand of CAMXCT020001657.1, from coordinate 108,640 downwards.
CGGGCCCGGCAAATTCCGGCCCGCGCCCTGCAAATTCCGGCCCTGCGTTTTTCCAAAATCAGGCAAAACCAGTAAATCAGGTATTAAGTCAGGTGTAGTTACCTTTTAAGTCATTAAGGCTAGTCAGGCATGGTTCCAGTGGGTACCTTTTAATTGTGAAGGCTAGTCAGGCATGGTTCCCTGAATTCAGGGGCATGGGTACCTTTTAATTATGAAGGCTAGTCAGGCATGGGTTCTGTTAAGTCAGGCGTGGGTGGGTACCTCTTAATTATGAAGGCTAGTCAGGCATGGTTCCCTTAAGTCGGGTGTGGTTACGCTTTAAGTCATGAAGGCTAGTCAGGCATGGGTACCTTTTAAGTGATGAAATCTGAATCAGGCGGAGCTCCTATTCTAAATGTGTTAAATCCAATTGTTCAGTGTGGAAAATCGATTTTTTGGTTGGTCTACGGGCAAACCCTGTGTCTTCCAATACCATAGCGTGCTGATGTCGCTTGCCTGCATAATAGTTAAGGCCAAAGCTTAGGTCATCAGTGTGATCCTGAAATGGCGCCACGACCAAGAAGATGACATGTGTAAAATGGGCCCTGGATTAACAAAGGCTGACTAATGAATTTGGAGGATGCCACTAAAGTATGACATGTAATCACTTTTGAGGAGCACTCTATGGCACGCAGCGCGCGCAGCCTGCTTTACGGTTTAGCGTTTGAAAGTTTTAGGCTTTGCCTCTATGGCACGCAGCGTTTGAAAGTTTAACCGTTTACCTCTATGGCAGGCTGTGCGCGCAGTACGCGTTACGGTTTAAAGTTTGAAAGTTTTTGGGTTTATGTGTGTGGCACGCAGTGCGCGCAGCGCGCATTAGGGTTTAGGGTTTGGAAGTTTTATAGTTTATTTTATTGCATGCAGCGTGCACAGCGTGGGTTGAACTTTAGGGTTTCGAAGTTTTAGGGTTAACCTCCATGACACGATGGTTTAGGGTTTGGAGATTTTAAGGGGTACTTCTATGGCACACAGCGCGCGCAGCGCGCCTTAGGGTTTAGGGTTTAGGGTTTGGAAATTTTAGGGTTTACCTCTATGACACGACTGAAAGGGATACTAGGATTGCTCTCCTTGAGCAACAGCTGGCAGAAGCCAGGCGCCAACACAACTTGGCTGTAGCGTCCCCGGTTCCGATTTCCCCCGTCTCGGGTAATGCTCTTATGGACTTACTTGCGGATCCTCCCCAAGAAAACACGGGTCATAGAGTAATCCCTAATGATGAAACTATGGATAACTTCGATCTATTTGAAGGTTATAATCCAGCTCCAGCTCAAACACCAGATGTTCGTGCTAGGCCTTTTGGTTCCCCACAAAATACTTCAGCTCCCCTGCAAGAGGTCGCAAATCCAATGGTTGTAGAGGCAACTACTTGGGCTACCCCCAGGGTTTCTGTTGGTCAATCATCCCATGAAGTAGCACCAAATGTTGTTCCGTCCATGCCTCAATCTTTTCACCCTCCGGGTGTCACACCCGTGACTGTTATGGCGAACCCCCAACCTGCAGAGTTTCAGGTTTGAAGATTTTAGGGTTTATCTCTATTGCACAAAGCGCGCGCAGCGCGCATTAGTGTTTAGGGTTTGAAGGTTTTAGGGTTTATCTCTGGCACGCAGCGCGCACAGCACGCATTAGGGCTTAGGGTTTGGAAGTTTTAGGGTTTATTTTATTGCATGCAGCGCGCACACCGCGGGTTAAACTTTAGGGTTTGGAAGTTGCATAACACGATGGTTTAGGGTTTGGAAATTTTAGGGTTTACTTCTCTGGGACACAGCGCGCGCACCGCGCATTAGGGTTTAGGGTTTGGAAGTTTTAGGGTTTACTTTATTGCATGCAGCGCGCGCAGCGCGCATAGAGTTTAGGGTTTGGAAGTTTTAGGGTTTCAAGGGTTCCAAGGTTCCAGTGCACCAGGGTCCCACGGTTTCAGGGGTCCAAGGTTTCCAGGGTTCCAAGGGTTCCAAGGGTTCCAGGGTTTCAGGGTTCCAGGATCCCAGAGGGTTCCAGAATCCTTGAGGGTTCCTGGGTGCCTTCCACGGTCGCAGGGTTCCAAGGTTCCAGGGTTTCAGGGTTCCAGGGGGTTCCAAGGTTTCAGGGTTCCAGGGTTCCAGGGTACCAGGGTACCAGGGTCCCACGGTTTCAGGGTTCCAAGGTTTCCAGGGTTCCAAGGGTTCCAATGGTTCCAGGGTTTCAGGGTTCCAGGATCCCAGCAGGGTGCCAGGTGTGCAGGGTTGCAGGGTTCCAAGGTTCCAGGGTTCCAAGGTTGCAGGGTTCCAGAATCCTTGAGGGTTCCAGGGTGCCAAGGTTCCAAGGTTTCAGGGTTCCACGGTCGCAGGGTTTGAAGGTTCCAGGGTTTCAGTTCCGGGGTTCCAAGGTTTCAGGGTTCCAGGGTTCCAGGGTTCCAAGGTTTCAGGGTTCCAGGGTTCCAGGGTTCCAAGGGTTCCAGGGTTCCAGGGTTCCAGGGTTCATTCCGGATTTTGAAGGCTGCAAGTCCCCGCGAGCCAGCCCCAGCCCTAGAGATTGAAACCCAACAGGCCCTGCTGTTGGGAATTTCCCCATCTTTTCCTGTGCTCTTTTTGTTGGGGATTTGACGCAAAAATGTCAACCCTAAACCTCCATTTAGTTCCATTTAAATGTGTGTTCGCCATACTTTCCTATCATATTCCCAGCTATAAACCTTCATTTCTAGAGGATTTTCCATGTTTTTCCCCAAATGTTCCTCCGGGGATTTCCAAATTTTCGGTGCAACACCATCCAGTTTCTCACTCCTCAGTCTCGACGGTTCCCAGGTCAATGGTGCCACCTTGACGGGTGCCCGCACCACCCTGGCAGGACATGGCGAGCTTGGAAGATTCGTTTTCGACCCCATGGTTTATATATGGTTTATATATGGTTATTTTTTGGTTAATGATGGTTAATCATAATCTGGTTGGTGGTTGACCTACCCCTCTGAAAAATGTGAAAGTCAGTTGGGACTACTATTCCCAACTGAAAGCGACTATGGAAACATAAAAAATGTTCCAAACCACCAACCAGAATTGATTAATAGTGATTAAGAGTGATTGATAATGATTCATAGGGAATATTCAGGATATACCTTCTGGTAATTTAACAGTTTGCTCTTGAACATGGCCCATAGAAATAGTTGATTTACCGAACTTGAAGATGGTGATTTTCCATAGCTATGTTAGTTTACCAAAGGGTAATTTATTCATGTTGTACCAGGGGGTAATGTTGTTGTTTTTTTTTGCGGCTGTCTTACTCAAATGTCGTGATTGTTTTTGACTTTCTGAACATGTTTTAAAGGATTTCAAAGGTGCAGAGGTTGAAATTCATCATTTTTTCTTAACCCAAGGAATGATGTCCAAAAAAACAAGAAACATCATCTCATTCCGGAGTAGGTTCTGGGGGATTGCGCCGGGTATGGGTGATTTGTTTGCAGTTAGTCTGTGTGATTGTTTAGCGAGGAATGGATGTTGTTTTACGTTATCAATCCTTTAAATGGTACGACCAACCATGCGAAGTGTACAGCACCACAATCAAAACAAAAAAACTAGCTACAAGTATCTGATCGTCCCACTTTCTCAATCCTTAGTCCTTTAAATGCATGCAAGAAGTTGTAGTTTCTGCCAGAACATTGAACATGGCATAGCATCTGCATCAGCAACATCCCCACGGCCAGCTCTGGAAGACCCGTTGCATAAAGGGCATCTATGGTGGAACTGGAAAACTCCATGGAAAATCCCACTCTTTGGAATTGGAACACCAACTACTATATAAATGGATTAGCACAATCAATAATATATATATAGAAATCACATTGTTAATATACCCATTACATCCCCATGTTAGATCATGTTAGATGCTCAAATCCAAGATGCTTTCGAATTTGATCACATGTCAATGTGAAGCCCATGATTTGATACCTCTCCACCACTGGCGCGCTCGCCTCTACCACTGCTTGGCAGATCTGGACCCGGATGCGCTCCGGCAAGGACTGGAACCTCAGCTGGGAGCCTCTGGGGCATCTTTCAAAGTGCCAGAAGATTAGGATGATTTAATTGAAAGCGTGTGTCATACCCCCAAAATGGATCAAATCGAGAAATGTCAACCATGTCAACCATTCCAGCAGGATTTGACCAGGCATCTTGGGGGGACATGGAAACCATCAACAATAGGCATGGGAAGCCTAAATGTGTTTCACTTATGAAAAGAAAGAGGACTAAGTATAGATTAGGGATGATTAGGGCATCATTGGCTTCACAGATTATATTTTCTGCATCACACATTTTCAGAGAAAAAGACACTTGAACAGCCAAATGCCATTGAATATGTTCATGCTCCCTTCCACACCAACGCTGCACTCTGGGTAAAAGCGAGCTGGGGCCCCAAGCAAAGCCCTCGTCAGTGGGGGCCTAGGCATTCACCATCCCAAATGCGGTTGAAACTGCGAAACCACTAGCTCTATGTGGCACTGGCACACGCTGCACCAGAGTTCCTGAGCTCATTTAATCTCCCAAATCCTTGTTGCCAGCACATTTGTTCACCACTTTGCATCCAGAAAAAACGATAGTTTTCTGTTGCGATCCTTCACTGTTTGGTGTTTACAACTTCCAATCCCCAGTTTTTCTGCGGTGTGTGTCCCTCTTTTTTGATCCCTTGCGGAAACATGGAATCCGGGATGGAAAGGATCAACATCGGCAGCCCAAGGCAAGGCATCAACTGGGCTTCGGGCAACATGTTGAGGATTGGAATCAAGTCTTTCCATGTCAAGGTGGAGGGACCTGGGCAAGTGACATGACAAATTCGGAATGCTCCTTGCTGTTGGGATTCCTGATGGATTCCTGGTTGCAGTCTCTTAAAACAGTGGATGTCCAATGTCCAATGATGTTCAGCTCCAACTGATTGTTCGCATGGTCAGATTGGTGATAGATTTCCAGTTGACTCAAATCTGGTTCATTTTACCGAAATTGATGTACATCTTCCTGGCCTTCTGACCTGATGCCAATAACAACTTTCTATGTCAGTCGCTGAGATCTCTGTGCCCAACTTTCGAAGAGATCGGGGCAAGCATCTTTGATTTCACGGATCTGCAACAGTTGACCAATGGTTGCAGCGGGCACTTCACCATGGTGAAGAGTGAGGGAAAAATTGGCTAAGGATTTCTTCAGGCTGAAATGGTGAGCGGTTGCCATTTCACACAGTTTTTTTCTTTCAGTGTATGTATGTATATATATATATATATGTGTGTGTGTGTGGTACCCCCCCACTGTACCTACCTTACTATATATATATATATATATTTATATGTGGTATTTATTTGGTCCATTTTATCTATGAGTTCCAGGGCACCTTTCATCATGCAGTTGTGCGTAAGTTATCCAAGTTCCCCAACACTGTGGCATGGACAGAAACAATGGAAATCACCAACAAATTATTGCTGATAATATCTTGGTACATTAATCCCAAATCAGGGTCTTAAATCATCTTAAATCTTGAGTCTCTGTTCTCTCTCTCTCTCTCTTTCTCTCTCCCTCCCCCCTCACGTATTTACCAACGATATCAGGTATTCCCAACTATGGGGTCAAGATCTACTATGACATGGTGCCGCCAAGTCCGTTTAATTGAAGATGTGCGGCAGAACATGAAGATGTGTTGCTACTGGAGTTTTATCATTCCATTCAATCAGCAACTGCATGGGTAATAACCCTGGCTACGAAGTCCCCGATTTCGGGGTTCTTAGACTGGAGGCATCCGCCAGGAGCCTCGATGAAGAGTTGCTTCATCTCCTGAGATCGAACGGCGTGGCGCGCAAGGCGGCTGGGATAGGAAGCTGGGGACAACCACAATCCAAACCAACCAGTTACAATTGAAACAACCCAAAGAACTAGATTGGATGTGTAATGATGTGCAACTCTTGGATTTGAGTAGTTGATAAAAAGTCGATTCTTCGAACATCATGAGACATTCTAAAGCACCATAACTTGTTCATCATCAAAGGCTCAGTTTTTTGGGTATATAACGGTGTATATAGTAAGTCATGGGATCCGGCGAAAAAAAGCTCGGATGACCGACCAGTTCCCGCAGTTCCCACCAACCGAGCTGGGATTTTCCATGTATCCTCTGAGATAACCATGGCTTGCTGTGGCCAAGAAATTCGCCAAGCCACGCATGCAACGATCAATAACTCAGAATGAATCAAAACTACGGTAACTACATTTAAATATTACGGACTTTTAAATGTTGCAGTTTGTGCACACTGTTTCACTTGGAGTGAACCGTCCAATATACGAACAGGTATTTTAGACTACCTCCGGGAAGGTTTTCCTTGGCCCGCCCGGCCATTTAAACATACGGAATCCAATCATTTAAACATACGGAATCCAATTCATTTCAACATACGGTACAAGGTGGGGCCCCCCAGTTATAAGATGGCTTATAAACCCCATTAACTAGTTATAGGTACCATAAACCATAGTTATTGGAGTTATAAACCATCTTAGCTATCTAGGGGGCCCCACTTTGTAACTACATTTAAAATAATTGAAATATATTAAATTTTACGAACTGGTATTTCATACTACCTCCGGGGCCTTGCGGTCTGGCCCGCCCTTCACATATTTAAGTGTCGTTACCGTAAGAAAAACTAAGAATTATATAGTACTTCATATGACCACAACTTCCGGCTGACCCGCTTGTGATCGTGGCGGGCTATCATCTTAGCCCTTTTTTGGGAGGAACAAAAACCAGAAAAACCAGCCCGGAGCTTTCCCATGGTTTTCAGCCAACAATAATTACTCACTAATTACTCACAATTATATCAGTTATATAATATGCATGAAAAATAGTCATTAATTATCCAGGATCCATGATATCGATAGCTGATCTGGCTCATGAACAGCTTTTACCAAATGCAACGACACGCGCAAGCGCGCGTAACAACATGTAACAACGAGCTCGCCGAGCTTCGAATACAGACGTCAAGAGCTGATCTGGGATCAGGATCTCAGAGCTGAGACGATGCGACGACAAGTGTGGTGGGCCATGTGTGGTGGGCCATGGGGATGCAAAGTAGCACCGGTTTTGACCCGAAAAGATCGAAAAATCATGGATCGTGTTTACAGGATGGTGAAGATATTAGTGAAGATTCTATACTTTACCTCATATTTCCAGTGTTTCCTATTGTTTTTTTTTCGTTTTTTTTCCCGGGGTTGTTACAATAGATTTCTCTGCATGTGTGATGATTGATGGTTAATCCACCCATCTGGCTGTGAGTCAAAACCCCAAACACGTTCCTTTTCAATCCCAATTGGTGGAGTTTAGCATTCTTAGCCTTGAACACTTGATGGATGTGGCAAGGCTAAACAAAACCCATGACACAGGCATGTCATGGTGTCATAGGTTGGATGACTGGCAACGGATCACAGGTAAGATGGGATACATCATCTCATTTCTAAGGTCGAACGGCGAAATAAGGGGGACATGTTTGAAACCACCTTTTGCAGATCCCAGCAGTGGTTTGTAGCCACAAGAACTCTCAACCTTCAAGATCAAGATGCAAATCAGAAAGCACGCCATAGCACGCCTAAAAGCTGTTGAGGTTTAGCACCCCTCACCCCGCAACCCAGACTGCACATGGCCCCAGACCACACCGAAGTTGCAGTTCTGTCTGCTTCGCAACTCGATGATCTGGGCGTGGCTTGATGCTAGGCTGGGAACGACATCTCTTTCCATCCCCGTGTCTTTCAACGAAGTCCCCTTTTTCAACTCGCATCACAATGCGTCCACTATAGTTACTAATTATATGTTTTTAAGTTTTTTACCGACTCGGAAATAATGAAATCATCCCAGCATCCTCAAGCAACTAAACATACTCAGATCTAGTGATTGAAAATTCACAAGATCCGGGCCAGCCTGCAATAAAACTATGAAACTGGCCATGGTTCCAGCCAATTGCCCAAACGTCGCCGACAATTCATGACACTATTGATCAAAAGAAAAGTCCTCGCATCCCGTCAAACATGTTGACAGTATAGGATTTCATACTCAATTTTTGATCATTCTTACTCGGTCAGCGTGAAAATCTCCACAAGATGTACATGGCATGCTGGTTCAGCACAGAAATTTTGAATTTCAAGTGCTGCTGACTTTCCACCGAAAACTGTTTAGAATTATACAAGAGGGCAAAAACCCTTTCACCAACCCTTCTGCATGTGCCACATACCATACTGCTATGTCATGTGTGCTCCTCCTCTCAAAGCCCCAACCAAGCTCGACACGTTACAAATCATTTGCGTCACATCTGTCAGTCCAAGCTGTTCGTTGCCAGTGTCTGCCGACCTGACCACAAAAACCGACTGATCCACCACAATATGATGGGAGTCAAATTTGACTCTTCTGGGAAAATGCTCATCAGTATCAGGGGTCATTTTTTTGGAATGAGAATATACTGATGGTTTTGCTGTGGCCAGCTAAGGGCACACACACACAGATCTATACATATATAATCATATATACATATGCACACAAGTACATGCACCTGTGCATATCAACAATAAGATGCAATGAGTATACCGTATACCCTCTGGTAAATTAACATAGACCCTGAAAATAGCCTAGTTTTAATGGAAACTAATCTTCCAACCCCGATGAATGCCAGGGTCTATCTTAATTTACCAGAGGGTATATACCTAACAAATCCATCAACATGTTGTCCACATTTCAAAACCGGACCCCATTTTTTGCCTGACGTCACCAACTGAGGATCGCACATCAACACCACATGAGGATGTGTCATCAAAGCCACCTGCACCATTCAGTGGATTACTTTGGTCATGTTTGATGCTCAAAAAAATATAGAATTTGGATGAATTTGGGGATATCATTGGGAAATGTATATATATATATATATATTAATATATTATGGATGGACACATGAGAGCCAGTTTGGCCTCATCAAGTATTCAGCCGGCACACATTTGAAAGTTTGGACCTTCAATATGGGCCATTCTGGCAAACATAGGTAGGTAGCTAAACGATAGATGTTGGATGAATTTTCTAGCCTCATATCCTACCTCCGTGAACTTCTTGGTGAAACTGATGGTATTAACATGTCATGTAACAAGCATTGCTGATGCAGTAAGGTACACCAAGTTGTTCGTTCAATACGGCAAGCCAAATCCACAACAACAAACTCCAAGCCAGGTCAGTGAACAATTATAGCATGTGATTGGGAAACTCGTGGCCGCTCGTGGTAGCTCCTTGGCTCCCCCATGATGCACCATTCGTAGAACCACTGCTCTTCCCAGCTCCCGGCAATCATCACTGCATCGCCATCTTCAAAGAGTTCAACAGAAGCTGAAGCTGCCCGCAGGCCCAGCACAATCCACTTCTATACTGTCTATACTCCTCAGAGTTCATTTAGTTTGCCTATGTTTACCAGTGTTTACCTATAGCTTGCTATACTTCTTCATCTTCTTATATATATATCTCTCTCTCTCTCCATCGCCTTCTCACTGAGTCATGTCATGTGATTCCCCACCTGCCAAGTGAGGGTCTCTTGGATTTTAACAAAGGTGCAACTCCTCCTTCTCCTCCTCCTCCTTCTTCATCTCCTTCACCTTTTTCACTTTCACCTTTCTCCTCCACCTCCTCCTCCTCCTCCTCCTTCAACTCCTCCCTTCTGCCAGCTCATCGGGACTGTGAGCATGAGCGGATCCGAGCCATGTGGCGAGCTCCGGATGCAGTGGGCCATGCCTGGATCCGAACACATGCCGGAGAGAATGCCAAACAGAATGCCAGAATATATGCCAGACAGAATGCCAGAATAAATGTCAGGCTAGATGCCAGAAAGAATGGCTGAAAAGATGCCATACCCCGTGCGTCGAAGACCTATTGGAGAAAAAACCTCAACGAGAATCATGGGACCTATTTAGGGAAGCGTGCTGTAGCAGGGGTTCAAGATGTGCACAGCCAAGAGACCTATCATTTTATTCGCTATTTTCACAAATTCTTGAAGAGAAACAATCGAGAATAAGAAGACATGTAAGATGTATGCCCGATTTCAGACTTGACCGTGGACAAACCGTGGAACGACCTATCCAGGGTGTGGAACGGCCTATCTAGAGCGTGGACAGGGGTACCAGAGTCTTCAGCTGATTTCATGTTTTCTGCTAAAGCAAAATTTTGGATCCCCGCGAAAAAGTTCAACCATTTGGGTTTCAATCTGGATACTCTTGATGGCACAAGAATTCAAACACATACAGTTTGAGGGCTATTACAGTATATTATTGGTCTTTATTCAGGTCCTTTGTTACATTTTTAGGTCTTTAGGTAGGAACCTATTGCGAATAGGACTTATGACTTATAAGGCAAAATTAATGCCAGATAGCATCTCAGAATAGATGCCAGAATGAATGCTTGAAAAGATGCCAAACAGAATGCCAGAGTAAATGCCTGAATAGATGCCAAATAGAATGCAATAATGTCAGAATAGATGCCAGATAGAATATCAGATAGAAAATATCAGATAGAATGTCAGAATATATATATATATAGATATATGCCATATATACTTCCGGATGGTATGTCAAAAACGATGTCCGCCATCCCGGCCATCCCATGCCATCCCCGCCTCCGCGGCGATGTGGGAAATGGAGCGCCCTGGGATGCGCACGAAGCACCAAATCATGCCCGCGGAGGCGGCCTGGCGATGCCATAGGATGCCATGGAAGTCACAAGACATGGGAATCATGGTGATATGGGGGACATGTATCCGGGTGATATGGTTAATAGTTAATAAATGGTTAGTAATGATGGTTATGGTTAACCATTATGGGAATTTTAACCATGAACTGGTTGGGTGGTGAACCCTACCCCTCTGAAAAATGATGGAGTTCGTCAGTTGGGATGATGACATTCCCAACTGAATGGAAAAATAAAATTCATGTTCCAAATCACCAACCAGTTATCAGCTTTGGGTTCCTTGAGATGCTTGAACTATCTCAAAACTTGGATGGTTTTGTGCAAAGTGCAACGGGTTGGAAATGATGATCCATCTGCAAATGGGCCAAAATGATCCAAAATGCTGGTACCAACATGAAAAATGCGGGAGTTCTGGTGGAGAAGTGCGCTTCATGGGCCTATTGCTATGGGAGTAGGAGGGTGAGCTGTATAAACGAAGCCATGCAGAAGTGCTCAGTCGAAAGATTGACGAGCCAGTTGCTTAATCCTCCCAATTCTTCCGTCTGCTCTCACTGCTCTCCAGTATGCTAATATGGCTATAGGGGGGCGAAGGGGGCCACCCCCTACTGATACGCTATGTCTTCTGAGTCATCTGCCAGGGCTTAATATGAATTAAATAGTTTATTCAACGCTATAAATTCCACAGTTTATAGTTGGTGTAGCCTTACCGGGTCCAGTGCAGCCCTGAAAGTTCCAGGACAGATTTTGAGACCGTGCTTGAGCTGACTCCATCCACCACGGGCACCTGGATGGCTAAGTTGCCAATGATGGAACTGTAAAGTTTGCAGGCAGTGTCATAGCCCAGGGTCCTTGCAGGATGTGAGCGGCTCAAGCCACATCATGAATTATGGTGGGCTCTCAATAATGAGATGATTTTTTGTAAGTTTTGCTCCAGATACGCCAATGCATCTGGATTTGGGAAAGCACGTAAGCGCAAAGCAACGACTTTAAGCAGAATCATAGCAACTTTGCCGCTAGTCCTAAACCTGAGGGGCTTTCAATTTCTCCCCCAACCCTCCGAAAACTTTCCAGGACCAAGTCTTTGTGCACCAGCGTTTCCCTCAGAATCTTTGACTAATTCACCAACCTGCACTAAGGTTGTTTTGGGATCTTTTGGGATTCCTACAACCTACGTCAATCTACGGTGATGGCAAGCGGCCCCATGGGATGGCCCTGGGTGCCCTGGGTGCCCGGGCTGTTCAATCAACGGCAAGTCTGACTGAACACCTCGGTGGGGGCTATCCAGCTATCCTCAAATCCTTGTGGTCGACGGCGTGACTCCATGTGACTCCAGGGTCCCGGTTGAGCTGCCGTGCTGGCGGGAACTGCGATGACACAGGTTCGAATCTCGGTGCGCCAGGTTGCAATGCTCGGGCAACCAGTGAGTAGAAGTAGTGAGTAGACAAACTGATCGCAAATGATTGCAGCATAAATTGGCACGGACACGTTGTATGTCAAAGCGATTCAAATGATGCTATAGCAAATATGATATCATGATGATTGATGTTTTTGCTGTCTGCCATGAACTTGTTGCCTTGAAGGCCCCTTCGGTAAATAGCAAACTGCAGTTCAGCATTGTTTAACCAGTCACCATACCAGTGCAGGTCAGTATGGATCCACTCTCCAAGCGGTCCCTACTTGATTTGCTTGAAGCCATTGCAACTCGTACTTGCAAGTGTGGTATCCATGTCCGGCCTTTTTTTGGCTTAAGGTTTCTTATGTATACGTAACCACTGAAGAGATCTGCAAGTGACTTGTTCATTTTGGATATTTGGAGGGTTCCTAAATAGAGGTACCCCCAAATCATAGAAAATTAGACCGTTTTAGTATTATATGTATTATTGAAACCCATGGTTTTGGGGATCCCCCATTTTAGGAAACCTCCATGATTCAAAACCTTAAACCAACCTACACCATGGAAACCTTCAGCCGGGGGAAGCCGAGGGCCTTGTGCTCCACAAAATACTCCGACAAGCGAGCCGTCCACGAATGCACGTTGCGACCTTCCCGAAGCACCAGCAGTGGTTGGCTGGAAACATGGGGAAAATACCATCCGCTTAACGTAGCCAACTGGAAATCACCATTTTGAATAGATCCGGATCATCAATGGGCCATTTTCCGCTAGGAAGATCAGGCCGTCTTTACCAGCCATGGTCTAAAGGGCTATCATGGGCAAAAAAAAATGGTGATATAATCAGGATTTTTGATGGGGATATATATATAATATGGATATATGGATTTCTAGTGGGAAATTCGATATCAATGGATTTCTTGAAACAGCTGAGAAATCAATATGCTAAAGTGGGAAAACCCAATGCGATCCAACAATAAACCTCCCATTTGGGGATGGTATGTTTATGATTGGGTTACCACATTATTCAATGGATGGGCTTATGGAAACATCAGGAAACCACGTTTTTTTTTTGAAAAAAAACTTTCCCCCAAGTGTGGGATTGTTTCCTGTAGATTTTCATATCATCCGTTTCTGGGAAATGCATGCCCGCAATGACATTGATGATCATTGATGTAGCATGAGGAGAAACAAGGAAACAAAGGAAGACCCTGAGAACATCTGAGAACCCATTCAGAAAGCAGAATTCCCTCATGTATGTAATGACTGTGATGTGATACTATTCTCATGTGCCCCAACTAGTGTGAAAACACACAACTCCAAACCGATCCGGACCTATCATGCCACACCCGACAGCTGCCAAGGTCATGGTTTTTTGCGGGACATTGGTCCTGCAACACCCGAGGAGTCTTGTGCTCAAAATGGGTGCCCATTTTTTTTGAAACTGCTCAACCAGAGCAAGGAGCAATAACCAGAAACGTTCAACCTGCCGAGCTAAAGCAGGGTTGGAGGGCGGCCAACTCAACCACAGCTAGGACAATCCCGTGTGGCCAAAGGTTTGCCACTTAGTTCTGTGGTACCTCATTGAAGTTTGAACCAGCAAACTCCAATTGAACTGCTGAACTGCGGAACATCATTTAATGATGTATGTATAAGTTATGTATATATATAATATATATAATTTGTCTGCTGCTGTATCTTCTACTCGTGCATTCTTTGAGGAGCCACGTTGAACCAATTGAACAACTGAAGTGACAACTGCCCGCTGGGCTGCTCTCTGTGGCAGCCGCAGCACTATGTACATGCCTCTGGTGGCCATCGAATGGCCGGCCCAGTGGCTACGAAGCTTCTTGCTGTGAGAAGTGGATTTAAGATCAGAAAATATGTCGAAATCTCATGAAGGTCAAATCCTGAACAAAACATCTCATTATATATCTAATTAATATTAATTAATTAATTGTGTTTATTTCACCCCCAAAAAGCTGCTTGTGTAGGAGGACACGCGGCATCTTGCTGAAATGAGCTGCCCTAAGACCAATCTTTTCTTCATTCCCTACTCTTCGTCTCTGGTTCACTCCATTCCCAGTCGCCATCTAAGCCATAGTCGTCAGGAATCCATTTCACACAACCAGTTCTTGAGGTTCCCAGAGCTCATCAAAGTTCATCTGCAGCCCTGTCTGCTTCAGCAACTCTGCTGCAACCTCTTGAGCCTTGGCCACGCTTCAACAGCTTCCCGGCTGAGTAGCGCTGGGGTTCTATGGGGCCAGCCTAACTGCTTTGGAAACACAAATTCAACATGAAACAAACTTTAAAACATCGTGGTAGTGGCCATCTGTTTCTTCCATTTGTTTAAGCAATCATATCATTGACACTGCAAACATGTTCTTAAAGCACCAGTTTCAACTTGTTCCATGTTCTTGCCCACTACGGTGAGTTTCAGCCCTAAGCCATGACACTCCAAACCACTGTACCAAGCATGTTTGGTTGCTGGAAGCCTCAAGATGTGATGCAAGTACGAACACTCAGAGACGGAACGGAATCAACCCAGAGCACCAGAAGTAAGTTGCTAAGATGTGACCTTGAGCAAAGAATTCAGCGTCTTTCCAATAAAGCAATTTGCCAAGATTTGCAATACACTTCCCCAAATCCAAAACGGGTCTGTCTGAAAAAAGGGTTGCCCCACAGCCCCATGGCTTTTGAGTTTTGGTCATCGAAATTGCAATGGAATCCCCAAGAGTTGTGTATTGATTGATGTTTGGGATCCAGTTGCTTTTGAAGCCAGTTATGTCAGCCCTCAGTAGTCCGATGTGAAAGAGGAAATTAGACCAGAAACTGAACAATCATACACACTCACACACATACATACATGCATTGCATTGCATTGCATTGCATTACATTACATTACATTACATTACATATTCATTACATTATGTACATTGCATTACATCACATCACATAACATCACATCACATTACATACATTACAGTACATACATTACATACATTACATACATTACTTTACATTATACATCACATTACATTACAATACATTACAATACATTACATTGCATTCCTTGACATTACATTACATTATAAAACTATATAATAATAATGATAATATATCATATATATATATATTATTGTTAAAATATATAAGTTGGAGTTCCCCGATTAGGAATGGAAGGGGGGGAACAACAACTCATCAGTGAAACCATTCTCTCAGCATCCAAGCAACTTCTTCCCTCACCGCCGGAGATCCAAATCCTCCACTGACTTCATTGGATCCAAGACCCAGGCCGCGATCCACCCAGAATTTGATGATCTTTCGTAGTACCATGGAAGCCTGTTGCTGTCTTCGGCTGTCTTTGTTACACTCATGGTTGACCTGCCCTGTCGCTGTTGTTGTTTGTTAAGCCACAGTCCCTAAGGTATGGCATGGTATGGCCAAGCCTTGGATACGGCCCTTGGCCGTTCAATCGTTCGTTGATTGCCAGTGGGGCATAGTCGAGAGTTTACATCCATTGATAGCAAGAAATCATGGACGATGAATGGATGATGTCCATCAATGGATTAGTAACATGGATTATTAATGGATTGTTAATGGATTAGTAAAATGGATTAGTAATGATTAATCGATTATAATGGATTATTATTAAGTTCTGCTCAATCAACCATCAACCATTTATCAAAAGAAATGGGATGAGTAAGTTCTGCCCACTAGGCCCAATTTTAAGCGGCCACATCATCTCGCAGGGTCGCACTGACGTAAGCTTAAAAGTGCCATGGCCATGATCAAAATGTTGCAACCCAAATCATAAATAGCAACGTTTAAATACATGTAAGGTTTATTGTTAGGTATTATATTGTTTAACTACTTCTATTTTGGGATGATTAAAATGATAATCAATTGATATCAAATGGTTGGTTACTGGGACGGTTTATTCGTGGCTTCACCAATGCCCCCTAAAAAAGGACAACCCCAAAATTCCCTAACCGCAGGGCCCACATGATGATTCGCTGCAAGGCACAATGGTCGGGGCATAGAAATCCTTTTGCGAATGAGGCACTTGCGCAGTTGCAATCTGCATGTACATCCCCTTGGCTCTATCCACCAAGGGATAATATCCTCAGTCAATCAACGCAGTAGCTCCGCGCCACTGGTCCCTACTGAGCTGGCTGAGCCGAATTCTGGTACAAGTGCCGTGCCATGCATCTGTGTGTTGGTGAACCCATTAAATCCACCTGTTTGTTGGTTAACCCACTGGAAAGCTGTATGTACAAAACGTTTCAAGAGTTGAACATTGAATCCCTTCGACCTGTGAACAACTTCCCCGACACACACATCTTTGGATGTAGATGACGCCCCAGCTACACCCATGATTTTCCTGCGCATACAAATCACAAGATGTTGACCCAACACCATGGGACCATGAGGGTGAAAACAGCTGGCATCGTGCACCATGTGACCATCAGCATGAGCTTCAGAATTTGGTTATATACCCTCTGGTTATTTAACATAGCCATGG
The DNA here is from genome assembly GCA_947184155.2 of Cladocopium goreaui. Classification (NCBI taxonomy): domain Eukaryota; class Dinophyceae; order Suessiales; family Symbiodiniaceae; genus Cladocopium; species Cladocopium goreaui. Next base: position 91,994 of record CAMXCT020001657.1, on the reverse strand, counting down.
AAAATGGCCCGTTTATAGATGGTTTACCTATTAAAAATGGTGATTCCATGGCTATGTTAAATAACCAGAGGGTAAGTTATTTAACCCGAGTGTCTCTCATCAACCTACACTGTTCCTGGGGGTGTACTACTTCAGGTAGTAGTAGTCATGTCAAGTCATGTCAACATTGAGCACCCAAAAAATGTGATACTTGACCTGACTTTTAAATATCTATTCACCATAATTTCAGTAAAGTCATACAGTAATTCACCCATAAACCACAATAATTTACCATATATCAGTATATAACAGCAAATAAATCACCACATAAATAATCCATACTTGCTTCATTGGGACTCTCATCCCGGTAGCCCCTTCGCCGGGCGTCCGAAGAGCCCTGCGTCCATGTGGATGTTGGCTTTCCTGCAGCTCTCCGTAAAGCTGGACAGCTTGGGCGGGAAGCACTCGAAGTAGTTGCCTTTTTTGACCAAACCACACGTCTGTTTTGGTTGCGGTTTAGGATAGTTCTACGATCATTATCATTAAAGATCTTTAAGACCGGGAAAATCAATATTGTGGATCATATTATCCCAAAACGGGAAAAAACAAATAGACTTCATACCTTTTATGGAAGCTTGAGTCCTCTCAACATTGATGCAATGCGGCACCACATTTGCAAAAAAAACAAAATAAACTACGCCCGAGGTCAACAATAGAAACTAGGAGTCATCCTATTCGTCCCATTCCCCTAATATTCGGCACCCACTAGAGAAAAAAGCATCTTAGGGGGACGGGATTGCATACAAGATTCTCATTACTTTCTTATCATGGCCACCATTTATTCCCATCTATTGTCAGGGTTGCTCCAAACACCACAGGTACAAGGGGAAAAAAAGCTAAATAGAGAGGAGAAAAAACACTCCCCCTTGTGGCACTGATTCTACCAGTACCTACAAAAGGTTGGAGCTGGTTTATGATATTGCTGCCCCATGTATGATGGCTTAACACCCATTCGTTGTTCCATTTGGGGGAAGGGATTCTCTTCACACAAGTTGCAGAATGAATAGTGTCCCAGAAGTTTCACCAAGAAGGTGCTAGCGTTCGAAACCTGCAGGGCGCTATAAGGTCCACTGGGCTGATGAACAGGGGAAACCACTAAATTTAGTCACTGTTTCAAGCCATGGAAAACATGAAAACTTGTTTTGAGCCATCTGGAAGGTTTGAATATCTTGGAAAATGCAAGTCTTTGTTGACAAAAACCCATGTTGAAAAGCTTTCTGCTGCCATTTTCTGTGTTCCCTGTGAGATTGGTGTGACTCAAAACTGAGCATCCGTGAGCCAAAAAAGTGGCTCGAATCAATTACCATCTGGTTATTTCACATAGACATGGAAAATCACAATTTTAAATAGGTAAACCATCTATAAATGGACCATTTTCCATGGCTGCCTATGTTAAATAACCAGGGGGTATATATACAAGACCAAGCACTACATTTTCGGGGCCACCACTCTTGGGCCTACTATAGCATCCTGCTGCCCCTCTGCCTGTACTTGAGGCGACAAGTAGTCCCGCTCCATCTCGAAGGACACCCAGCTGGGAATCAATTTGTTGGCCACATAGCCGTGCAGAATCCGATCATAATCCTGGCCGAAGGGCACAACTACTCTGAAACTGTAGATTTTGTGGGGTTCATGCTTGAGTCCATGGATCATGTCTGAACCATGTCATCATGTCTGAACCAAAGTCGCCGCAAATTTCGCAATCTTCAACCTTTTAAGCTGCCACTCCGGTGCGAAGGCATCTTCTTCATCACTTGTCCAAAAACGCTCACCGTGGTCCCGCTGACAAAAGCAAACAGCACCTCGTTGACCGTTGGATGCTGGGCACCATTCCCCAACTTTTCTTATGGCAGAACCCGACGATTGCATCCCGCCAAACGGATGGACGTCCTCTGGACTCGTCATCATATTGCCCGCTAGGCCTGGGTTTTGGCCTCCCAGCCAGTAGGTTGACCTGCAAGTGCATCACCCAATGGATCCATTGATTTTCCTACTTTAAATCACCTCCCATAAAAGATAGAAAACCTCTAACTCATCACTGTATCATTTTGACTGCTAGCGATCCAAACGCGCCATAAGTGCTATGTTTGGAGTCAAAACAGTAAGCAGTTTCCAGGTGAGAAGCTTGAGCTGCAAAGGTCTGATGAGATACTTCTGCAGCATCCTCGGCATCAAGAAGGACCAACAAATAGACACATTTATATAACTTATTATATAACCACTTAGACCCTCCAGTAAAAGTATTTACTAAACATGTTAGCTAACACATACCAACTCATACCATTTTTCACAAAATGGGTATTTGGAGGGCGTGGATGAAGCCCGGCCATCATGAGAGTTTGAAATGTTTGAACTAAAGTTGCTTGAGACCAACAAAAAAGCTGGCATAAGCTGGCTGGTGGTTTCAACGTAACATCCAAACATCAATATAGAATAAATATATAATATGATACACATGATATTCATCCCCAAAAACTTGGGTGGACAACCACCAGCCATCACCAGCCATCCGCGGCGTCTAAGCACAACTCCCGGCATCTCTTGCGTTGTGATCTTCGCAGCATCTGCCGCCATCGCACCGGCGATTTGAAGATGAAAGGAGTTGTAGGACCACGTGGAGCCGGGCTCGAACTCGAACGGCGCCTGCCTCGCATGGCCGATGGCGAACCCAAGAGCTGATGCGGTGCAGGGATCCAAGGTGGACATCACAGTCCCTTTGGATGGATATGGGATACCCACATGTCCATTGTTAGGCTGCAGCCATGTCTGATCAAATGAACGGAATTCAAACTACGTGGCTTGAAGATGGTCGAAGAATCAGCAAAGAAATGCACAGAATATATCCACGACATATCCATGGGATCGCATGGGATCACACCGAAAACAAAATCAAATCAGTACCTACCACTTTGCCCAGTGCTAAACTGTTGGTTTTCGTTGTCCATTCCCATCAGATTCGAGGTGCTCGTAGATTTCCTTTGCACAGGCCTGGTAGGCGTCGGGTTTTCGTGCAAGCTGAAAATCACTCACCATCTTAGTAACCTGAGGAGTCTACGAATATCGACACCAGCAGTGTCAAACCATCCCGTTGTGCAGCCTAATTTTGAAGCAACAAATATGCTGAACCATAAAGGACATGGGCCAAAATCATGGCCATTTCTCAGGCTGTAGCCATTGATAGCCAAAATCTCCCGGATCGGATCTCATCTGTCAGCATGTTGGCGACAAAATGTCGAACAAATTTCGCACACTTCAAAATGTTTTTTTGGTATCAACAAAACAATATTCCATATATATATATACCAGCTAAGCCAGAAAACCATGAAATATTAATATTTCAAAAAAATATTACGATTTTGGGGGAGCTGCAAGAATTCTTGCGATTGAGAAAAGCGTTGCGAGAATTTGGAAACAATATGTTTTCATGATTTTGTGCTGCAGCATTTGACTTAGCGATCAAGATGTGGCTCTATGTTTTCTTCATTGCTACCAGGTGCTGCTGGCATGTTTTACAGGTGGGTATGATATAAATGGTTGCCACTTAAAAGAATTAAGATCAGAATTCACATGGACACTTAAGATTAAGTCAATAGTAGAGGGTTTAATTTAGGTAGATTAGTTGCTTTAAAAGGCTTGGACTGATAGATAGGCCCCAGCGAAACCCAAGAATTTCAGAAATAATGAGCTGGTGCAAAACTAGAAGTCAATGTCTTTAAATGAATTAACCTAATAAAGTAGAACACGCCTTTAATTTAAATAACACAATTAAATTTTTGAGGGAATTGAATGGGCCAGACTTAAGGGAGGCTTGGACCGAAGCAGACATAATCTTAATTTAAGGAATTGAATGGGCCAGACTTAAGGAAGGATTGGACCGAAGCAGCGATAATCTTAATTTAAGGAATTGAATGGGCCAGACTTAAGGGAGGATTGGACCGAAGCAGCGATAATCTTAATTTAAGGAATTGAATGGGCCAGACTTAAGGGAGGATTGGACCGAAGAAGCGATAATCTTAATTTAAGGGCTTGAATGGGCCAGACTTCAGGGAGGCTTGGACCGAAGCAGCGATAATCTTAATTTAATAAGGCACGGCTTTTCTAAAGGACACTAATGAATCATAAGCGAACTGGTAGCAAATAAAAATGGATGTTACTGAACGTCAAAGCCACTAGGATAATCAAAGTAGCCTGAAGTTGACATAGGGAGTATTCAGCATTGCTCATGGAAGCAAATACATCACAGCCAATAATTTAATTTCACCTATAGTTTCATATCCTTTTCCATTGTGTGCCTCAAGATTAAATTACAATTTGATGTTGTTCTCTTTATTTATGCTCAAGTGGGATTCTAGGGAAGTTAGTCGCCATGGCGTGGAGTGAAGGGAGTGTGTTTTCCAGTCTGGAGGGGCTTGGCCTGAAGTGGGAGGCCATTTCAACGGTCAGGGAACGCCTCAAAGACTTGCAATGCCTGATGGTGGAGAAACCTTCACCTGGTGAGCCAGAAGTGAAGCCTGTCGGAGCCATTGCAAAGACTCACAGCAACTTGAGGCACAATGCCACGGTGATGAAACCTCTGTTGGAGATGATGGCGAAGCACCAAGAGAAGACTCCGTGCAAAGAAGCCCTGTGTTCCGAGCTGAAGATTTTGTATGAGAAGTCGAGGCTCCAGGCTGACACCACAATGCTGTCTGAGGAGGCATGGTCGATCAGATATATGTACGGCCTTGTCAAACAGTTGACATACAAACAGAAGCCACCTCGAGAAACTTGGATTGCAGACTGATTACTGAGCTCTGTATTTTTTTTACAGCAATAGTTTTTTGATTGACAAATTCTAATCAGTGCTGTTTTCTCGATTGTTGCGTTTTCCTCCAAAAGTCTACATTACGAAATTTCTTGGTGGGGCACCACAATCAGTAAGGATCCTTTGTTTCAGGAGTTGCTGGCTATTTGGGGGGTCTCCTGTTCGGAATGGAAGCAGGCAAAGCCGAATCCGAAGAAGGTGGCTTCTCCTGTTCAAGCTTCAACAGCATCCGAAGCTTCCCCAAGTCCAAGCCCAAGTGTGAACACTGAAAAGACTGGAGGAGCGAAAGGATCTGCCAAGGACAGGGTTTCATCAGGGTTGCTCTTCATTGAATTCCAAGAAAACTTAACTTAGATGAATGATGATGAAGAAGTTGACTTGTGAATTAATTAAGCTTGTGAAAGAGGAGGACAGGGGTGCTTCGTTAAAAATGTCCTCTGATCAAAGTAAAATTATTTTTTGATTTGTTAATTACAAGGGATGAATCAATAAGCCGCTTCTTAGTTTAGAATTAGGCCTGACCAGTTGGTCAATCACTTATGCTCACTGCAGCTGAGCTGCTCCAATCAGGACTAAGATCTTAAGTTAATTCAAATAAAGAGTGCCTCAATTTGATAAGATTAAAACAACTGCAGTTGCAGTTAGAGCATCTGATAATTTTCTTTACTGTTAATCAATAATTGCATAGATGAATCAAACAGATTAGCAGGAAAGGGATTTAATTCATGAGAAAACAAAATAAATCAATTAAGCATAATTAACAAATTAAGTTAATCAAATAAATGAAGTCAAGTGACAGCAATTAAATAAATAAATTAAGTGCATTAGTTAACTTAATTAAACTATCTGTGAAGGTAATTAAACTAATTTAAGCATAATAATTACGATTATTAAAATTAATTGACTTAATTCACTTGATGCTGCGAGCAGGACAGCGTGCCGAAGTACACCGCTGCAAAGGCCGCCCCAAAGCGATCCGAGCAGATGGTGCCACAGCCGCAGCCCGATCCGCCAAAGGGCATCCCTGGAGCGCAGGCCAATCTCATTGCGCTTGCTGTCCGCCGCCAGCACCTACAGGAGATGCATCTTGGCAACATTCGACATGGAGTATTGTTGTTGCTTTTATTTTTTAATTGTCTTTAAATAGTATGGGTGGACCTACAGTGTCAGGTTGGTTATTCGTAAGAGGGAAGAGGAAGCGCAAAAATCTGCTGAAGTACTTGCTGCCCAGCTGGCATCAAGTAGCCCAGCACCAGAAGGAATCTTATCTTAAGCTTAATTAATATATTAATCTTCTTTTATTTTGATAATGTAATATTGGCAGGCCAGCATCCAGGAAACTAAGGAAGCCAGATGGATGCTTTGCAAACTCTGCCCTTGCATCCCGGCGATGAGAATATGGAAGAAATGCTGCAGGACTGACTTATTGAAAGAACATGTAAATCTGGTTTTGTAGTTCTTATCATAGTAATCAACTTGGTTTTGCTATAATGTCCACCCCAAAGTTTGTTAGATATAACGTCCTGAAGGACCACAGCAAAGTCACGGAGAAGAAGCAAGAGTTCCCAGCACCTAAAGACCCAGAAAGTGCACCCTCCAAGGAAGTGGTCGACCTGAAACCTATGACTGTGAAGGTGGAGGACCCGTCCAAGATGCAGAGTCTGAATAAGAACTCGCTTAAGAAAAAGCCTGGGGATGAGGAGATGAAAAGCACAGAGAAAATTGAGACGGAGAAGAAGCAAAAGGCTGCCGAGACCAACCAAGAAGTACCAGTACTTGAAAACAAGAAGGAAGCCGAGAAGGGACTGAATCTGTTGATGATGGTGCAAGAGCAGCTGAGTGAGAAGGCTGACAGCGGCAAAAAAGAAGAAGACCTTCGCAGGGCCCAATTGACCATGAGAGCTTCGGAAAAAGAGAGGCTTGAAGAGGAACGGGAATCCAACAAGGCAAAGAAGAAAGAATCAAAGACACCAAAGGCAAAAGGTCGCCCCCGAAGGAAGGAAGGTGAAGTTGTGACCAAGGCCAAGAGATCCAAGAAAGTTGAGAGCGCAGGCAATGAGGAGGGCGAGCCTGAGGATGAAGCCCCTTCTGGACCCGGAAAGAAAAAAAAACGAAAGGCGGTAAGAAAAGAAAGCAGGCAGAGGCAGAGGATGACGACGCAGATGGACCCAGTACTGCTGCTCCCAAGGCCAAGGCAAAAACTGGACCAAAGAGAACCCCACGAGGAAAAGGAAATCTGCCAAAGCCTGACCCGACAATGAAGCAAGAGATGATCGACCTGATGAAGCGCTATCATACAGTCCCGTATGACAAACTCCAAGATGTGCTGCACAAGGTCTATACCAAGAAGAATGCCAACCCATACTGCTCGATCTACTGGAACCGCCCTGCAGGAGGTGTGAAGATCATCCTTGAAGACAAGTCTGAGACTCAAAGGTTCTACTTCAGCTACTGCTACTCTTCGATTGCAGTGAACATCTACATGCGCAACAAAGTTTGCAAGGAGTTTGCCGGTGCTGCGCACGGCTGGTGGGACTCGCAAGATGCAATTCACCTTGAGCAGCTGCTCTTGATCACTGCCGCCGAGGCTGAGAAGGAGTTCGAAGCGTGGAAGAACATGGACTAGCTTACCGAGTTTCCGAGCGAGATCTTTTGAGCATCTGCCATGTTGGCTTAGGTGACTTATTTTGAGATAAATAGAAATGATCCATAAGCATTTAGCTCTGTTGGGGTAGATGGCATAGATTGCACATAGGGGCCCGCAGGAGACATGCCAAATTAATTAATTAGAATCTTGACTGAACCAGCTTAATCTAATAACCTTCAACTATTTTGACAGCTGACTTAATGAAACCTTTTATCCCTGTAATTAATTAAGCATAGTGATGCTTTAAATAGTGCTGGCATCTAACCGGCTTGGTGGGGCCCAGGTGTAGTCTAGCCTCAGAGCTCAATACCTTCGGCTGCAAAACGAGAAAAACAGATTGCACTCCCTGCTGCTGCTGCCCTAGTGTTCAACCCTGGCCAGGTGCCTGCAGTGATGGCCCCGAAGCGATGACCTTTCCCGCTGGCGCAACTGCAGCTTGGCAACCTGCCAGTTCATGACCAGGCCGGGTCTAACAGCAGCCTGTGAGACTTAAACAACATGCGTGGTTTCCAATTGTTTACTTAGTGGTTATTGATAATACTCGTGCTGCCATTTGGTAGTGGGGGTCCAGCCTATAAGATTTTTTTCATTCTTTTGAAAACGGTGTACACAATGTGTGTATGCCTAGAATGTGCCACATATTGCAGCCCTTTTTGGCTGAAGACTTTCCAAGATCTTTTTTCCCACAAAAGTTCCGATGCCGAATGGCGATGGTGATGGAGGTGGAAGTGAAAATGAGCATGATGGATACGATCGTGGTAAAGGGAAGGGAGATGAATACCACCACAACTGGAAACTCGCCTCCCAAATACATTTTGATTTGTGTGGGTTTGGGCATGCAACTATAAAATTTGTCTGAATGATTTTTCTTCCTGGGTTTTGCCAAACCCCAGGAAAGGTTCGTGGCAATATCATGGTGGTCATGGCAGCAGGAAGGGCAAGAAGGGAAACCACAAGGGAGGAGGAAGGAGGCCAGTTCCCCTTCCCATCTTCCCTGGAACGCCTCCTGGAATGCCTCCTGCCAGCGTGGTGCCACCTCGCCCGAAGATGCGACCCCATTCGTCTGGTACCAGTCCTCCAGCAGCACAGCTTGGGCAGTGGATGCATGCCTATGTGTGGTTCCCACACCAATCTCTTAGTACTTTTGGAGGTATCGTCGAGGATGATGCATCAGAAGTGCCTTGGTTAATATAATAATTAATGTGTTATGATTTTATACCTGTAATCATTATTCATGCAGTTATAAAATTATCTGGACTTAACTTTTTTTGCCAGCAACCTTTGAACTGCTGAGGCTGGATCCCAAGAAGAGAGGCCTGTGGGTGTGAATGACGCTACAACACCTTCTGCTACAACACCAGCTGCTACAACACCAGCTGCTTCGGCCAAGTCTAAAAGTGGGCCTGGCCCACGTCATGAAGTAGATGCTGGTGGTTCAGCGGCTTTGGGCGCTAGTGCGAAAGCACCTTGTCGATCCTTGGCTTATAGAACTATAAGTTTCAATCATTTTTGATTGAACACATTCTAAGATTATTATCTCCATAAGATTAATTTTAATTAAGATCAACATCCAATAATCCTCAAGCTTCTTTGCTTTCAGGCCAACCCAGTAATTTAAAAAGAATAACGTTAATACCCGCTGAAAATAATATTATATTAAAATATTAACATATTAATTTTTATAATTAAAGCCCTGAAATCATCTTATCATCCCTTAATTAAGGTCAACTCCTCAATTTTTAAACTTAAAATAACAATTTTCCAGAAATATTAATTTCAGCCTTTATAGCTGCAGGAAACCCAACAAAGTATAATCCCTGAAATAAAAGCCCTCCCTGAAAAATCAACCCATCCCTGAAAACCAACGTCCAAGGTGATGGCGATCGGATGCCACGCAGCCCATCGCGTCCTCCACCACCACGGGATGGCCCCATGCCTGCAAACACCACGGTGGCGGCCATGGATACTAGTGAATCAAATGATCAAGGAGATGCTGTGGATGGACCTGGTGGGTCTGGTATGACTTCAGAGGCAAAAGCTTCTGGCCCAAAAGCTCCTGGCACACCTGGTCCCCATGAGATGTCGCGACATGCCCTTCAAAGCTTTGATGAAGGAACTCCCGAATTTCAAGCAGCAAACATGTTTCTGCGGTACATGGAAGGTTCTGGGCTGCTGCCACCGTGTCCAGAAGGTCAGGTGTCAAAAAAGGTTATGTAACATGCATGACGTTTTATATTGCCAGTTAATTTTATTTTGAATTATATGGTGCATGTTCAGCCCTGGAGGCCCTGGAAGCTCTGATCCCCGGAGGGATGCTGTCACCCCTACTGTGCCTGAAGAGTGTGAGGAGGAACCGCAACATGAACCAGATGTGCAACGCAAATCCTCACGCCGGCGACGCAGATCTGGAGAGGAGGATGGCAGAGATCGCAGGGATCGTGAGAGGGATCGGGATCGTGACCGTGCCAGGGCACGCAGCCACAAAACACACCACAGGTGAATAACTCAATCTTTTTTTAGGAATTGTAGCCAAATGCATCATAATAGTTCAGCTTTAATTGCTACCTTAAGTTGTCTTGAGTGGTTGTGACAAGTTGGCTCAGCCCATAATTCACAAATTACCCTACCTCGCCAGCTGGAAAAAAATACCACAGCATGCCAGAGCAATGCCATATTAATAATTTGTTTTTCAAGTTATCTCCGCCATGTGCAGGCATGGTGAAGCGTTCAGCCCGCTGCCGTGCGAGTCCTGCAGCAGCACCTGCGCCGTGCAGACCTCCGCAAAGAGCAGCTGCTGTGCCCAGACCACCTGTGCGTCGAAGAGGTGGTAACGCTAGCATGCTTAAATTGAGAGCATCGCCACAATCTCACACAATTTAATTTATTTAAGATGATTTGACCTTAGTTGCCTCTTTGGCTCAAGACTGAAATTTGATTGACCTATAAAGAATGGATTGACTAGATGCCCCACCATCATGCAGTGCCTTCTGAGAAAGACCTGGACAACCTTATCACCAGACTTCTGCACATGAAGGCACCTAAGGCTGCATGGGTCTAAAATAGTTTATATTTACTTTAAGTTTTACATGTTTTAAGCCATGCAGTTTAATTAAGATTCAAGAATTCACAATTTTGAAGTGGAAATTAACCATCCCTGAAGGCATTTGCCATGTTGGTGGTGATGGTATTTTTCAATACCAACATGCCGAAAGTTCCACAGGCCCGAGTCCAAAGTCAAAAGAGTTCAAAAGAAGTTTAGGCAATCTAATTGTTAACAAACTTAGATTTTACTTGGGATGAAAATTGACCCCTGGCAGGCCTTTCAAGTATGTGAGTTTTTCGCTGGGGACGGAATGGTTTCCAGATCAGCAAAATATGGTATGATTGCTTGCGCGCAATTGGATATAGAGTATGGGAAACATACCAGAGTGCACAAGCAAAACGCGTTCGATCTGTTGGAGCCTAGTGGCTTGGCATGTCTTGGATTGCGCTTGGCCCTGAAACTTTTTTTACTAGGTTTGCAGTTGGCCCGAATCTTTGGGTAAATTAATTTCTTTGTGAAATGAGAGGCTGGCTGTGTGGGTCTTGCTCAACACGGATTCAATGGGGTTCTTCGCTCTTTTTGCTGTCGTATGTACTTCATTCTCAGCTATCAATGTGGCGACGAGCATGAGAAGCCCTACAACACCATATGGTCGACTGGACCTGAAATATGTGCAGGAACTTGGCTGATACTGTTCTTTGGTTTATTATGATGGATATGCATGGGGGATCATGGGGGTATATGCATGGATCAATTGATTTATTATGATTTACTGTAGCCGAAAACAATTGCAGGATGGCAATTGTCTACTGAGCAGAGTTGTACTACTATGTATGCTATGCACATGCCTGGCTGGCACATGGTTTATAGAGCAACCTGCGAGCTCACGACTGGTTTGGTATCCTCGCTGGGAATCGTTTCTGGTGTCCAAATGGCTCAGAGTGTGGCGTGTGGGGTGGTGGAGCAGGCATTATGGTGCTCTTTCCCCGCTGCTTGGATCATTGTGCAATATTGTGCGCTTACTATATTTTTGTTGTATTTATTTAAGGTGGCTGCCCACACTGTCAAGAATTACATTCCATGCCGTGCCATGCCGGCTTCAGGAAACGACACCGTGGATGGAGCAATTCCAAGGAGATCCACATTCTGGACCGTGGTTTCCTACGAAAGGTGGCCAGAGAAAAATGCACGCTGAAGACCACGAAGAAGGTTCGGAAACAAGGTGGCAAGGTTCAGTTCCAAGGAATAAAGGGGGCTTTGAAAAGCACTCAGTGCGAAGCTTAGCTGGTTCCAAGAACACTGGCTAAAAGGCGCTATATAGGCTTTACTTTGAGAACTGCCAATGGAAATTAATATTTCAACCTTCAAGTGCAATTAAATGCAACCATAAGGTCCTATCCGGTAGCCTTTGGACTTCGGATTCTTCGGTTCCTACCCGAACTACGGTCTGGATCAACGGGATGCCCTCCTTTGCCTGCCACTCCTGAGCCTGATGCACCTACCCTCTTCATGGAAACATCTATGGGGCCTGATAACTGGTCAGAAGCCAAGCTTTTTGATGCAGTTCGATATGTTCGTGGGTCCATACACCTTAGATGCACTGATCGCTGGTATGCAGTGCTTCCCAAGCAACTTTAAGCTAAATCTGCCTCTGGTGATAAAAACCTACAGCTGCAAATACATCCGGAGAAATTCAAAATACATCCGGAGAAATTCACAATACATCCGGAGAAATTAAAAATACATCCGGAGGCGGAGAAGTTGCGAGAATATGCGGAGAAGTTGCGAGAATAGGCGGAGGGAGGTGTTGCGAGAAAAAATTGCGAGAAAGGGCGGAGAAATTGCAAGAATTTTGAGTGCGCAAGTTTGTAAAATTGTCTATAATATGTTGTTAGGATGTCACATTTTGCGCACTTTGTCATTAAGTTGACACATTTTGTGCACTTTGTCGCTAAGCTGTCAAATTTTGCGCATTTTGTCATAGGTTAATATAATGGGCTACCGGATGGACAAATAATGTGCCAATAAAAGCAATATTGTTTCGTGACTCCTTTATGGTGACATCCCTAAAGCACTTAAGCCCATAATTTTGACTATTCGGATAGATTTTTGGCTTCAAGTGCGTCCATGAACACCAAACTGCAAAGTAGAACTTGGAGCTGCTCTGAGCTAGTCTCTGGCGCAGCACAAATCATCGATACCATGCCTGCACCATCTCTGGACACCATGGTCGTTGATGAGAAGCACAAACTTCTTGGAGAGACCTATGACCTGAGTGCTGCTGAGATTGAGAAGCTCTTGCAGGATATGGCCATTGACCCGAGTCTCATTTTTAACCCTGTAATCCTTGGACAGAACTTGAACCATTTAAGGTTAATATGCTTTCAAACTCCCTAAAAAGTACTTAGCCCATTTACTCCTGCATGCAGAGATTTTCAAAGGGAACAATTTTGCATCCAACTCCAAACAAGATGAATTTTCCTTATGGATAACCTTATCCCATCTTGGTGCGTTTTTCCCCCCTAAAAGATCCTAAAAAATATCGGTGGGACATGTTAGAATAATTTACTTGACCATTCTATAACCTAGTCCCCTTTGGCAGGAGACAGATCAGATGCTGGATACCCATGAGCTACAGCCGCACTTGGAGTCTGTGGATGCTGGCACTTGAATTAACAAATAAAGTTGGTTTTAATATGTTTTAATCAATATATTAATTTTTGTTGCACTTTCAAACTTAGTTATGTTAATTATGATGTTATTGTAAAATTCTTCTATGGTTAACCGTTTGGTTTAACAAGTCTCTGAGGAACGGTGGCTCCACGTGAAGCATGAAGAACAAGAGCAAATGCTGTTTGACAAGATTTGCAAGCCAAGAGAGGACACCATGTTATATCAAATCGGTTTACTTGTCTAAAACTTAAACATATTAACCCTAACCCATTTCAGTTTTTATCTGTGGACAATTCCCTTAAATTAAATAGCAGTTGCTTCAACATATCATACTAACCCTAATCCATGTCATGTCATTATTTGGACAACTCCCTCAAATTAAAAAATATGTATACAATGCTATCCCCTGCAGGCCAGGCCCCCTCAAGATGTCCATTTCAGTTTTTATCTGTGGACAATTCCCTTAAATTAAATAGCAGTTACTTCAACATATCATACTAACCCTAAGTCATTATTTGGACAATTCCCTCAAATTATAAAATATTCGACCATCCTATCCCCTGCAGGCCAGGCCCCCTCAAGATGCAGAAGTTGCAAGTGCTAAGCCAGTGCCAACTCCTGTCCGCAGTGAGCAACTTGCGCCAGCTGCTCCTGCCGAGCATCTTGCTGCTAAGGTGGAACCAGTTTCTGAGGTGGGATATAATCGAGCCAAATCTTATAATATGTTCTGGGAGCTGTTGGCTAACCTAGTGCATGTCAAAACTTTCTAAAATGCTTTTATAAGCGCAGTGTTCAAACGTAACGTAATTCATCAACATGACAAATTCATAGAAGTTGTTTGATTTAAGAACCTTGGGTCCTTTCCACCTTCGTAACATCCTTTAACCTTTTCGCCTGTGCAGGCATGCAGCCCAAATGAAATCCCGATGAGCATCGACATTTATGATTCCGACTCTGAAGCTGACCCAGAGGACAGCGAGGATGAAGAGAGCAAGCAGCTCAGGAATGCAAAGACCCTTCGGCTGGATGACTTTGCAGATCCTCGTTCAGAAGCTGCTTCTGTGGCAACTGAACGACAAGATGGAAAGGCTGGAAATAACGTTGAAGGACGATATGGGAAAGCTGACACTGAAGCTGACATGTGGAAGAAGAAGTGCGAGGAGATGGCAGCAATGATTGCCCAGTTGCAGAAGCAGCAGCAGCAGCCATCCTCTCCTTCTCTTGGGACGCCAACACCGACGAAGTTGTTGTTTTCGCCAGTCCCACCCTCTGAGAATGGTGGCGCGTTGCCTGCTATGCCTAAGCCTGAGACCTCAAAGGCAGCTGCCTTACCTGCCTTACCTCCTGTTCCGAAGAAACCTGAAGTTCCTGCCCCTGATTCTGCAAAGTCTGGGCTGGAAGTGGCAAATCCATCAAAGGCAGCTCCTGCCAAAGCATGCCCTGCGAAAGCAGCTGCTTCCAATGGAAGTGTCCCACCAGAGGATGAAACCACCTTGCGAGTTGGAGAGGAGGAACTTGCAGAGCAGTTGGATCTCAGTCACGAGGAAGGGTCTTAATAAATTGTGCGCCTGTTATTTTAAAGTGTTTTATTTTTATCTTTAAACACTCACCTTACAAGATTTGCCTTTTCAAGAGCTTAGTCCTATAATGTTTAAGTCAGCTGATAGACTACTTGCCAGCTGGCCTTAATATCAACCTTGTCAGGATCTCAGTCCTCATGCCTTATACATGAGGCTCAAACGCATCTGTTCGAAGACCCCGGCTGGAAAGTTGAATGTGGAACAAAGTGTGCACGACCAATGGATTTCTGGGAATCGAGATCAGCTACTCCTTGCACTGGTTCGAAGCATGAAGGCATGCGGCTTCGACAATTCCCATCGCACACGACTACAAGTTCGGGCAAGGTTTTCCAAAGTGTTATGCGACGTCCAGTCATGTAAATGTTAAATCAAAATTAAGTTAGTTCAAATTAATTTTAAATTTTGATCTTTAAGTCTCACAACCCTGCAGGGTGAATTCCAGAAACAGGTCATGTACCTCAAGGAGCAGCAGAGGGCAAAGGAAGAGGAGATCGAAGGTGGCTGGTACACAGAAGAAAAGATGCAGAAGGAGTTGTCTTACTCATCGCATCTGGCCAGTGGATTCGTATTTTCCATATCTTTCCAAAATATTTTATGGTAACATTTTGGTGCCTGAAACCTTGTTTCAACACGCTCGTGTGGATTATTTGCTAAGGGCTCTCATCACCAAGATCAAGGCATACTGCATGCGATTCCCAACCGTGCTGACAAGGACAGGTGGTTTAAAATATGTATGTTAATTGCACTGCATTGAAAAAGCCACAAGTCTTTGGCTATAACTATTATAACGATTTGAAAAGCATTGGCTGGATTCACCCTGCAGGCCGTTTCAATATGATCCAGATACAAAGGAGTACTTTGTGCAGACCGCAGACACTGTCAAAGTCAAGAGATGTGAGATGGAAAAATGGCTTTCTGCGGAGGAAAAGGAAGCAAAGGACTGGTTTACACAAAAAAAAAGACTGCATTCCACTAAGGTTGTCCCAGCTTCCCCAAACATTCAGGTTAACCTAGTGATAATTTTCCTCCATGCAGGACATGCCCACCAAGCCCTTGGAGCATCTGGCTTTGACAAATGCCTGTGGTGTGGAGGCTGGTGAACCAGGAAAAGTGGGTGCCACCCAGGTCAATGCCAAGGGCGATGTGAAGGAGAATCTGAAGCAATTCATTGATTCGACTCACCAGAAGGCAAGTCTGGTTGTCACTTGGTTGGGCACCATTGATGAGAAGGCCAATGACAGGTGCAAGAAGTTGCTTTGCAGCATTTACAATGCCTTTTCTTTCAAGCATGAAATGTTTGTTTAACATTAATGGGTAATTTATAAGGTCCCTGAAAGGATCGTTTCATTCGTTTTAATTGGATTAAAAAGCTAGCTTCGTCGCTGCAGGTTTTGTGCTGACATGAGAGCCTTGCTGGAATCATTTGAAGCCTCTTTTCTGAAATTGGCGGAAGTTCAGCACAAGCTGGAATGCGATGAAGGGCCTCTGGATAAGTTTCTTGGCATTATTAATATTTCCTGTAAGAGACTCCAAGAAAGGATTTCCCAAACATCATTTTTTTCAATGTTTTTCAAGGCCGTGTTTTTTTTGAGCCCATGTCGCTTTACTTATATTATTTTGGCTGCCCAGCACTCCAATACTGGTCCCTTCATGTTCCCCATGTTCCCACCAGGATCCTTGAGGAGGTCAACCTCGCGAAAGCTGCAGCCCGTGATCCGCACCTTGATCATTGTGAGGGGCATCTTTTCGGTTTTTCTTTTTATGTGTTTCGTCTTTGGATGATTCCATATTATTTTTCAGATCACCATTTGATGGTTGTGTTTACAATATCAGCTTACTTGAAACCATTAGATCACCATGTGGGACAGCCTATTGGTTAAATCCAAAACTTCAAACGATATGGGGGTTCTCATCCAATAAGGTGCGTGAAGATCATGGCAGCCGAGCACATCTACAAGATGCTCCTTGCTGAGAGCAAAAAGCGAAAGCGGGAGGATCGAGGGGAGGAACCTGGAGAAGAAGCGCCTGTTCCCAAGGCCTCTTCGAGGCGCAAGACAAATAAGGCCAAGACAGCGGAGAAGTGAGGTGTGACTCGCACTGATAGCTATAGTTTCTTTAGCACCTACCTGCTTGAAATAGCAGGCGTGTGTTTGAAGGTATCATGGGGTTTAGTGGGGCCTAGACCTGCCAAATCAAACCCAAATTTACATAGAAGCACTTGATTCAATCATTATAAATATTATAGAATATAATAGAATATATCTTCAAGCTGTCTTAACCGTGCTGCAGGTATAGTAATTCTTAGGCCTGACCCTATGATGAACTTTACTCTTCGGGGGAAACCACAGGGGTCTCTTGCATGGCACCAAACCTGCAAAATATGTTGCGGGAGTGTGCATCATGCTAGATTACATCAGGCGAGAACAAGACAAAAGGTGTGTGCTGCATGACCTTGCCTCCAGTCTGGCCCCCAACTGTAGCTCTAGCTTTCATGCGCTACTTGCAAGCCAGGCACCGTGGCAAAGCGCCCGAGGCAGCGGCACTTGAAAGCCAGCAGCACTGCGACCAGCCTTGCCAACAGCCTTGCTAGAGGAGCTCCTCGCTCGCATCTTATTAATTAATAATAACTGATAAACAAGTTAACTCATATAGTTTAAATTAAATTTATGCAGTAATGCACATGAACGATAATAATTATTTTCAATTAAGGTAAAGCGATGCAGTTTATTCCAAGTATTTGATTCACTCAAGCTGATTAAATTCAATTAAATTATAGTGATCGAGTTAAGATTATTTAAATTAATTATTTACTTAATTGAAATAAATTTGTGATAGTTAAGTTAGACTTTGATGATTCGAAATTGCTAGTGATTAAGTTAAATATCGGCATTAACACCTTTAATTCTGAACACATAAATAAAATTAATGATTAGCCCGAGAACCATCTAAGTCCCTTAAGTAATTCACATGATGAAAGGTTGAGCAAATTTAATAAATAAATTAAGTTAATCCACAGTGTGCCCTAAAGGCATTATAGATCCATAGGCATCAAAGTGGATGTAACGCCACGTTTAAGTCAAAATAAAGATTTTAGAGTTAATGCAGGCACTCAAGAATCACGATGAAAAAGCCTGAATTTTTTAGAATGCATTCTTCATACAACAATACTGATCGGTTTTAAAGTCTTTAGTTTGGGCCTTAATAGTCCTGAAATGTTTTGGGATGTCAGCTTTGGATGTTCTTGTGCAGTAACTACTTTTGTTTGACAGGCAGGGTGTGTAAACAAAACTTTATATCTTAGAATTCTGAGCAATGACAGTTCTTTGTAAGAGCGCGACTAAGGCCCCAGCTATCCAACTTTCGGAACATGCCAAAGCCATATTGGAAGACGATGCGCGTTTGGGAATCAAAAGGCAAGATCCTGTGCTGGAAAGAATGGCGAAAGGATCATCTCATGCTGCACCTCTTCCTGACAGTTTTTTGTGGGTTTGAAATGGTTTCTTCATAATTTGTTAGTATTTGTGTTGATGCTTGCTGCTGGTTATATACTTCATTGCATTTCAGGCAAGAGAATGCTTGAAGGCTATGGACGAGGCTGGCCTTCGGGCACCGATCCCTTTTAGCTTTGGGCGAATTGGCGATAATGACAGTGGCATGCTTGCATTTAATTTCCACTCATCACCTTGGCTGCTTTTAAAACTATAGTTTTTTTTGGGGTGGTATTTGCACTTAAGTTTAATAATCAACCCAGGCTCCATAATTAAAATAACTGTTTTTTTTCATTAGTTAATCTTTGAAAATCAGACCCCAACCTTGAGGTTATCCTTGGCTGAAACCAACTGATTTGGTAAAAGCTCTGCATCAATGGGGTCGCTTGGACATCATCCTGCCAGAGAAAGACTTGGAATCTTCGGAGGCAGCACTGCGAATCTATTGGTCCAGATTTCGATCCTTGTACCCCAAGCACGAGATTTTTGAAACCCTGTCAGATTGCGAGCTAACCAGAACGATTCCTATTAAGCTGCATGGTGACGAAGGAAGAAGCATCTTAACTGAACTTAAAATCCAGATGTTTTATTTGATGTAAATTCCATCTACAGATGACAAAAAAAATATGGTTTTGACCATTTCAGGCAAGAAGAAAAGTCCAATTATGTTGCTTAGCTGGAGCCCTGCGCTTGGACGTGGAACCAGCAAATCAATCAACGAACCACTGGAGAAGCAAACTGCCAGTCAACGATTGAACATGTTACTGCAGTCAAATTTAATTGTTTTACCTTACTGTTTTAAGATTTCCCTACGAAAATAAATGATCTAGTTAACATAAGCCTGCTTTGACACAATTAAGGTTGGGGCATCCAGTATCTTGTCGGATTTGAAAAATCAAGGTTTTGTTTTTTTGTTGTTGCAAACTTAAAATCTTAAGTTATGTTTCTGATCGAAATTATTGATATTATGTGCAGTTGCTGCAGGAGCTTTGCCGCTGGCTTGCATTTGCAGCTCTACGCGAAACCTACGGAGATCATCCTGAATGTTTGGACGAGGGCATGGCATTGGTGTCTGAAAATTTGATCCATGCCATGAAAGTTGGTGTGGATGTGGGTCATGCTGGTGCTCCTAAGACCCTGAGGCTCGCAGTCACAGGCATCAAGGGTGATTGGCCATTTTTGATAGTATGTGGCCGGCTGCATCGCCACTTTAGGCGAGCCCCTAAGAGGGGACAGTCCAACATGCAGTCGGAAGGGGTCTGCCATCTGTGTCTGGCTGGGTATGATGGCATTCCATTCACCGATGTATCTGCGACCCCGGCATTTGAAGCAACAATGTTCAGCGCTGCAGATGCTTGCCTTGACTTATGTTTATTTATAATTTTTACCTGAGGTTGATTTTCTTAATTGTTGTTGACTAGCAGTGTGTGCCCATCACATCAATCAGTGGTTTAGGCCTTGTGTCCCTGGGAAACCTTGTCACCATGGATAGCGGATCTACCTGCAGAACCTCACTTCAGACCATGGATCCTGCGACCGGACGTGTTCCACAACTGGCACTTGGGAGCAGGACGATACTTTGTGGCTTCAAGTCTTGTGGTGCTCCAGGCTTCTAGTCTTTTTGATGGCACTTCGGTTGAAAGCAGGTTCTCTGCCATGACTGCTGCATGGCTTTCATTCTGCAGGCAAAGGAAAGATACGTGCCTGTCTTCAAACAAGGATAGGTGAACTTTAAGTTTAAGGTTCAGCCCCCGTAAAAAAACAAGTCAAACACTTTAATATAATTTAACTGTTAGGTTCGATGAGCGTTTAATTATAAAAAAACGGGTTGGTTCTAATTTGACAAATGTGCAACACTCAAATGAGGAGCGGCCCTACCTGATGAAAATTGGACGAGACACCTTGAATTTCAAATCAGGATTGGACTGGCCAGAAGGTGGTTGGCAAAAGGGGGCGACAACGACATTGTTGCTGGAAACCTGACCACATAATTTTCAATACTTTCAATGCCGCACAACTTTTTTCAGTTAATGTTTCAAAGTTTTCTTCCCCGGCCAATCTACTTTATCAATTCTTCACTGACAGCAAGCAGGAATGGATTGAGACTTTGCTTTCAGATGAAGTTGTATCTGGGCTGGCCGATGAGGACAATCGAATCCCTCTCATTGCCTTGGCGACGAGCCCTGCCTGCACATTGGGATTTGCCAAAGTTTTCTCGATAGATCTTAATACTTGATTCAAATTACTTTCAGTTAACTAAGATTATAATTAATGATATTGAATTAAAATTGCATTGAGATAAGTAAATGGCATTGTAACCTGCAGAGACCCTAAATTAAGTTGTGCTTTAATTTTTTCTGCTGGGGATCCGTGGGGTTGCATGAGGCGAAGCATCAACTCTGTGTTTCGCCAGTTGTATCATGGTGGTGCCTGGCTATCTGCAGAGGAGGCTTCCTCTATTGGTGATCTGGGTCTGGTGATGCTGCGAGCAGAGAACCGTTTAGCTGAAATCTCTTTGGCCCGTTGTGAGCCCAGGTTCCCGCTGCATTGCAAACCGCATATGCTTTACCATACGTTTAAATTCCTGACACAGTGGAGCAGGACACACGAATGGTGTGAGTCGCCACTAGTAGATGCTACGCAGATTGATGAGAGTTTTATTGGGATCATTTCCCGCTACTCTCGGAGGGTTTCACCTCGAATGACTGTTCATAGAACATACGACATCTACTTAGCATCTTTGCGGCGCCACTTGCTGGATGATGATTGAAGGAAAAGAGTGAAAAGAGCAGGGTTGTTGAGAATGGAAGAAGTAAAAGGAATAAAAATAGAAGAGTAAAAAACATAAAGAATAATTATTCATAATCAAGAGAAACCAAAACATCCGGAGAACCTCAAGAATTGCAAGTTTTTTTACCATTGCGAGAATTTGTGGGAACAACCGGAGAGTTGCAAGAATCTAAATAAATTTTACGATTTCTGGACAGCTGTAACTTTTCTTGCGATACCAGCTTTGCTGGTATGTATATAATATATATATATGTATATAATATATATATGTCTATAATATATATATAATATAAATTATAACATATATATATATAATACTATATATATATATATATATTCCCTGCCTATAGATTCCCAAGTAGTAGATTCCCCACAAGGCAAAAAAGTTAAGGCACTTACTAAAACAAAGCCATCCAATTTGGCACCTCCGGCGTGTAGCTGGAGGCATTCGCAGCTCCCAGGCATGGGACGAAACCAGAGGCGTCGGGCCAGTAGAAGCCACTGGTGAAGGACAAAAGCTGTCGCAAGGTCACCTGCAGGTCGCTTGAAAATAGCTATGACATATATGTATATATACATATATCTATAGATATCCATAGTATAGTGATTAATTATAGTATACTATCATGACACTATAATTATGTATAATCATTATAATTTATATGATCATATTATTAATCACTACTGGTTGGTGGTATACCATGGTATACCTACCCCTCTGAAAAATATGAGTTCGTCAGTTGGGATGATGAAATTCCCAACTGAATGGAAAAATAAAAGCCATGTTCCAAACCACCAACCGGCATAATATATCCATAATCCATATGGCGTCTAGTAATTTGACATAGGGAAAATCATGGAACATCACCATGATAGGTAAATGATCTGTAAATGGTCCATGTTGCATAGCTCTGTTAAATTACCAGACGCTAATTTCCGTATAGTTCCGTCATATCCATTATCATCACTATTATCAATGGATTGGTTTAAGGGAAAATCTACAGGAAACCATAGATTTTCCCATTAAATATGAGGCTTTCCTGTAAATTTTCCCTTAAACCAATCCAGTGATATTAACATTCATTATTAAACGTCACTATAAGATATACTATATATATAATTAGCGGGATTCCATTGGGACCCCTGATGGAACCAAGGAATCCGTATACTATTCACAAAAAAAACTCCCATGTTAGAAACCCCAATGGGAAGATTATAGGAATGGGGTCCCTATAAATTCAATGGAAAAAAGGGTGGTGTTTTTCCTGGAGGAGGGAGTTGGGAACCAAGTTTTGAGGGCTTATTGCTTGTTGTTCAGGGCGTAGAATCTCTTCCTTTTCAGGGGTTAGATTGCTGCGGGGGTTCGGACTTATAGATACAGCACTTAAGCTTTATAACTCGATCTTTTTATGCACGCCCATGTTCTACCTATCGGCAGGGCCTATCTGGGGCTACAACTCTCCCCGGGTTTTCCCTTCTGTCAAGCCTATCGGGGTGGATTGGTCAACAAACCATGGGCTTCTTCAACAACAAAGCGATGCTGTTCAGTTCCACTATAAGGAAATCATGATATAACCATAACTATACGCACAGAACCGGACGTTTCCCCGGAGCCCTTCTATTGTTTTGGGGGGGTGGCAAATTTATATATACCCTGCATATATTTAATTTTACAGATCAACTCCATTTATATACCTTTCTACACATTGATGAGAAAAATGTGAGAATTGCGGTAAAAGTGCTCATTATCTCATGTTTCTGCGAACGTTAGGTTCTGCAGCTAACAATGGTGGTCTCTGAAAATTGGGGATCCCCAGTCGTCATCATGTCATGGGTTTCAATACGAAGTCCTGGTGCTGAGACCCATGGAATTCCCTTCGTTCAAGGTCCAAGGGGCACGACTTCTAGGGTCCTTTGCGTTGCTGCTCCACCAGCTCCAAATCTCCTGAACTTGGCTCACATCGGCACGCTTCCAGCTTGGCAGCTGATAGTTCACTTCAAACATGGTATAGCTAGTATAGCTGGCTGGAATTCATCATGTTCTTCTGGGTTTCAACTTGAACGAACCAACAAGGACGGGGTCAGGGTCATACCTTGTGTTCTAGAAATCCCTTATTTCCAACGAACCACGTTGCTCGCGAAAAAATCCAGTTTCAAGTCCCCAGTTGGGGACTCAAGTTTCATACGTTGGAGGCCCAGGAGGGCCCAATGATTCTCCTTGCCTGGGTCCTGGGGAATCAATACCCTCTGGTAAACTAACATAGCTATTGAAAATGGCCATTTATAGTGGATTTTCCCATTAAAAATGGTGTTAGTTTACCAGAGGGTAATTCTATTTCAATGGAACCACCATGGTTCTCATCCTTTTTTTTCCATCTGCCAGTTCTCCTTCATGTTTTTTTTCATCATTCTGTCGAAGCAAGAAAGATCCCGTTCGAGATCCTGAAAGATCCTAATGGCACCTGCCCGGTACCCTCTGGTAAACTAACATAACTATGGAAAATCACAATTTTTAATGGGACAATCCACTATAAATGGCAATTTTCAATAGCTATGTTAGTTTACCAGAGGGTACCTCAAACTTTTGAAATGCTGAATTCAGTTGGGCTGCATGAGGCTTGGTGTCAAAGGTGATATAGCCATCAGCCACACATCCAGCGATGGCCATTGCAACTGGGAACTTACCTCAGAATCAAATGAACATGATATGTTTGAAATAGGGCACCCAAAATATTTGTATATAAACGAAATATAATATATATATATATATATATAATTCTATAATATATATATAATATCCCAGGTGTTTTCATTATACGTTCCTCTTGTTCCTCTTCGAATGGTCATTTTTGGTGGAACAAATTTATCCGACCAAACCGACAGATCTCCTGGTCCACCTCGTTCCAGCTACACAAATTGGAGGCCAGTCACATCGCAGCAAACTACAAGATGGGGCCCCCGAAATAGCTAAGTTGCTGTTTATAACTACCATATAACTAGGGTCTACTGGGAATATATCTAAATTAGATTACGTTAGATGGATTTATAAATTAACTTACAATTAGGGGGGCCACTATGTAAACGATTTCATGCACCACCGGCTTCCAAAGAAATGATATGCAATGATGCCTCATCCCATCTCAAAATCTGGAGCCAGTTTTACCACCAACACGAAAAAATCAAAAGGAAATGGAAAACTTAGATAGTACCAGCACTGTTTGCCATATGTTCCGGCAAGTTCTTCAAACATCATGGTATCACATGGGAATTTGGCCAAGACCTCCATAATGGATCATAATGGTATACTATAGCAACAAACAAACACCTATATAAATTGATGGTTTATACATAAGTTATAAGTTTATACCAGCCATGGCTGGTAAACACTGGTGATAAAAAAAAAGGATGATCCCGAAATCGTCGTGGTTTATCCCAGCTGCTCGAGGAAGCCATGGCCAACGGACTGGACATGTTGATCTTTCCCTTTTCGTAGACGAACTTGCGCCCCTCCGCCGTCCCAGCCGAGAAGGCCATATCCTGGGAGGATCCCCAGGAGGATCCGGAGGATCCCGAGGATCCCGAGTGGTGAGTAACAAGGGGAGCCCACTAGGGGAACCAAACAAAATGGTGGTGTTAGGTGTTTCATATTGGGATGAGATGGATGATTCGGGAATGAATGTTCTAATTGGAAGATGTTCATGTAATATATACAATAAGCCGGGAAGAGCCGAGAAGAGTTTCTACTGATTCTTGGGGCATCAACTTGAATTGAAGGGGGCGGTGGGAAACCCACAACGTCACATGACCTAAGTGTGGCCTCCCATCTTTGGAATCTCGTGTGCTAAACAACAATGGTTTCCAATGATTTCCAAAGTAGCAGTGTCCCTGTTTCAACCTTTTCCATCTTTTCCCTTTCCAAGTAAATCCCTGTTCCAGTTGTTTGAGGACTGGCCAATTTGTTACACTGTGTTACACTTGCAGTACCTGACTCCGGCGTCAAGCTGCCGGTATGGGCGCATAGATCTTTAAGATGCCTCGTACCAAACTCCATTGATCAACTTCGGTGCTGATCGCAATGGGCAGCAGCCAGAGGCTTAAACTCCACAGCATATTGGCCATGGCAATACAGGGAACTTGAGCCGAAAATCCACTACCAGGAAGCCTTCTCTTGATGCAAAGTGCAGGTGAGGTATGTGAAGAATCATGTCCGAAGTGGTACAACCATATAATTCTTTATATTCTAAAAATGCAATAGACAATGCAACAAGTCTCATGAAAAAAATGTTATCAGTATCAGAAACTTCCAATATCAACTGCCATGTCATCCCTTTTGCCCGGCGTTCTTGCCGTGAAGCCCCTCACGGCCATCTGCGACCTCCCCAAACCACAAGGCCGTCCAACTTCAATCGGCTGATGGTGTGAGAAATCGCTCGCCTTAGCTGATGGTGAAACCAACCGAATTTGGAAGAACATAACCATAGTGTGGTATGTATTATATGATATTATATGTATATGGTATTTATGTTTCTAGTTTTATAAATATATATTGTACATATACTGTATGTACATATTATACATATTATACATATCATATACGTACAAACATGGATTGGACGTATATTCTTATGGAGCGCAACATGGAGAACGACCAAACAATGCTAATTAACTTCATCAATTTTACCCATCCTGGAGCGTCTGAAAAGTAAAGTCGGACTATCAGTGATCAATACATGAACCCAATGGTTAATAATGGTAAAATAATGGTCAATAATGGAAGATAGCCAACAACCATGGATAAATAGTGGATAAATGTATAATATACCCCTCTGGTAATGACTAACATAGCTATTGACAATGGCCATAGAAATAGTTGATGTTCCATAAACACATGTGATTTTCCATAGTTTTTGTGTATGTTTACCAGAGGGTATATACCCAATCTTCTCCAGCAGTATTGCGACATACTACCGAAAATAAACATATCGTATTATATCGTAATGTACCAACCGTATCGACGGCACATGATGCCAATGAGCAGCTTCTTCCAAATGAATCATGGTGCTCCCCTGGAGAAATAGGGATGGAACAAGCGCTCAATAATGTATTTCTGAAAGGAACCCCAACAATGTTTTCCAAATGATTTGTATGTCAAATGATTTGTTGTTGGGTATGAGCAATCCCTTCCCCATAACATCAACCCCCCCGGAAACCATGGTGGATGCAAGGATTTACACATCTTTGGGACCATTCGATGGGGGGTTTTATATTATATAAATATTGGGATTACAATTATATACTTGCAGCTCGCAAAATGATATTCCCATTCAAACCCAGAAAATCACAATTTCAATTACCTATTCAATGGCAATTTGAGGACCCTAAAGTGGAGGTACTGTACCATGAAAAGGCATTGTGGGTATATTTCCTTATATACATAGCCCCACTTATACACAGGCCTTGTTAAATATAAAGTTAACTCCGCTCTTCCACCACTCTTGCGATTCGAGGCCCCGCACAGGTCATGGCCCAATTTGGGAATATCCTGGCGGAATAAGCCAAGTGGCACATGCGGATCGTTGTTTTCATGTGTTTTCATACGTAAGCATGTAAAGTAAAATGCAGCCCCAGAACAAATATACATGTATACATACTGCACACTCTCTCTCTCTCTATATATATATATATACTGAGTGATAATTTGCATATATAGAGTTATAATATTAACACTATAGAATATATATATATATTATTATTATTAGTATTATTATTATTATTTCAACCTCAAGAACCAATAAGAATTGCAATCTCCAGGAGAACTGTCATCAAAACCGGTCCCGGTTCTTCAGGTGGGTGCTTAAATATGGACCTGTCATGCTTGGTTCAATTCCAACAAGGTGGGCATAGGTAATAAACAACACCATCACCATCACCAAAATCACCATCACCATCATCATCATCATCCAAAGGTTCTTTGTGACACCACTAATAGTCATCAATAACCTTCATCTTAATATCTATAGTACTAACCATTAACCATCATCCAAAGGTTCGGCATGTGATTTTTTTGGCCAAACATGTCCAGCATGTCCATGTCCAGCTTGGGAAATGAAGCATGAAGGTCACCCCTGCGCTCCTCTGGCTGGCTTTGGCCAAGCAAATCACAGCCTTGCTGCTGTTGCCGGATTTACACATGCGCCAAGGCTTGTAGCGAGGTTGGTGCTTTGAAACCATCCTGAATATACTAGTAATATTGGTCAATGGGCCCTCTGGGTGAAAAAGTGTCTTTTTTTTTGGTGTGTGTGTGTATCTATACTTATTATTTGCTCAAACAATCAAGCAGCATTCTAGAGTAAATACATGCACATAAATGATTCTACATACATTCTACATACATAAGATTACATCAGGGTATTCCCTCCTGCTTGCTGCCGACATCACATTCCCTCGTGTACCAAGGTGTAGTCTGATAACCACGCCTCCCTGGTTTCGGTGAGGTGCCAAAAGCTCCTGGTCACTGTAAGCACGCGGGAAATCTCCATCAAGGGGGTGAGGGATCACACAAAATAGATTTAAGGCATCAACAAATATATATATATTCCCATCGAATCCCTGAAATTTTCCATGGCCCTTGCAACAATTTGGAGCCAAAACCAAGCATTTCTGTGGTATTTGCATTGTGTTGGAAGTGGTTCGCCTCTCGCCCGGAAGGTTTTTGCAGGACATTGGACCTGGAAACCTCTCAGATTCGATGTCCGATGGTTGGTTTAGGGTTGGCCTATGGTTTACGAGGTGTGAAAATTGAGGGTTGGTCATTGTTATTTAGGTTGGTAAAATGTCTTATCTAAAATTGGTTTAGTGTTTGTTTGCGGCTTATTTATAGTTTGTTTAAGGTTTATGTAGGGTTGGTTTAGGGTTTATTTTGGTTTTGTTTAAGACTTTGTGGTTTAGGTTTCGTTTAGGATCTATTGAGGGTTGGTCTTTGGTTTATTTGTGGGTTGGTTTAGGGCTTATTAGGGTTTCTTTAGGGTTTATCTAGGGTTGGTTTATGGTTTCTTTAGTAATTTAGGGGTGGCTTAGGGTTTATTTGGGGCTGGTTTGCGGGTTATTTGAGATGGGTTTAAATTGATTTCGGTTTCGTTTACAACTTATTTAAGGTTGGTTAAGGTTTCGTTTAGGGTTTATGTACATTTAGGGTTGGTTTAGGTTTAGTTTAGGGTTGATTGAGGGTTGGTTTAGGGTTCGTTTAAGACTTACTTTGGATTGGGGGTTGGTTTATGGGGTTATTTAGGGTTGATTTATATATATATAATTATATATATATATATTTTTTAAACGGTTGGTTTAATTGAGAGTTATCTTGAAACTGTTTTAAGGCACTAGACTCACCAAAGGACGGAAGGAGCAGGGGACCAGAGGAGCAAAGGACTGGAGGACTGGGAGATTCAAATACCACACGATTTAAAAGGAAAAAGGGCCAAAACACTGCACCAGCGCAGGAAACATGATTCCCTTTAATTTATGCCTTAAATAAATAAATAAATAAGTAAATAAATCAATAAATAAATAAATTATATATATATATTTATTTATTTATTTTGTGATGCCTTAAATATCTTTTTGGCATCACATGCCATCAAACAAGTGGATGAGTGGGAAATCACATGAAATCACCATCAAACAGGTGGGAAAATACCATCAAACGTTAAGAAATCACCATCATCAACCAGTAAACAAATGCAACTTTAGCAAGAAATATAAACAATATCACCATGAAACATTGAGATTCATGATTTATCCATTGGCATTTGCCGACAGCGCGCCATCCACAAAAGTGGTGCATGAAGATAATAAGCAACTACCAGGTTTGGAACATGATTTCCGGAAAATGAGCCTCCATTTTTTTTAAGACCACATATTCCCTATAGATTCCCCGAATAGTGGATTTACACATAGGAACGTCACAAATCATCTTCAGTAAACCCAAGTGTTGGTCTGTAGGAAGTTGTGCGTTGATTCCGAGGCTTTTCGTTTCCGCAGTTGGGAGTTTGAAGTTGGGACTTTCCACTTTCGGGTGAGAAAATCCCTGGAGGATATGATCCATAGATACATGGGTCCTGACATGGGCGTGCCTGAAAATGGAGGATACTCTCAAAATGGCACTTTATAACTTTATAAAAATGGGGCGGATGATGATTAATCACTGCATAAAGTCGGGTTTCCAGGGGTCTTCCCAGAGCTAGTGACATTGCGCTTGCGCTATTCCTCCAAAATGGATTTTTCTGACACACCCAATTATCATATGAAGTTTGTTTTTTTATTCCAGCAATTCCCATGTTCATGGCCAACTCACAATTGTTCAAGCTTAAATCACAGATGAAAGTGTTCATAGTCATATTACATTAAAACCATTCACATCGTCTTAAACCACCATGTTTTCATAGTCATATCAGTCATATAAACCATACTAAACCACATTTCAACATATTTCAACCACAATGTTTCATTAAACTTCCACATACTAAACCATATTTCAACCATACTAAACCATATTAAACTTCCACATACTAAACCACTGTTAGCTTCTGCCTCAGTCAACTCGAAGGAGAAGTTGTGCACCAAGCCAGCCACGCCCATGGCGATACAGATCACCTTGCCATCCCAGACCTGTCGCACACAAAGGCCATTCGGCGCCATCGGGATATCGGCAGATTTCTCGGGATTTTTTGGGATGTTTGGATTTCAAATAGGAATTACATACCCTCCGGTCAACGTTTACAAAAAGCTATGGAAAATTGCCATTTATATCCATTTATTTTTTGATATAGCCATGAAAAAGGGTGATTTTCCATAGTTATGTAAACGTTTACCAGAGGGTAATAAGTTGATGTAAGTTGGTGATGTTTCATATGTTGGATTTTAGATTAAGTTTCATCGTTTTTGGCTGAATGATAGCAATGTACTAACCTGATAAAAGCTGACAACTTTGGCCATTTGGGGATGGTTCCCCTTACTCTTCCCATTATTCCAGTGACGTCACAGTGACGACACTATAATTTATCCGCCACGTATGATAATACACACATATATATATAATTATATACATATGTGTGTGTGATAATGTGTGTTTATATACATATATATATATACATACACACACACATATATATATATAAACATTCACACCCCCAATCTTTTACGGCGTTGCAGACCAGTTGAGTCAAAAGTTAAATCAAATTTCAAGGAACAGAAACCATCCTGTTTGGATTGTCTAAGAAGGTCATCCCACCAACCTTCACGGGCACAAATTTTTCCCCCCCCGCCACTCCAGGGGAAAGAAAAATTCCCGGCATCCCCTGAGCTTCTCGCCACCCCGTAGAAGACTCAGGCTCTGAATGCAGACAATCACATTTAAAAAATACAAAGCTTCTCCACAAACCAACAGGAAACAATCCCCCTCCCTTTTAGCTTGCGCTTTGCGCTTGGGAGGGGGGGGTGGGCCTTTAAGCCAAAGCTACCCGTAAATCCATGGGGGTTTCATGTTTACATACGTAGGCGTTTGTACAAACATTCACACCCCCAATCTTTTACGGCGTTGCAGACCAGTTGAGTCAAAAGTTAAATCAAATTTCAAGGAACAGAAACCATCCTGTTTGGATTGTCTAAGAAGGTCATCCCACCAACCTTCACGGGCACAAATTTTTCCCCCCCCGCCACTCCAGGGGAAAGAAAAATTCCCGGCATCCCCTGAGCTTCTCGCCACCCCGTAGAAGACTCAGGCTCTGAATGCAGACAATCACATTAAAAAAATACAAAGCTTCTCCACAAACCAACAGGAAACAATCCCCCTCCCTTTTAGCTTGCGCTTTGCGCTTCTTTCCACGTTCCCCCGCTCTGTTCTCCTTGAGAACTGGCTCAAGCGGAGGCTTTGAATTCCAAGTGTGAAAAATATTGTGAAACGGGGCCAACAAGGTCTTTGGAACCTGGATATCTGTCAACATGGCGAGGCCGGAATTGATATAAATTTTGGCAGTTTTTAAAGCAGTCCATCTCCCTAACAGCAAAACTTTGTCCAACGATCCTCCTTTGACAAAGAGGTGTGTAGCCCCACCCCTCCGAAGAGAATACGGACGAAACTCCCACTTATCCAGCTTGAGTTTACGGAGGCATTCGGTAAAAAGATTCCTCCAAGCGTGGGGCTTTAAAGTGAGGAAAGTGTGTTCAGGGACACGACGTTTCCACGCCCATAAATGTTGGAGTACATGCTTTTCAGTGAGTGTAATACTCTCTGCAGCCCCCTGTCTCTTACCAGATTTTGTCAAACCAAGGTTAATAACCGCGGGCTGTTGAGGGGAGGACATATGAATCTGCCAAGATTGGAGGGATAGGAGTTCCCCTGTACGGAGGAGTCCATAAAATCCTACCAAAAGACTAAGACCAAAAGTTTCGTAACCTTGCAGTACTGACCAGCCAACCATGGCTCGGAGAACCGACTCAGTCATAGGCGGAGCCCTTGCAGGTATTTCATGGACAGACCATGTCTTCATTAGACGCCAAGACCCTGGGAGGTTATGCCTCAACTTCGGTTGATGGTCTTGCAAAGCAGCCATAAATGTGCTTGCTGTGGCACGTCCCTCCCCTTCTGCCCACAAGTACTCCAAGTAGTCCGAAACTAATTGGTCCATTTCATCGCGTCTTGTAGGGAGTGTAATGTGCTCCTCTTTCAAATAGGCAAAGAAGGTGCTCAGGGAAGATTTGTAACGGGTACGTGTTTTCTCTTGGACAGTTAATTGTTTGAGAGTGCCTAGCGTTTTACGGATCTTTTTCCTACTTTCCTTGCTGCAAGCTCCCATTGGAGGAGCTATTTTCTTACCCATTTTTTCTTCACACCCCAGCGCGACGATCTGTCGGCTGGGTTCTCTTTGGTATTGATGTAGCCCCACACGGGGCGGAGCCCGCTAGCAAGTAAGTATGAACTGATCCGCATAATTGTCCGCCTCATCTTACGAGAGGAAGATCTGCCTCTGGTCAAGGCATGTAGCACCACCAAACTGTCCACCAAATGTATGCAGCGTAGGTTGAGCTGATGCTGCTGCATTACCCTCCACTTGATAGTTGTGAAGACCGCGCGGGCCTCCAGCACATTAATGTGTTCTGGGTCACCTTGCCATCGCCACCCAGCAACCGGTTTCCACCGCCATAATTTGCCTGGGATCCCACTCCGCAACCTGTGGTACTTGACTGGGACCTCCGATACACTCTGTAGCATGAGGTCCTCTCCCTTTAATGAGACCAAACCTGCCAGCTTTGCTGCCAGGCGATCGCTGGGAGAGAACGTCTGAGTGCCTTGTGCTGCTGGAGGACGAAGTAGCAAGCTTTGAAGATGGGGGGACTTGCCTGGGCTCAACTCGTCCACGATGCTCTGAAGTGGCTGTCTTTCCGTGAGCCCTAAAGGCTGCAGAAGTTGTTGCAACAACCAAGCGACCACCCCCACGGACCACGAGTTTCCCACCAGACTCAGTCTGCAATCCTCGTGATTTCGTTTCCCATGTTGATCTTTGGGTTGACACTGAAGAGTGTAATTAGGAGGGAATCCCATAATGGTCTCCCGCTCCCTTATGTTAGGAGTCCGGAAACTCCCTTTTCCATCCTGCACACAGTGGCAATCCATGTATTGATAAGGGGGGAAGCGATGCTCATCGGCCCGCCAGCGCTCCACCTCGTGGGTTTTGCACTGGTGAAGCCCTGCGGGTCGCCGCAATGGTTTAGCACTTGGCCTGGATGTGGTAAAGGTAGGTAGAGGTTTTTGGGAGGACTTAGTCCATCCCCTGTCCAGGAAAGCTGCCTCCTCTACTTTCGCCTCAAGCTTCACTTGACCCATCAAGGGTAACCTAACGCCCGCTCCCCACCAAAGCTCGGCACCTTCTTCTTCACGAAGTTCCCAACTCACCCAGTACAGCCTAGGCCGGTGGGCCAGACTGATCCCTTCGGCATCAACGAACCATGGTTCCATTCCGAACTCCTGGTTCATAGCCATGCAGTCTTGGTAGTCCATGGGCGCCACATTCTCCGTTAAGCTCTGAACTTGTGCCCAAGGAAACTCTGCTTTGAAAAGCCCGACCACTCTCGGAACCTCTTTGAAAAGCCGGCTTCTTTGATCCTTCAAAGCACCTTTTCTATCTGAGTTTAACCCTGACACTCCTTGACACGGAGGTCCTGCACCAATGACCACCAAGCACACATTGGAAAACTTAAGAGCCCACCGCTGTACCTGCTGCTTGTCAATCTTGGTAACATCATCCAAGTGTTCACAATCGGGGAAATTGGACTCCACCACACGTCTCGCCTCTGGGTTACTCTCCACCGAGATGTGTCCGGCTACGGGCGCTTTGATGGCGTCAAGGGCTACCCTCAATGCCCCTATGCCATCGAACAAACCTACACTCAGGACCTGGGAGCAATCCAGTTCCTCTGGAATGTCTCCCCTGGCATTACTTAGGCTCGCTGCATGCCCGTAAGGAGTCAAGCCCACGCTTCGAGTTATGCCGCCACCACTGGAGGATGCATCACTGGCGGTGATCATAGCATCAAAGGCTCCTCTGAAGTTCATGAAGCTGAGCGGACAAAGCCCAATGAAGCGAACCAGCTCCAACATGA
The DNA here is from genome assembly GCA_947184155.2 of Cladocopium goreaui. Lineage (NCBI taxonomy): Eukaryota > Dinophyceae > Suessiales > Symbiodiniaceae > Cladocopium > Cladocopium goreaui. Next base: position 58,276 of record CAMXCT020001657.1, on the reverse strand, counting down.
CCTCCCTTCTGAGCCAGAATCTCTGCTTGGGAGACTTGTCGCCAACCTCCACGATCATGCGCCAAATCTGATTAAGGCTGGATAATAGCGGCCTGTTGAACATGGCTACATAAACAAAGCCACCACCAACCACCTGAAGCTCTCGCTGTGAAGCTCTCCCCTTCTTCAGCAACTCCAGGGCCAGCCCAATGTATTTGGCCATCTTCGCCGTCTTGGCATGCATGATACCTTTTTCTCCTTCAATCCAAGCTCCCTGAACTTCAGCACCAAGGGATTGAACCACAGATTTTTTCGGGTGCCTTGGGAGTCCACTTGCCTCGTAGTACTCCCTTAATTGCTCAACCAACGTTGATGGGGTCCCTGCTAGTAGGCATGCTGTTTTTCGATCTACTTTTTGGAGCTGGTCAAAATTGTCAAGGTAGATTCTGAAAAGATTGGGAAAGTTGCTGAAACCTCTGTCCCTCCTGATCTCCTGAACTGTAAAGCCTAGCCCCTTAATAGAACCAATGGCACGCTGAACCACCGCCCGGTGAATGTGCTGGGCAATTCCTACGCTGTTCAAGTACCCCATAGGTAAAACTCGTCCGGCCAAAAACCACCTCTTTGCTTCACCTCCCACAGGGACCAGCGACCGAGGCGCCTCCTTTCCAAAGGCCATGAACTTGGTCCACGCCGGTGGCACGCGGAACAAGTAGAAGAAGCATCTCAAGTCCTCTGAGGAGGTCACAAGAGCTTCATCATCATGTAAATACAGGGAACCAAGTTGTGTAACTGCGGGGAGTGTGCCAACATCACCTTCAAGGCTACGGCTGATGTGGTTCCAGGGCTTTAAATTCATTATCAGTCTGGACAAGGCAATACCATCTTTCACCTCGTCCTTGGACACTGAGAATAAACCATTCAGCAAAAGTTGATCGCCAATCTTAAAAATATAATCTTCCGAAACAACTTGACAAAGTCCACGTGATACCAAACCAGTAGCCACCTCTTCCCAGCCGTTACCCTGAATCATTACTGAAGGGGGTCTCAACCTGACTTGATCCATGACATCCACAATGGTCTCATCAATGTTGTTGATGAAATGGCCAACACCTCCATGACAAAAATCCCTAATGTCAAGCCCTCCAACTTCGGGGGGTAAAGAAGACTCAACGTTGCGCCAGCAGATAGGTTGCGCCAGCCTCACTTCTTCACCAGTGTAGTCAACCCCCCTTTGACTAAAAAACTGGGAAAAATCCAAAGTCGGTATCGGCTCTTTCAACAACGCTGACCCCCGCAAAATCCCATCCAACCTTTTGCACACACGACGTGCCATGGGAGAAAGCTTCTCTCCAGTCCCGCGTTCGCCACAGCTATGCAGGCTATTGAGGCCCGTTATAGTGGCCCGAAGAAAGGGAAAATGGGGTTCATCATGGGGATGGATAGCACCAACAGGAATAGGGAAAAGTTCACCTTTTCCTGCAATGGACCTTGGTCTGCAACTAAGTTTAGGGGTTCTCTCTAAAATTTCCAGTGCATCCACCACGAAAGAACCAATGTTTTCCACCTTGAAGGCTTCACCGGCGCCTTTCAGAGTCTCCTCCAAGAGGCACCGCACTGTAGAGTGAAACACTTGGGAGCCAGTCTCATGCACATGCACGCTCCCCTCTTTATCTTCCTTTCTGAATTCTTTCCAAGGTTGGGAGTCATCCGGCCGCCACGCCAAATGACTCCCCTGTGCTTCCTCAGCCCCCTCACAAGCTTCGTTGATCAGGGCCTCTATCTCCTTTCTGGTGACACAAATCTTTTTGCCTGCCCTTTCGCCGAAAATGCCTTCTTCGTTCTTTCTTTTCTCCTCCCTTTGTGAAGCAGCCTCAACTCCTTTGCGACTCGAACTTTCTAATCCTCTTGTCTCAACCCTTGATGCCTCATTTTTCTTCTCACTCATTTCTTCTGCCATGCCGACGCCTTCGGATCCTCCTTCCCACTCTGGCCTCCTTTGTTCTTTCCGGCATCATAGGGTTGATTCTTTCCTCCACCTTTCGAGTCTTTTCCTTTCCTGGACTTACCGAATTGGGAGAGCTCCCCTCCCTTGCCTGACGGTGCACGCGTCATTAAGGCTTTCAGCCTATCTTCTTCTTTAGCTTGTCTTGCTGCTGCCAATTTCTCCTGCTCTTCCATCATTCCTCCTTCTTCTGTTTTTACTAATTCATACTGCCTGCACATGCTCCAGTGTGCTCCACGTCCAAGAGATTCTAAACTCTTCAGGCGCTGGTTCAGCACATCCATACCAGCCGCTATCTTCCCCTGGGCCAGTAAGTCCAGGGTCATACATACCGTGACCACCTCCTGCTGCAACGACGCACTCATGCCTGGCATGACCACTTGCCTGCCATAGTGCAGGTAGATAGGGGGTAAGGCACTCTTATTCATTTCCCATGCCAAACCCGATGCCGTGAGCAGGTGTCTTTTGATCTCCTGGATGGAGCGGGATGTCAATGCCCCTGGGCATCTCCTCCACACCATCTTCAACTTCTTCTCATCCTCAAATAACCCTGATTCCCCAACTTCCAAGGAACTTGAAGAGGATGTGGACGACGTAGAGCTGTGGCTTCCGCTGCTGCTTCCCTTCTCTCTCTTTTTCTTTCCTTTTCTGCTTTTCTTGGCAATCTTCCTCGCCTTTTTCAAGATCTTGGAGCGTCGCCTTGGACTAGGATCCATGCCTGTGTCCTTGAAGACATCTTCCAGTGACTTCTGTCCGACTTCTCTTTCCTCCTCTCCTCTCTTGGGAGATTTGCTCTCTCTCCCTTCTTCTGAACGATCCTTCTTCTTGCGCCTCACCTCTTTCTTCTCCTTCTTTTTGGCATCCTTCTCATCAGCCTTACTCATGCGCTCTTGTTCTCGTCGAAGTTCAACAAGCTCATCCACTCCATGCCCCGGGGCTTTGGCCACTTGGAGGTTGGTCATCCACGCCTCCGCATCCAACGCAACAGCCTCGAACTTTTTGGCGTGCACCATGATCTCGTCCGTGACAAGCTGCGGGCAGTCCTTTCCGCACATGTGGACGTTCACCAACTTGTCTGCCCGACCGGTGAGTACCCGCAGCAGTTCCTCGTCCCTGGTACCTGTCGCCTCCACGTCCAGGTACCAAGTTGAATTTTCACTCCTGAGAGCTTTCACGTGCCCAGCCAATGCAATGGACCTTCCGTAGTAGTTTGCCTCTGGGAGGTGTATGGCGGACAGTCTTGCCACCTCCCTTGGATCCTCATCTTCAAAGAGCTTTACCTTCTTGGCGCACTCCTCTTTCTCCACTGCCTCACCCTCGCTTCGTGCTGGCCTTTTTCCTCTGACAGGCCCAGCTGCAGGCCGTCTAAGGTTCACCCGCTTGGGCGCCATGGAGCCTTCTCTTCAGCGTCGGTCTCTTCTCCGATTGAAGAGTTCTTGCTTAGCCCTTTTTACCTTGTTTGTTGATTCTGACCACCTAGCGTGATCACTTCTGGGCAGTTCTCCTCTCCAGCCCCGACCTTGACTGGCTGGAGGGGGGTACCAGGGCTCGCGGGGACCCCAATAGTTGGTCTCCCGGAAGTGAGGCGGGGGCCCTGGAGGTTCAGGCGGTCTTTCACTGCGCCTCTTCTTCTCCTTCTTTGAATCTCCTCTCGCGGCTTCTCGGCTCTCTTCTCGTCTCCTTTTACGATCCCTGTCCTTGCTTCTCTTCTCTTGCCTCCTGCTTCGATCCCTCTTGGGAGACCTCCTATCTCCCCTACTGCGGTTCTCCGACCGTCTTTTCCGACCTCTTCCACTGCTGGTTGCTCTTTCCTTTCTTTCCTCCTCCCTCTTCTCGGCTTTTTCTTCCTCCTTCGGCTTCGGCTCAGGCTGGAGCTCCTCCTTGGGCTCGGTGATGGGCAGCTCTTTCTTCTCTCTGGCAAGTTGATCGGGGGGCAAAGGCGGAGGCCCCTTGGGAGTCAAGTGTAACTCCCCTTCCTTGGGAGTATCTTGGGAGGTCTCTTTACCCTCCCCTGATCCAGCAGCTGGTGGCGCAGCCGCTGGAGGAACACCCGAGGCAAGTGGGGGAGCTGACCTGGCAAGCTCGTCCCTCAACTCAGCCTCTAAGGCGCGGACTCCCGTCAACACGTAGTTGAAGAAGCCCGCCCGATCAGCCCCCAGCCGGATCAGCACAAAGACCCGTCGGAGACAATGGCAAACCGGGCACCCACACTCCGGGGGGTGCCCCCACATTTACACCTTTAAGCCAAAGCTACCCGTAAATCCATGGGGGTTTCATGTTTACATACGTAGGCGTTTGTACATATATGTATACATGTAAGTACGTAATTAATTACAATTATATAATGGAGATGATCTGGACAACTCTGATTCAATACATCAGAATTTCTCTCCAGTCTCTCCAGGGACTTTCCGTCCTGCAGGTGGTCGTAGAGTCCCTGAATGACGTTGTTGACCCCGGGTCCAGCGCGGCCAATCAGCACGATGCCAATGCCTCCACCAGGAAGGATGGGAATGGATCAACATGGGTCCCGCCACATGGGGTACCACACATATCCAAAAATGATCCTATATAGATCCTATAAAATTGTGATTTTCCCATTAAAAGTGGTGATTTTCCATAGCTATGTAAACGTTTACCGGAGGGTATGTACTTAACTGGAATTCCCATAGGATCCATGGTGCTGCTATATATGGTAACATGGATCCCATCAATATACCCCAGTCATGTTAGCATATATACCAGCACCATGGATCCTATGGGATATAGATCCGATAAAATGGATCATTTATGGAATATATAGATCTAAAATGATCCAAAAAAAACAGGGTTCCACAGGGTTCTTCCAAATGGAGAGGAAAGGGATGCATAATATTCATATGAATTTATGTTGGCCCCCGATCTCTTTTGGTTAAACCACTTTTGGGAGGGCAATCAAATTAATCAGCCACGCTTCACCGCAATATAGTTTTTGTGGTTATTGTAAATTACTGTGGGCTACTACATCTAAAGTTTCGATGGGTAATGTTGTTAGATAATGTTAGATGCTCTTTAAGCATGTCTACACTGATCCAAACGACCCAACCATGTTTCACGACATCATTTCTGCTTGTTGATCCAAATGGGCCACTTTGGCAGGCCCTCAAAATTGGCAGGTCTTCAAGATTGGCAGGTCCTCAAGATTGGCAGGTCCTCTTTGCAAATTTACGTTCAAAGTACCAACGGCTCTCAGATTTCTAAACTTTGGCTGGTCCATATATATATATGTTATATTATAGCAAATACCCTCTGGTAAACTAACATAACTATGGAAAAATCCACCATTTTTAATGGGAAAACTCACTATTTCTATGGCCATGTTCAATAGCTATTTTGACATAACCAGAGGGTAAGTCCCATTAATATCCCATTGAATCACTACCCTAAGGATCCGAATCCACAATACCTACGTACTTTCCCCCAAAGTACATTGCAAATTCTCCGAAGGGCACCCTTTTGTCTTTTCCTGCGCAGCTATGTTGGTTGTCCCCACCAACTACACTGCGTTTTCCTCTTCACTTTCAGAAGAGTCATCTAAGTACCGAAGTTTCAGGTAGCATTTGGTAATCACATTCAGCTCCAAGTTGGCAACGTGGGTCTTCCTGGCGATCCCTTAGTCAAATTGTATTGTATCTAGATTATGAATCTTGAAAGGCCAGATTCCTTGTGAGCTATGAAATCGTGAATTCACAAAGTTTCGGCTGCAGTTAATGCAAGAAAGGGACGTTTGGCCACACCAATCCAATCTTCCATTTTAAAACAGTGCAGGAACCGCACATTTAAGCCTCACCAAGTCTGTCAGACACATATGTGGGCTGCACATTGCATGGTATATTTATACCAAGAAACGATCTTGCACCTGAGAATAGGCAATCTCCATCCAAGCCTTGGTTCTTTATTACTGGCTCTGCTATATTTGCACGGTACACTGCTGTACCTAACACCCCCCTTAAGGATTCGGATCCATATATTTGTTCATTAGTACAACCCCCATGTAGGAATCAAACATCATATCGTATTAAGACAACTTAGGGATAAACCAAGTAACATGTATCTTTGGCCGGGCAGGAAAGAGGAAGTGCCCGTTCTGAATTGCTCGTCCGCTGAGCTTCAAGTAGGAATCCAAACAACGGTCACTCAGAGCCATCATGTGCCGAGCGCATTCCAAAGAGAGGATCCTCCCATTCTGTTCGCTAACCTTGAACCATTCTCCAAGGGTGTACCTCAGCAAAAAAAATTAAGTATCCAACTACAAGAGGAATGTATACCTTTCACCAGAAGCATATTATTACCCAGCTGCATGCAGACTGACAGAAGCGGCAGGTCAGGGTCATCCGTCATCTTCAGCTGCAATTCACATGTGAAGTCAGAGAGCCACGCTGCAACCACCCTCGCCTCAAAGCCATGGAGTGGCCAAAGTGAGGCTGAAGGAGGCCAGGGAATCTTAAGTACATGTCATATGATTTTTACCCAACCAAGTGACATTGTATGCCTTTGCATGCAGTTCTGGATATGGCGAGGTAGGGCTCTTCAAGTAGAACGACCCTTGGGAATGCCTTAGATTAAGACATCAACAAGTTGCAGTATTTTTAATACTGGCATGATCAAATATGTAAACTTAGCAATCAAAGACTTTAGCTTGAAATAAGGTGCTGAATTTTTCTTTCTTTGGCCCACCGGGTGAAGTCATGCCAAGCTCGCTTGAGCTTGGCATCATGGGACACACATTCAGTACCCCAGACCCCTTTCAAGACCAATAACTCCAAACAAGAGCCTGCACACCATAGGACAAATCCAAGATTGAGACTGTGCATTGCACAAAACTTGATTTGCTGGTGATGGAATGACGCAACTCCGCAAAGAGCACCTTGGGTGAACCGAGCTGTGGTTCACATATCTCAGTAGAACAGAAAAATACATAGTAAAATGAACATAAACTCTCATTAGTGCAACAAGAGAACTCTTCTCACCTCGACGACAAGCCTTTGAAATGAAATTGTCTAACGATCTCCTCTCATTGTTCTCCAACTTGTTGGGAAGGCAAAGATATCCGTTGCTGTCAGCAAAACATGCAAAGCAAAGTTCCCGGGCATTCCAGGCAGCAGCTAGGTTAAACCATTCCTCAGATAACATCATTATGGTAAAACTAGTGGGTATGTCAATTGTCACACATTCTTTCAATCAAAATTGATGCAAAGTATCTTTGTGCCATTTCCAATCACCTTGGTACTGGGTGACAAATCCACAGATACGACGCTTGTGACGAAGTGATCCTCCCAGGTTGTAGGGCACACCCATGAAAAGAGTGTTCAGCGAAGCGGCTACCTTAGCAATGGCAAACGCTGGCATTTACAATCACTCTTATCAGATGCTAGAGAATGGATTGGAAGGAGAACCATGACACAGCATATACTGCTGACATGGCACTGGTTTCAGGAATGCATTTAAGGTATCAAAGCCACAGGCCTGCTCCTTAGCAAAACTTGCAGGTATAAAATTCAGCACTTGAAAAATTGGAACAGCGAAGTCTATCATCCCCCACATCTCATGCAAGTAGTTGCATCCAAGCTTCAACACGGTAGACAAACAAAGGCCAGACCGTTGCTACTGAACTGGTGCGCTCATCCAGGGTTGCTCCCAATGCAACACACACAATTTTTTCGTTTTCCTCATTGTATTGTGCATCATCCCCCCAAAGGTAAAGTGGCTGATGCGCATGACCATGATGTTGGACATGCTCAGATGCCCACTCCACATGGGAGCTCAAGTGGTCCCAGTATGCTGAAACAACATTTTGTTCCAACGCACCTTCCGGGTACAAACCAAGTTCCAGCATCCATGGAATCAATTTGTGTGGGAGGATAACTGGCAGTTTCCTTAGATATTGTTTCCATGAATTATGTTTGCAACACGGTAGTTGTTATGCGTGAAAAATGAACCACCAAAGCAAACAAATCCAAGATTCTTGTACATAATTGCACCATCCCTTGATGTAGATGCCATCTTGAGGGGGACTTCCACCATATCCATAGGTACCTTAGCGTGGTCAGTAAATAGAACCTATGTTAATATACCTGGACCATCCACATAGTATATGTTGAATCAGGATACCACATGTTGAACTTTTCGTAGTAAGTCCCGTTGCAGATTGTTCTTCCATCGGCCACGTGCACCAGCTTTGTACATATCCTTGGCTGGCCCTGCCATCTCAACTCCATGGAACGTCATCTCCTGGGCCAAGACTGATTTGATCCCCAAACATTATGTATCGTTTTTATTCCCACCCATTTCATGTTAATTCCCTTGAATTGATTTACTCCCAGGCATTTCGTAGGAACCCACAAACAGCCAGCCCATAGTACAACCACAGTCCTTGTTGACAGCATTCAAGAGTGCATGGGATCGCTGGTACGAAGAGTCCTTGCATCGCTGGCAGGTTGACATGGAGTGAATGGAGCCACTGGAGCTTCAACACCAATCTTGGAGGACAGGACATCTTGATGGGGCTTGGGGGGTGCATATTTGCAACCATGTATCTCCACCTCCGACATTCTCCATGATGTGTTTGAATAAAGGTGACACCAAAGGTGCTGATGTCCCTGCGTGGGCATCGGAGGTAGCACACTCTGATATATAAATCCAAATCTAACAGTATATTAATTGTACAATATTGTACGGTACGCATATTTTTCCCAAGCTTCAAAGCTGCTGTGACCTCTTCACACAATTGCCACACGAATTGCGCACTACAGCAGCACTCCCATCAGCCAAGGCAAAACACAATGTATGATGAAACTAAATTCATCTATCAATTGTGATCGAAGCTTCTCTTCAATGTTTTAAGTTGTATGATTGCGTCCCGGGCCAATAGGTTCGGCTGCAGGTCCAAACAGCTGAGTTGTTCATGTTCAAATACCCATACGGTCAAAAACACACGCACGCATCCTAAGCATGTGTCAAAAGTTTGACCCACCCATTAGATCTACCAGTGGAGACCCTTAGACTCACAGGTTTGCTTCAGCAGGAGCAGCTGGCACTTCGTCAGCAGGTTTGCCCTTCGCCTTTGGTTTGGGCTTTGGCTTTGGAGGAGCCTCAGAATGAGACATGGTGTTTCTGCAGGGGATCAAAATGGGATTGTTAATCATTGTGTTTCAAAAGTTATATATATTTTTATATATATAATGTTATATAGATCTATCCCAACACACTTCAAGAGGTGGAGGATATATATATATATATATGAGTCTACAATGTCATGTATCCAATATTGAACTGATAAGGAACTATGGCATTGCGAATCGACTTGGTCGTCCCCGTGAATCGATTGATCTCTTGGTCTCCAAGGGCCATCAAGTCATCATACGTAGTTTTCACTGCATCAACGATGTCCTTTTCCGGGATTCGCTTAGCGTACCAAGTTTCAAGGGCGATCTTGGCAGCATCTAGCCCTGCCATCGTTTTTGAAAGCTCTTCCCCATAGGCTGTCTTCATTGAGTCTGACCTTATTGGAAAGTAGGTGGAAAGTAGGGATCCTAAGAACCTAGCTATCTGGCTGGAAAATATTTTTCAAATGGATGTGAGAACCTGTCCAGTTGTTCTTCCCAAGTAGACTAGGGACAAATCTGAAGCACTGAGTTGTGTTTGCATGCACTTGAGCTCAGTGATCTTGCTGGACAGAGTCGACACTTTCCCAGCAAACTTGCGTTGCAAACTTGGGGCCTTTGGTGCTTTCTTTCGATCTACCTCTGGTTTCTGTGATTCACCCAAACCTGGCTGGCCCACACCAGGAGCACCCGGAAGCGCAGCAGCATTCGAAGGGCAAGCAGGAGCACTCGGGATAGCATGGTGGCCAGGTCGCCTCACCAGATCTGACCTGGGGCTGGACAGGGATATAAATCCTTCAAAAAGATTTTATCATGAAAAAACTATTCGATATGTAACATGTTTTTTCCATTTTGACCTAGGTACATTACCGCACCAGTCTGTTCTGATGTGAGCTCAGCATGGTGACGGAAATGATGTTCCGTTTCATCCTCTTCGGTGTGCTCCACTTCAGCACTGTCCCAAACCCGGAACAGTTCCCAATCCTGCATACACATCAAGTGCAGAGCCAATCACAGTTATGGCAATTGATTCATTATAATATTGGTTATAAATGGGTTTCTTTTCAAGGGGTTATTATAAAAAAATATTATATAATTGGTAAAGGGCCACAACTGCAGTGGTTATTTTCTTTTGACTGATCATGTCATGGCATACACCTAGCCCAAACCCAATCCCAAATTATCCCCAGTTCCTTGTCATTTGGAAGCTCTGGGTGCTTGCACCAATATGCCGGCGACGTGTCGGATGGTTCCCTCTTGGCCTCCAACTCGTACTTCCCATCCCGAATGTTTTTCGCATGGCTTGGTCCAAACTTCTCTCTCAGGTCCTTGAAGGGCTTGTACACATACTTTCCTCGTTTCTTCTGGCCAGTTTTGGCCCTGTGGTTGGTCACTATGGTACTTTGGGCCCAGTTGCCTCCTGCTTGCACCCACTCTTCATAGAGACGGGTCAACAAGGGACGATCTCAGTTGGACAAACAGCTGGACATGAGGATTTAGTATGGTCATCCTGATCTCATGATGCCAAAATGATTTCGAATTTGTTTTCCAAACATGATGTCTAAATGCATGCAAGTTTCTGTGTTTTCTATTCTTCGCCAACTCAAGTACTTCTGGTGGTACTCCAGCACCTTAGGGAGTACATTGTCATTCTAAAATGTTGGAACTGATTTTAAACAAGGTCCCATTAAGGTTTAAGATGAGGTACTGTCAAAACTGCGGGAAAATTTCACATACTGGTTATGAGCAATTCTCGCAGTGCGTTCATCCCAGGTCTCAAGTTTGTTCTTGTGCCGGAAACGTAGGGAACCATCATCCAAACGTACAGCATCAGGGTGATTCGCCAAAGACTCATGATCCTGGGGGCAGATTGAATGATGTTCATTCAATATATAGTTAGTAATCCACAAAACCAAAAATATATACCTGAAATCGAACTGACCCAATTCACACAAATCAGGCCTGGAGCTCACTGGTGTCTCTCCTTCTGAACTCAGACTCAGCTGCAGCCACCAACCCCCCTACCTGAGCCGGAGCAGGAGCTGGAGCTGGAGGTACTGGCAGATCAGCAGGCTCGGCCAACGATTCCTTCTTGATCATAGCCGGTGCCTGACAGAGGGAAATCACTGTATATGATAAGGTATATGAGGGTTTAAGGGGCATGGATCTGATTTGTTCATCAATGTAAGTGTTCAAAAAACAGGTAAATTATCAGGGTCTAGAGTCTAGAGATAACAAAATATATATATATATATATATATATATATCCATCCCTCTCTCTCTGTCTCTCGATAATATTATTAGATTGCAATATATTTCTTTGTATCTGCATATATACATATTATATGTATATATATATATACATATTATATGTGTATATATATATATATATGTATGTAGGGGCCTTGTCATCAGCTGAAGTCTGATCATCACCAGCAGGTGGATGGACAGGTTGAGAACCAAAAAGGGTCCTGGTGTAGACCTTCCCCAAGTTCTCTACCAACGCTTTGTGGGTTGGATCATCAACTGGCACCCCAGCTAAAGCCGTCGAAAGAATGGCTTCAAACCTCTTGGTATCAGGAACAACCTCCTCAGGGGTCTCCTTCAGAGAAACCTTTTCTGGTTCTGTGGATCCCATGCCGAGTTCATTTTCAAGGTCTTTGTCAAGCTGTTCAAACAAAGTATTCATCTACCACAGGGACCTCTTTTTCAGAGACATGTTGTTGGTGTGCAGCCACCACCATGCGGGAAACCTCAGCCAGAAAGGCAGCACGGACATCTTCGTGCCTTGCAGCAGCCTTTTCCAAGGACTCCTGGGCCTGTGACTGGCGGCTGGTGACCCATTTGCACAACGTAGTGGCCTTTGTGATCAACATTTGTTCCTGGTTGGGTTTTCCCTCATACATTTTCCGGGTGTCATCAAAACTCCTTATGGCAGCAGATGCAACAGCACTCAAAGTAGATTCCGTAGCATTGATCCGCTCATGGAAGCCTTCCGAAGACTTTCGCATGCTGGTGTAAGCTTCAATTGCCTTCTGAGACTCAGCATCCCACATGGTAGCACATGGGGTGTTCACCAATTGCTGCATCCATGTGACGACATGTGGGGAAAGCTGCATCATGTTGTCTGGTTCTATCCCCTCATTGAATTGCGTCCCCAAACATAGATGCAGACTCAATGCTGACTTCTCATTCTCCCAAGGGGGAAGTTTGGTTGCACCCAGGACCAAGTCATCCAAGTACGTTGGAAGTATCATCTTCGAATTCAGAAGCAAGTCAGCATCACACACCGTTTGCAACATGGCAAACGCATCAAAAGCAGACTCAACTTTTTCAGATTCCAAACTTTTGGTGGTGGCACGATCCATGCTGGGGACAGCCTCAACCACCTTGGGGGGCCCAGTGCCTTCAGGACTCTTTGGAGCTGGCGGCTCCCGTGCAGGGGCAGGAGGCAACCCGGGACGGGGCGGAGAGGGAGTCGGTACCTCTTCGGTATCATCTTCTGGGTCATAAATAAAGGCCTTCAAAGACTGCAACACCGGCTTAGAATCGTCCTCATCACCCGAGTCAACTGGGAACTCCCCATTTTTCAAAGTAGCAGGAGTGTGCATGGAGTTCTTGTCATCCATGGGGGTCTCAACATCGATTTGGGTCGGTTCAAGTCCACTCTCAGGGCCAGGGCCATCTTGACCTTGGCTAGCAGTCTATGGGAAAATAACATAATATATATTGTATCAACATGTTGTATTCCAAATTCAAAACATACTTGCAGATGAGAGTCGGGTGATCATGGGTACCTTAGCTACATGTAAACAAACTATATAATATTATTAAGTTCATGATCTAAAATCGAATCGAAGTACAATTCCATTTTGTTTTGTCTTTCTAGAGACAAGGTGCATCATCCAGGTCCTGGGGCTTGCCATCAACTGCTTTCTCAAAAGCCTTCTCCAAAGATTTGGGTTCAGGTAACTCCCGGTCCAAGATATCATCTGTGATGTTCATGTGGGGCGCCATTGGGGACTCTGAATTTGCCAACATATCCTCCACATGTGCATTCACCCTCTCAGATCCACCATGAACTACTTTGGTTTTTTTCTGCTCTGGTGACTTGATGGGGGTTTGACCAGCCACCACCGGCACCCTAGCACGGCTACAAGCCGGGCTAGCTGGGGGCCGCTTCTGAACGACAGGTGCCGTGACGTTCTCCTTGGGGACATTGGAAGCTTCTGATGTACCTTGGCAGTCAGTGGCCACCAGGGCAGAATGGATCTAGTGGGTTCCCATAATCTGTGACATTTCTGCGATGGCAGGGTATTAATATATATATATAATATATTTATGGTTGGTAATCACATAAGAGACCTTGATTTAAACCCAAGCACTCTTGGGAGGCACATTCATCCTTGCCAAAGCATCATTGAGCTCAGCTTGCGGGTCAAATGCATCCCCAGCCTGGGTAAAGTCCACCATTTGTATGTTTAATGAACGGTTCTTTGAACACATAGACCATAAACAACTCCAAAAATGTAAAAATTATTGATCACATATTAAAACCTAGAAACATTCTTCTTCTCTCTAGCACTTCTCCGCCGCATAGCTGGAAAATGTCGGGAGCAGCTACGCCCAAAGGTTCACACTGATGGCTAAGTTCAGGATCCACTGGAAAATGCCACAAAAAAATTAAAGGCTGAAATTTCACAAATTTCACAAATTTCACGTCCGGAAACTTCCCCATCACGGTTTTTAACGCAATTTCACGCGAATTTCACATTCGTTACGTTTAGAAAAAATATTGTTTTTCGTTAAATTATCGTTATTTCTATGTTTCGGTGGATTTGCATGTCGATAGATTTACCGAAGCATCATCAAATTTCACATGCAGCATTTTTTGTTCCTCTGGTCATCATGGCATGGTAGTGCCAGCCAAGACTCTCAGGCAGGAGCCAATCTCATTCCGAATTGGTGCAATCCAATTGAGGCACCCTTAAGGTGATCAAACGTAAAGGGACAATTCAGGGATGTAGCACTATGAATGGTTTGCTGGCATCATATTTCTTGTAATATATAGTAACCATAATAGCATATATATTATTATGTTTTGGGGGTTGGCTATCCCATTGGAAGACGATCATGAGGGCATAATATTTATTTAGTATTAATGGCACTATGCAGCTGACCTCTAAAATCTAGTTAGGGGTGCGTTTACAGCAACCTGCCAATATGGCATGGGACTGCACAGCCTCGAGTTTGACGGCAACAAGGCACACAAAGTGTTTCCATTCGATGGCAACTGGTAGGCTATCATGGTTCCTGGTGGAAGCCAGCACTTTGGTACAATCCACAGCATGGGACCCCCATCCATGACCCGGAACGGAACAAACCGCCGAGTCCACAAAGGCACCTTTCAGTGTTGGTGGCGCAATATGGCAAGGTGCTGGGAGGACTTTCAGAATCACAGCCGATCCACAGGCCATCGCATCAAGCGAAGATTTCATTTTGGCTGTGAGCAGTGCAAGCGAGATGCCAAAGAAGATTGTGGCAAATTTTTCCTTCCCTCACTTTGGCAGTGGCCATCCAGATGTCGAGACTTTGCGTGACATCTGCCAGGTGCTCTCAGAAAGACTTTTCCCAAGAAGAAGCAAACCATCACCCAGCCAAGGAAAGATAGGAGAACTGGTTTTTGCAAATAGCAAGATCAATTTTGCCCAAAGCAAGATAATATAAAGAAATCCATCCACCCACCAAACCCCCACCGGCAAACTCCCAATTTAAAGTGAATATAGGGCACTTTTTGGAATTTGGAAAAGCAGCATTAAAGAGTACGGGAAACTCACCTGTTACATGAGCCCACACTTCAGGACATCATAACTCAACCATTGGAGTAATTGACTATTATCATTAGGGGCCAATTGCCAGGAAACCAATTTTAGCATTACTGCCAGCTGCACAGCCCAGTGGGACTATGAGTCTGTATATTTATAATATATATATATGTGTATAATTGTAGATACAGATAGATCGATGTTCTATCGCCCTGAATATAGTACAGCACATGGGGGTATCTTAAAAGCAATAAGATAAATCCAATCCAGGACCCCAATCATTATTATATTAGGTTTGGAAAATATTATCATAAAACCTATATCACTTCTAGAGAGAATTGCCAGTACACAAGTAACTTTTCAGCCCATCAGTGTCCCCTATCTTTGATTGAAATCTGCCAGCAACTGTTCGTACAGTTCCTTGCTGGGTTCAGTACTAAAAGGGATCCGGGGGTCTGCTTTGAACCTCCCCTCTGCAGCAGCCGTCCTTAGAAAACGAACCAAGCCCTCCAGGTCAGAAAACTTCCAGGCATCTCCAGGGTCCTGCAGCAGGCTGAAATCAAAGACATGACACAGGTGTGATGGGACAGGAGTGGTTAGAGTGGCCCTGGGTATATAATATCAGGAATATATTATATCTAAATCTCTGTCCTCTGTTTATATTAGTACTAGTTATAAACATAGAAGGAAATATTGTTCTTTTTTCTACATCGAAAAGAAATTCCCAGCTCCTGATAACCCAGCTCAAGAAGATGATCAGTCTGGGTGATCTTCTCCAACTCAGACGGGTTCTGATGGCATTTGTCCTAGCATGTGCATGCATTTAATAACCATCATTGGCACTAAATACACAAATGATTCAAAAGTCTTTGCTTTCAAAAAATGAGGGCCAGTCCATCCATTCTCGGTGTAGGGTTGCTATTTTAGCTCCATAGGCCATAGAATATGCACCAGAAGCCTTTAAGTCTCGACCACCAGACCTGAGGGCCAAGTAGGCCAAGCATCTTGGAATTCCATGTAGGTCACAGCTACTGGCGAATTTTGAGTGGCATCTAGTGCTGTATCCCTTGGAATAAGACATGGAGTAATGGGTTATATAGATACAGAAAGATATGTAGATTGGGGTGCGCCACAAAAATTCTATATTACATAGATAGCTAAACAAATCGGACACCCGTCTTTTTTTCCAATGGGATCAGTGTTCCCAAAGCCCTTTGAGGTAGCTACACGGTCTTTCTGGAACCTTTTTTCGTCATAGAGACCCGTACCATCTCCTTGTTCATCCACACTTTCCGTTCACGGATCTCCTCCACCTTACCCTTTGTGACCACACGCCGAAGCAACGGAAGGTATGGCCTGAGCTGCAGCAGGCTTTGAGGACCTGGGTTTCTTCTGTCATGCTGGGGGCCTGTCAGGGGCATATCCATATACATTACCAGGCAAGGCGCGCTGAGCCAAAAGCCACTTGGGGTTTAATAGTCCAATGGCCATAAAGGCCCATCCACCTTAGCTAGCAAGAGATGAGAAACTATTTGAATGGGTCAGGTATCCAAAACTTACAATATATATATATAGTTTTAAAATGAAATACATCATTGAAACCAATCATTTGAGGACAGAACCACTTCACCATCAGCGGTCGAAGATATTCCCGCATCAGCACAGCGAATGGGGGCATGTGCATGATAGTTGTTTTTTCTGGTTGTTCTAGTGCCCACACACATCCTCTTATTATGGCTACCAGCGCCAACATGGCATAGCGGGTGCATAGAACATTTCCAGTAAAGACGAATGGCCAAGGGTTTCCCCACGGCGTGAGGGCCCCGCGACCATGGGTTGGTGAGCTGAGGAAACCAAAGGAATCACATGGAACACCACCATACCACAGCCCCAGTAGGCCCAAGCGCATGAGAAGGCCCATTGCCTTCAGCAGTCCCAGGTCTGACCCAAGGTTCTGGAAAACAGGATCAGCTTCATGATCAAAACCCTGCCTCAGATCAGCAGGCTAATCTAAATTGATATACCCCTTGTGGAACACAATTCCATAACACTACACAACAAAGTTTCAATCAAGTTGCGACTTCATCGATCTAAATCCTCAAGCCACAGACAACATACAGTACCCAATGTAGAATGAACCCCAGTCCTAATGATCATGTTGAGCATGTTGATTATGTTTGGAAGAGGGTCGGAAACTTGTCACCAGGGTTGCTTTGCCACTAAACACCTCCACAGCCACCAGATCTCTGCCAGGATCACTGAGCGAAGACAGATAGTCCATAGCATGGATCCTGAGCCGTGACAACACAGGTGCTGGAGGGCAGACATGAACCACATATATTTAACCACTGGGAAATCCCATTAAAAATCAATTTACATCTCTAAATTTACGGCAGTGGAAGTTTTGTTTATTGCAGTCAAAGTGCAATATGGGCGGCAGTCCCATCATAGCCATAAGCAAACATTGTTTTCGGGTAAGGGCGCAGCTTTGGAAAGACTGGGGCATTGCAAGCAACTAAAGGGAAGGTCGGTTGCTTCCTTGGACCCTGAGAAACTGACACCATTCAAAGAGATTCTGTGGATGGCCCCCAATTGTTTCTACGAGACTGGTGTTACTTCAGTGGTGTTTCCTTAACTTCCAGTGGTGTTTCCTTAACTTCCCATCATTCCCATTAATAAAGGACTAATACGGAGCAAGCAGAAGGAAACCAATAAACATATATGAGATTATGAGTGTGGTTATCTTCTACCCCGAGCATATGCTATGTATATATATATAATTACATATATAATATGGAACTATCCAAAAACCCCACATATACAATCTTTAAATATATCCACTTACCTCCACTCTGTATAAAAAAATTGGGGACCATCCACTTTTCTTCAATGTAGCTGCAGCAGCACTGGAGCACGAGTGGGGTGACAGCACCTCTGGCATAGGCAGGTGCTTTGTCATGGTTCGCTCGAGCAACCTCCATACCTGCGAATGGGGCACGGAGGGTTTCTAGTTGTATATACATAGACGCATGCGCACATATGTTCGTGTAGATCACCATGGTAGCGCAGTGCTTGCATATCATAGTAAGTGTTAGAAATTTGGTATGCCACATACTCACACACACATATTATATATATATAAAATATATTACAGATAAACACAACCCATTCTAACTCTGATCAAGCTCCGTAAAAGCACTATTTTTTCAACTCAGACACGCATGTACCATGTCACATCCAGCACATACACAAGCTGCATGCATGTGCTCGCACAGAAAGTCTGCGCACACCCCAGGTAGCTACAGCTAAAGTCACACTTTGGACGTGGTAAACATTGCCGATTCGAAAAAGGGCAAATCAAAATTCAAATTGGAAACAGCTGCATGAGTCAAAGCCTAAGACTCACCCAGTCGTTTCAAGCCATCATCAGGCCATGTTCTTAACCGCCTGCTTCACCTGCAGTTGAAAGATATGGAGTTGAGATGAATTGAGATGAAACCCAAGGGTATCAACACTCAAAGACCCAAAGCTAGCCAGGAAAAATGTTGCACCTGCCCAACAACATAGGAGTCCTCATCCGGTTGCACCCATTGCCCAACAATCTTTGTAGCATACCACCTACAGAGATGCAAACATCATCACTGCATAGGCTTGCAGCACACACACAAAATCCAGACTTCTAAGAAAAATCATCATCGACAGTTGCATAAGGCCACCACGCGATGGCCAATGAGGGCCACTTTCCCCAATTCACAGAGCACCCCTTCTTGCCATCCACCTAAGAAAATGATTATAGATTGCCGCACCAAAAGACGATCAGAGCACCCAGCACCCAACAGTCAACATTTGCAGTTCAAACCAACCACAAGATGCCAAGCTACTTTCAGAACCGAAGTCAAGTAGTCTGGCAAATGCGCAGACCCGGCCACATAAAAGGTCTCTTGGTAGGGAATCACCCTGATTCTGGAGCCACCACCCATGGCATCCCCAGACGGGACAGCAGTCCAGCATTTCCCCTCAAAGCCTAGGCCAGGCAGCTGCATCTCATGAGCATCATTGTCACTGAGATTGTCTGCAAGCTTGCAGAGCCCCAACTTTACCTTGGCATCACGTTTGGCCTGAGCAGCATTGGGCACCTGTGGGTTAACCATCTCAGCCTTTTCAGGCTTTCCTACCTTCTCACCCTTTCCAACCTTGGCATCACCTTTGTCAACCGCCCCATCATCAGCCTGTGGAACCATCTCAGCCTTTTCAGGCTTTTCTGCCTTCTCACCCTTTCCAACCTTCCCCTCAGCCTTTGCCTTTCCCTTAGCACTTGCCTTTGCCACAGGCTGAGAAGCCCTTTTTGCCGAACCTGCAGATGGCTCAGCACCTTCAGCACCACCCCCTGCTGTTTTCACCTTACGCCTCTTCAGAGGTGCCTTGACAGGAGGAGAACCTTTCTCAGCCGTAGTGGAACTTTTGTCTACATCTACTTCACTTGGTATGACCTTGGGAGGGCGACCCCGAGGCTTCGGCCCTAATGCTGCAGCCTCTTCCTTTCGACGCTTCTTCTCTTCTCGATCCTGCATTTTCTCGAACGCCTTCACCTTCTTCTCCTTCCCAAGTTGCTGCAAATGTTCAAGACTACTTTATCCTGAAAACGATGATACCTATTGATACCCATGTTGTTCTAGGCCAAGACAGTCAGCCTAGTCAACAATCATCTCCCCACAATCACCACCTGCCCATCTCCCTGCCCACCTCTTTGTCATCACTTCGCATCTTGGACTGGTCACCAAGAAGGTTGGAAAAGTCATTCTCATCCACTGCATCAAGGTCCATGGCCGGAGGCTTGATCTGTCGCTTGGGGTCAATCAAAGGCTGACGGTCCTGCATCAGTCTAAATTAGAGAATACCACCAACCCCAGTCGACTGTGGACAGCAACATCAGTGGATGCCCCCACATCTCACAAGCCGCAACACTATACTACTGACATGTCCTGAAAACCAGGGACAGGATGTCCAGCAGGGCCCGCAGCTCCAACATGCGAATCCTCCAACGGAAATGGAGAGCAAAACAGTGTAAAAATTCGGAACTTTGGCATGGAAAAAGTTAAATATCAAACAGTCGATCAAAATATCACAGCAGCATTGGGGCCTCATGATCAGGCCTAGGTTGGGAGGGAGGAATATGCACTCCAGCCGGTGTAGGTGGCGGACTCCCAAAAACGGATGTGACCTCCATGTCATCCACATCCTCGACATCCTACCCAGAGCCATGGCCCAGCCATAGAACAAGTCCAAACATTCAAACTGAATAAGATCTAGGTTTATGGCATGGCAGATGCATATCTCATTTTCTGAATTTAAGGACTGCTACCAAAACCCAGTGAGATTACAACAAGCCTCCGTTTCTGGTTCGAAGCAAATGGGCGCAACCACCTTCTTGGCACTGCCTTCCAAAGGGTCCTGGTGAAGAAACTGAAACTTAACTTGGTACAAGATTGACTTGGTATGTCGCAGGGCCATGGGGATTGCATGCCAAACTAAACAGTTGGGCCGTCCTCTGGGGCATCTTGAATGGCCAGAGAATCCGTGGATGGCAGAGCCCTCAAACCACCTGTCTCTTCTGAGTCCTGCTTTGCAATCAGAAAATGTGGCCCCTGATATCGTATACTGAAGCCATTTAATTGTCTTCTAATAGAAATAATTGTCCTTTCTGTTGATGTCCCGAGCAGCTGCCACAATCTGCTTGAGGACACCCACCACAACATTCCTGCAAATAATGCATATGCCCAAAAAATCTACATTGAACTTATCAATGGCTGCTGCCTTCAACCAGCTGGTGCATATCACACCTGGCTGAAGTAGTTCTTTGGGTGATCCGAACCACATGTTGGGCCAACAAGCGAAGCTTGCTTGCTTCATCTCCAGCCCAGTCCTAGCACAGAAAACAAAACAAGGATTAAGTCCAGCAATGGTCATAAAGAATTCTACGGTCCTTCACTTTTCCACGGCCACCTTTCTTCAGGTACAAGTCTTCCGGAAAAAGGTTCAGGGTCACAGCCAAAAGGGCTATTGCCGCCTGCAGCCCATCTGGGAGGAATGGGGGGCGCATGAGAAGAACAAGGGTAAAATGAAAGGTGCTTTCCATGCCTTGTGGTGCTCCAAGTCTGGAAGTCCATCAGGGCATGGAGCAAACATGATGAGGTACTCCTTCAGCAAAGGATAGTGAGCTACCAGGTCTGGCTCATGTACCTGACCCATGGGAACTGGAACTGGATAAAAGGAGTGAGTGGAAAATAACTGTTCATACCCACAGGGGCTCTAAAGCAGGGTGCAAGCATCCGATCTTTGTCCCACTTGACAAGCATTCTCTCCTGAAGCATCCCCAGTATGGCCCCGGGGACTGACTAAAAAACAGTATCACAACATACCGCAAAAAAATGTGCAGTGCTGACACACACACACATACACCCACACATACACAAACACCTACACACACACAGACTTGAGCACAGGGTCTGGGTCTTCCATGAGCTCCACAAGTTTTGGGCGAAAGTAGCTCTCAAGCAGCCCATGGATTTGTTCACCTTCTGCCTTAGTGTGTAGCTATATGCCAGTTAACACAGACATGTGCTGTGTGCTTGCATGTTTTTATCTCATGCCATATGAATTGTTTAAGTGCGTTTACTACATACATGCGAAAATATGCTTAACATACGTATATGTATTGGGTAGTCGGTATGAAGAAACTTAAAACATTCACATATCCAAGTGCATCACAACGTGTTTATGGGATGTGTATGGCTAGATACTTATCATATATTATGTCCATTATCTGGGCACCAAGGGGCCCCTATGTGCAACGTCAAGGGCTTGTAGAGGTGCTTCACATTGGGGTCAGACTCATCCACAATGAGCTGAACCATGGTCAGAGCAGCAGGCTGGCCAAGGAAAAACTTGGTCGTAGACTGAGCAAAAAGGCAGAGACAAACCATATAGCCAGGGGCACACCCAGGAATTTTGGAAATGTGTTCCTCACTATGTTATTATGTAAGTATTATATAATAATATCTATAGGTATCATCATCTTTGTGGGTCTAAACTAACACATTTCAAAAAATCCTTAGGGGTGCAACACATGTCAAGGCAAAGCTGCAGGCTGGAAGGGGGGCGCACGTCTCCGGTGCTGAACGTTCTTTAGAAGGCCCATGGTGAACCTATATCTACCACCTGGTTTGAGCAAAATGCCCTCAGATAGTCCATTTTACCGAAAGTACCTTCTCACAACGGCCTTGGCAAAGTACATCGTTATCACGGCTTTGGATACTTAGGGCTATAAAATCCAATTAAATCACTATAAAATCCCATTAATTAACGTATAACAAACTCATCCAGCACTTGACCATTGGTGTATCCCCACCGTCACCGCATCGTGAAAAATGCCGGTCACCGCCATCGGTTCCGTGGCGTCCGGACGCTGATGGAAGCGTTTCAGCTCGAAGCGACAGAGCTGCCTCGAACGAAAAAACGCTGATGAGTCGTCAGATTCGTATACCAAAACATGTAGTAATATAAAGTGTAAAAAAATGGTATATAAAGTATAGTAAGTGTATATATATAATATAGTAATATATATATATGTGTTTTAATATCTATATATATAATATATTTATATAGTAAGTATATATATGATAAACGTATAGTATATAATGGTATGATATAGTATATAGTATACCCCATAAAACATATAGTAATATTATGCTATTCATTATATTCCAAAATGTCAAATACCAAGACTTGACATAGCATATAATGTTGTACATCACCAAAACTGGAATATAAACTTATAGAATATTACCTAAGCATTAGTTCATTATTGTTGCTATTATAGGTATATTATATTATATATTATATACTCATTGTACCAAAAGCTATCCATTTATTGCATTTTGTTGCTGTAACTGTGGAACTACTGCATAGTGATATTGTGCCTCTGGGTATCAGTGGCAGGAGAGCCGTCCCAGTGTTGGGTGCGCGACGAATTGGAGGGTGTTCGCTCTGGCATTGGCGACTTGTCCAACTTGTTCTTGCCTCCGCCGCGATCAAAAGAGGCTGACACTGCCACAAGCCAACGGCCAATAGTCCTAAATGCATGGTGAATGCGTTTGATTTCCTAATGAAAAATAGGAAAATCACAAACAACACACATCGCATCTGAATAACTTTTATAGATATAACAATTCACTAACATGAAATAAGTTGAAGGACATTCTGGGAGGGTTAACCCTAGGCCGCGGCGCCTGTGCCGCCCACATCTGAGTCGGAGGGGCTCTCGGCTAAGCCCACCAGGTTGCCTGGTGGAGCGAGCTGGGAACGGTCTCAATGGTTCGCACAAAAGCCCAGGCAGAGGGCCTTCAGATTGATTGGCGATGGTCTGCCAAGAGTCATTCTTTCGCATATTGCCTTGGCAAAGAATGGGCCATTTGTTGAAAAATCCGTTGTTTTTAACTGGGGAGATTATTTATTCAGATTGTCCATGAATAATCTATAAGATAACTATTATATACTATTATAATGGTTAGTTATCAACAATCAAATAATGGGTTACTGGCTACTTATCCATTGTTTGATTGTTTCATTGCTGAGTTTTCTCAATCCATTCGGGCCACCCGGGCAGCCGACGTCTGTAAAAGATTGTAAAAGGTATAGATTCGGTATAGATTTGTAGGAACTTTTCGATTGCCATTTCCATGGGGGAAATCATCCACACTGTCAGTTGAATCAGGGCAAAGCATAACATTCACAAACCTGAAAGAACACATTTTAGGAAGCATTCTTTCATATTATTTCCCTTGCGAGGTCGGTAGAATTTTGCCAAAAAATGACTGCAAGGCACGTGAAGGTTTGTCTGGCAGCAAATGCAAGACGTTCAGTTCCTGGTCGTTGGTGCCACGATTCAGCCACTAGAAAGAAAGGGATCTAAATCATCTAATATGATCTTACTGCAAAAAAACACGTAATCCCATTCCCAAAACATATTTAACACCCCCAAAAAAACGTGTCTCCAATATGCGCAAATCCTGTACCAAACTATGGTTTCTGGGGGCATTTACGAGCTTTCAAAAATTGAGGTGATGGGACTCATCAGCAACGTGGCAATACCAAATATATCCATGTTGGAGGAAAAAACTGATTCAAATATGTCATTATAACACACATATTAAATATGCATTAAATATGGATATTCCCATCAAAAATGGGATCAATAATGATTAATATATATATATACTGGTTGGTGGTTGACCTACCCCTCCGAAAAATGATGGAGTGAGTTCGTCAGTTGGGATGATGACATTCCATTCCAAACTGAATGGAAAGTCATAATCCAGCCATGTTCCAGTTACCACCAACCAGATATGCATTTAACATGGTCTATGCTTAAAGAATTCTTGCGCTTCAACATGTGTCGACACGTCTCAACGGCAATAAATCGAGTTATCGAGTGATCGAGTTTCTGCCGCCAACGAAACTCAACGAGGCAGGTTGCGAGGTTCGATATCCACAGCACCCATCATCAAATAGAGGTTCAATATGAGGTTCAATATGAGGGTTTAATGATCAAAATAGAGGTTCAATCAACAAGATATCAAGTTTTAGTTACGGATCTTTTCTTTTAAGGTTCAATATGAGGCTTGATGATCAAAGGAATGGAATCTATGACTACCCTTAATCGACCTTGTTCAACAGCTTCTGTCAATCCCCGGTATCGATTCATCGATCCCCCTATTCTCCTGGTCTGGTTGTGGTTCCAATCGGACTTCTTTATGATGGCCTGCACCTTGGTTTCTCGAAACCATCCTGGACATACGTCGTGGACCATCGCACATCTGGATCACCAACCCCAAATTGGAGTTTTTGTCTGAGTTTGTCTGAACATGTGGCATACCCCAAAATAGCAATTCTATTTTTGGGGAATCATGATAAACCCTTGGATTTGGGGTGCCGCACTTTCTGAGTTCAAACAAACCACCACATTAACCAATGGTTGTGCGTATGTGGAAGAACTCTACTGCGTATTGTTCAGTGTTTTTGGTTGACATGTTGAGCTTCCACACTGGCCAAGCACGGCAATGCTCGTCGGAGCACATCCTCATCTGCACACACTCGGCCCTGGTTTCAGCGCACGGCAAGGCCAAGGACTGGTTGATTTAACCAACAAGTAATGCTGTAATAGATATGTAGTAGGAATAAATTGAATAAATCCTTATTGACCCTTATTCTTAAAGGGGGTAAACTGTGAATAAAACAATGTATATAACACATTGATGTGGCCAACAAGGACTTAACCATTAATATGGGTAAAACATGGTAAAACAAAGACATAAACCATCCCCCAGTCATCACTATTTTTACAGGCGGTATGCTTACCATTCCCAGTCATGGGTGCTTTATGACATGATTGACCCATATTAATGCTGGTAAAATAGTCAGATGTAATAAGCATATGTTGATGGTTTATAGATGTTTATAGAAACCATTTATGGTAACTATTGCTATTGCTTTACTAACACTAAATTTATATAAGCAAATATGATGGGCACATCATTGGGATATAAACTATAACATCCAATTGTTTGTTGTCTGAAAGCATGAAATTTATCACCAAAATACACCAAAATTCCCACAAGTTTCTTCTCGCGAATGAAGGGGAATCTATCAACGCCAGCCATCAAGTGACTAAGCATAAATACCTCTCAAGAGAAGATTCCGGTTGGCCACATATCAACATGTTTTCCATCAAGGTAATCCAAAAAAAAACAAACTAAAGTTGTCCAACAAAAAGACACGGAACTCCAACCTATCCATCCCAAAGAACTCACGTTCTTCCACTTTCTATGTTTGCGATATGGGATTCCCATTGGTACAAAGAACGATGTACAGCGATATGGACGGATGGATGAATTGAGACACACATGCACAAACAAATATATACCGTACATGACTATGTTGAAAAACTGGTACAGGTGCTGCTGGAATAGGGGAGCACCACTTTTGTTCGTAGAACACTTTCAGCCAGTCACAAGCTCTCCTTTCCCCTCACAAGACTCAGGCGAAATCTGGTGGCCATTTTGGCTGAACCATGTCCGCTATGTACAACCACGTGGCGTTTGCAACACAGTGGAAGGAAAGTCTCAACTCAGAAGCACTAGCAGCAAGAATGACTATATAATGGAAAATCACTCCCTATTGCGCAATTCTACGCTTCGATAATCAATGCTGCAATGGGAAATGCCTCCATAAATCCTATAAATGAAGTTTTGGATTAGAACATCATCAATTCAATGAGTGATTTTCCATAGGTTTCATTGCCGGGTCATCACAGCCACGTTCTGCCCGCTCTATCTCCATACTCGCCTGGCGAAGGCTACTTGGATGACTTACCGACCTTAAAAAAAAAACAAACTGTGATTTTTGAGAGAAAACCCTTCTGTTACCAGATGGTACCCGCTGGTGATAGTTGATTTACAAAAAAAAAGGTGGTTTTCCATAGTTATGTTAGTTTACCAAATGGCATCTCACTTTTCATGGCATGGACCATGGCTGGCGGCTAGCATCGAGTACCAAATGTACCAATTCCAAACAAAACGCCGTGACTTCACAGGCTGATAGAATCAGCAAAAGGTAACCCTAGGAGATGCAACCAGTACTATAGCAATGTCCCAAATCAAATCCATCAACAAACACATCCCCATAATTCAACATAGAACCTCCAAAAAGGATTTAGAATACTCGTTTGGTCTGAGTCACTGGTTATGGCCAGTTTCTGCGTTTCAGCACCCTTTCAGGGGTACAATCTATTGTTTTCAACTGCCTTCAGTACGGTGGGAAGATCTTCTCAAGAGTGGTGATTGAAAGCCACTGAACACCGAAAATGAGGCACGGATGCCCACCATACATGGACCAAACAAATATTCCCATGTTCCTTCAACTCTTCATACTTTATCAATCAATGGTTCGTCTACATGAATAGCATCATTTAATCATCATTCATCATGAATCTACGGTAATCTCCAAAAAAAGAACCAACAACATTCACATTAATCATTAATCATCATTCATCTACCCAAAAAACAAAAAAAACATTCCATTCGAACACACATCACCTGTGACTGGTTGCTCTTCCGCAGGTGGCTGGACCTGAGTCTCTGGAACATCCCGTGCCGATCTTCCCCAAGAACCCTTACCCAAATGCTCCATGTATGGTATATGTTTGGAAGATTTTTGGGGTAAATATTGATCAATGTTAATTATCCATACATGGATCAAATGGGTTATATTACATTTTGCCGACCAAAGATCGGCATTTGAGCAACACCTTCACTGATGTTTACATCGAGGTCGGGCCCGTGACGCTAAGAAAAATATCCAAAGTCTGTGGATATTTTTGGCACATGATAGATCTTGGCTAACCTTTGCTCCTTGGGATATTCCTAATAATATATAATATATCATAGTCATTCCTCCACGTGTCGCGAATACTCAGCCCATAATCAACCCATTAACAAACTGAAACAGCAAAATATCCAGTAGGTAAAACAACAACAATTATGCCAAAATTGCACGCACAAAAATGAACCTCACACACACACACTATATATATAATAAATCCAAATACTGTATATCTAAAAACTCAAATGCTCACGATCTGCCATCATTGCAATAGCCAGTCGCTGTTTCCAGTTTACTCCTGGAATGCCCCAGGACTTTTTCGATGCAGCCAAGCAACTTCTTGCATCATGGGTCCTGGGGTGCACACGAATCTGGTCTTCATCTGGGTGATGTGGTTTGAAACAAATGGGTACGGGACGAATGGGTACGAGTATGGATCAAACCTACAGCCCTGTAGACCAGGAGAATCATTTTCAGTAATTACCCACAACCACCACCCGAGTTTGGCGATATTAGTTTCCTAATTCCTGAATTGTGACTCATACCGCCAAAGGAACCCAAAAGTGGAAGGACCTGGTTATTTTATATGGACAATTCCATATGTATAGATGATTTGTGATGATTTACCTTCTAAATATGGTGATTTTTCATACAATGTGAGGCCCCCAAGATAGCTAAGTTGGTTTATAACTCCAATAAACTATGGTTTATGGTACTTATAACTATAGTTACTGGGGCTTATAAACCAACTTATAACTGGGGCCCACAGTGTAGCTACGTTGAATAACCAACCAGGTTTTCCAACGCCCAAGGCTTGGCTTCCAAGGAACTCAGTAACGTGCGGTTTGGGCCACTGTAGAGCGGCGGTGCTTGCCAGCTGGGATAACCTTGGCCACAAAAACACCGTGGAAAAAGGGGCGTTTTTTTGGGGGGGGCCGACCAGTCGACCACAGTTGTGTTGTATCACTAGATCAAGAATGATAATCACTGGATAATCACTGGATATTATCCAATGGTTGGTTGTATCACTGGATAATCACTGGATTGGTTGACGGGAAAATCTGAAAATCGAAGCCGTTTTCGCCCGGCTTCGGTTTGCCCATGTTTCCCGAGGGATTTCTGCCAGGTGGCCGAAGCGCGGTGCATCAATTGGACTCTCAGGTGGCGTCTGGGGTGAAGCAGGCTGCGCTGGCCTGTCAGTTGGACAAAGGAGATGACCTTCAAATGGTAGCCATCTAGTCACTTATATATATATATGGGTAAATTATAATATTTCACTAACCTGAATTAAGGCCATTTGGGGATGATTCCCCTTATTAACCATGATTCCAGTGAGGTCGCAGTGAGGTCGTTATAATTTACCCAGATATATATATATAGCCGCTGTGATAGTCTAAGTGGATGAGGAGTGTGATTTATAGTATGATCTAGTTGTAGCTGGTCATGTTGGATATTTTTTGTCAATGCGCAAAAAACTTACAGTAATATATTTTGTTGCCAAGACGACACTACATAGTAATAGTCTCTTTTGCCATTGATGGCACGTATTCCAGTATGCCCCCGAAGCAAGGCTGGCCCAACGAACATGGGAGAGCAGTCAATGCAATGCTTGTTCCAAATTTGTTTTTGTGGATTCCAGTGGCCGGTTTAGTATGGAAGTGGGTAGAAACGGACATGATGATCGACATGTAGTTTACTATCCCTGCACGCTCCATGATCCCAAGTATATATATATACCTCTTACTGCTGTAGCATTGAGCGTTCCTACCAGGAACAAACCCTTGGCAAGGCTGTGGTCACCGCAAAAATTCCATGTGAACTCCTGTTTCCCCAGTTTGATGAAGGCGTCATCTGTCACGCCACGCGGGTCAAAATTTGATGTATATTCCGCAGAGTGATAGGTCAAAGACAGAAACTTGCCGGGAATGGAGATCTTGCCGTGGCTGACTCTGGTCTTTCGCTTGCTCCGCTCCGGACATTTACCCCAACCACATGACCTTCATTGACCTTCCTAACACCAGACGAGATTTGTCACATCATGATAAGTCCCACACCTGCAGAAGAATTTCTTTGGATTATTTCTCTCACTAACCTGGGTCTATGTTCAACCACAAACCAAGGATTTATATAATTCTTTTGTGTCTATTATACAATGTTAGATTTCACATTCCCGCTCCAGCTCAAAGGTACGTGTCTCCCTCAAAAAAATTGCTTTTCCCTAGATCTAGTATATTACATGGTTGGGATTGCATAGGTGTATATATATATATATATATGATGAAGCTCAAAGCTACCTTGCTGGCTCACTGCCTCCTTGCTAGCTCAAAGCTCAAAGCTACCTTGCTGGCTCAGTGCCACGTAGCTGGCTCAGTGCCACGTAGCTGGCTCAATGCCACGTAGCTGGCTCAGCGCCTCGTAGCTGGCTCAGCGCCACGTAGCTGGCTCAATTTTTTTAGCGAAAAAAAAAAAAAAAAAAAAAAACCTCGCAGAAATTGAGCCGGCTACATGCCCTTGAGCCGGCTCGCCAATGCGTCATGAACCCGGCCAATACATAGCTAGTATTCGTTTTGATGCTCTCACATTCGTCCGCCAGCTCAACGTGACGTAGCTGGCTCAATTTCTGCGAGGTTTTTTTTTTTCTTTTTTTTTTTTCGCTAAAAAAATTGAGCCAGCTCGATGCCATTGAGCTAGCTCGATGCCCCTGAGCCAGCTACGTGGCATTGAGCGAGCTCGATGGTGCTGAGCCAGCTCGTTGCAGTTGAGCGAGCTCGCAGAAACTTCCCAATCTGTTAAATTGCATTAAATTGCCAGGTTCAATCCCCACTGATTACTTTAGTACTAGATATGGTACCTCTGAAAAAGCCCAAGGTGACTGTCAAAACATACCCCTGATGAAATTGAGCCAGCTACATGTTTTGAGCTAGATCGAAAAAATGGAAGATTGGGAATTCCAACATTAGATATTAATTTGAAGTACCCTCTGGCTATTTAACATAGCCATGGACAATGGCCCATTTATAGATGGTTTACCTGGCTTTACCTATTAATAGCATGGTGGATCTTTCCATGGCAAACTGTTAGTCATAACCAAATGGTATTCCTCAAAGATTTTCATAGATTTTCTATGATTTCCCCAGTTCCAAGGGGGACATCAGTTACCATTACCCACGGCCTCTCTCGCAAGTGTGCTGGAGCCACAGAGGACAATGGAACCTGGCCACAGGAACCCTGGGTTATGTTACAATGTGGGGCCCCCCAGTGATGGAACGATGGTTTATAAACCCCATGAATACTATAGTTATAGGTACAATAGACCATAGCAATTGGAGTTATTTGCACCAACTTAGCTATCGTTTGGGGGCCCCACTTTGTTACAATGGGATACAATCTGTGCTTCACTCTTGACTCTTCTAAATATAACTCCCTTGGCCATATATGGGTAATTTACATTGTTTATTACACTACATTACTGACAATAAAAAAACATATTCACAGACCATTACTATTTGAAATAGTCCTATAGGTCATGGATGGTCATGGGGTTTACCCTCTGGTAATTTAACATAACTATGGAAAATCACAATTTTCAATGGGAAAATCCACTATAAATCGCCATGTTCAATAGCTATGTTAAATTACCAGAGGGTACCCGCAAATCATTCCATTTTCGGATTTCCAAACAGGTCAAGCATCCAAGGGCTCGCCATGGCGCGCAGGTGGCACGGTGGGTGGCAGAGCACCAAGAAGCTCGTCGTCCAATGACTGCTCCTTGGACGAAAATCCCCAGGGGCCCAGGGATGTGCAACAGGAAACCATAGGAAAACCATAAGGATTTAACCAAGAACAATAGGGATTTCATGGGATGTATATAGTTGATTTAATAACCATAGTTTGTGGTAGATATATCGAACAAGTTCATGGGATTATAAACCAACTTGCAACTGAGGGGCACCACATTGCAGGCCTCCAAGTACCCAAAAGGGGTCGTTCACCCCGATTATTTGTTCAGCACTTGGAGGGTCTAGGAACATGTGGTAACATGTCCCATATGCTCCATGGAATATTTACCTACACTTGAGCTATTTGTGGGGTAAATGCTAGCAAATGTTCTATATATGGAGAATTGGGGCGTACTCGTATGCAATCACCAATTGTAGTAATCACTAAGAAAGATAGAATATAAATTCCTACACTGAAATTAAATAGCCGTATGACAACTCACTATTTGTAGGTCCTTTTACTAGGGAACCCATGGATTCCACATTTATATTAGTTTACCTCAGGGCACATGATAGTGTAGCAACCCATTAAAAACAAGATAGAACAGTATAATTATGTTGATTCCACTATGGTATACCAAGAAACCAGGGTCTTTTCCTTATAAACGATTATTTTTTCCCATTATAAACCCGTATTTTCTCACTATTCATCATTATTCCCACTGTTTTCCCATGTGGAAGTTTCCATAAATGGGGTAGCCCAAAACGGATGGTCAAAAAATTGGAACAACCTCCATAAAAATGGAGGATTTAGTGGTGTGTATATATATATATACGTATATTATATACCACCATTTTAGGAAACTTCCATACATCCCATTGCATCCCATTATTAAAAAACAGATATGATATACATCGTATATACTCCTTACCCCTATATCCCAAAAAGTGGGTGGTTGCGTAATGAATCACCAAGATCTGTGGGCTTCCCAGCGTCAAAGACCGGCGCCACGATCTGCTTGGCGTTCTTCCGCAGGGCACCGACGGCGCTCTCGGCGGCCACGCCCTGGTGGCACCAGATGGACATCGCCGCCACGCGATGTCAAAAGAGATGGGTCAAGAATGGGAGATATATGGGGTACCCCAAAAGGGATGGGTTATGACAAATCCTACTGTAATGGATTTGGGACCCATTTCATGAAACCTCTATTTAAGATCATCTTAGAATGGTATGTCCAAGTGGTAAATTTCATCTAAGAATGGGATAATGTCATCTAAGAATGGTATATATATCAAAGTGGTAAACCCAATTTCATAAACCATCTCCTAAATCACCAAATGGATGGTATAAGCCATAGATCATCAAAGTATGCCCAAATGCTCCATGGTGCTGGAGTATTTACCTACAAAACTGGGTGATTTTGGTGGGGTAAATGTTGACAACTATTCCAGCACCATGGAACATATGGGGTAACCAACATCGTGGGATATAACGATACAACGTCGGGATTCGATGGATAGAAAAATCCAGCATGCAAATGGATCTAACCAACTCATGGATATAAATATATATATATATAACCAGCAACATATGGGATATGTTGAGTTGTTGGGTGGACTGAATGCTTGAACCATCCAAAGTCGGGGATTTAACCATCAAGGCTATGGATTTGACCGTATAGCCATACGGAAAGGGGATACAACGTGATAGATACCCAGCAAAATGATACTGGGGTGCCTAAATCACATTAAATTCATTAAATGACACCAGTAAATATTAATTGTAATCTGATAAGAGGAAAATTATGATCAGCCAAAAGATTTAGGGTACCGGATTGGACATTATTGGATCATTTCCTATACTCACACAAAGATGTTGCTGTCACACCCCCCCTTGGATGTGTCTGCGTGATTCTGAATTTTACATACCATCGTTGCTGGTCAATCATGCACAAATGATGGGTGACAGGTGGACCAAATCAATATGATGTCATTCTTTCACTGGGGTTTTATGGACAACCTGAAGCCAGGGTAACAACCGGGTAACAAGTCACTGTGAATGGACACAGCACTGAACAAGCTCATGCACCAACACACCCGGAACCTGCAAACCCTTCAATGGCACATCGATGTACTTGGGCTTCACTTCCTCAACAAAAACATAGCTGTGACTACAGCTTGGGCATGTTGCAAGGAGTCAGCCCAAAATCCTGATGCGTAAAGGATCAAATCTGTGAATCGACAAGATGAAATTACTTTACTTCGTGTGATCCCCACCGTGACATTTTTACATTTTCTTACTGGCAAATCTTCTGGCATTCTATCTGACATATCTTCTGGCATTCTATCTGGCAAATCTTCTGGCATTCTATCTGGCATATCTTCTGGCATTCTATCTGGCATATCTTCTGGCATTCTATCTGGCATATCTTCTGGCATATATTCTGACATATCTGGCATTCTATCTGGCATATCTTCTGGCTTCTGGCATCTATCTGGGCATATCTTCTGGCATTCTATCTGGCATATCTTGAGGTCCGGCAGGGAACACTGGGCGTGGATACTCGCGGTTGAGGTCCGGCAGGGAACACTGGGCGTGGATGGTCGTGGTTGAGGTCCGGCAGGGAACACTGGGCGGGGATGGTCGTGGTTGAGGTCCGGCAGGGAACACTGGGCGTGGATGGATGGTCGTGGTTGAGGTCCGGCAGGGAACACTGGGCGGGGATGGTCGTGGTTGAGGTCCGGCAGGGAACACTGGGCGTGGGTGGTCGTGGTTGAGGTCCGACAGAGACCACTGTGCGTCGAGGGTCGCGGTTGAGCAGGAGGAGGAGGAGAGGAGAGGAGGAGAAGGAGGACGAGAAGGAGGAGGACGAGGAGGAGGAGGACGAGGACGAGGAGGAAGCAACTGACATAAAATCTAACAACCCTCACCTGGCAGGTGGGGAAAAATCACATTCCGAACAAGCACTAAATCTCCAAGATGCAAAAATGTGAAATCCCTAAGGCACAAAAAGCAATCACTCATGGTCTGGTCGGGGTGTTTGAGCTTTTGGGCCGCACGGCATCGCACGGCAGGCAGCATATCTCCAAGTCACTGTGGCCAGCGGATACTGCGAACGTGGCTTTGGTTTCCTCAAGCAACAGGCGATCGGGGATCTTTCCCGCTGCAGCTAGATAATGGGCACCCTTCAAAGGAATGCCAAATCGGAAAGCACCGTGGAACTTTCCTGAAATTGACCATGGATCAAGAAATTAGAGTTGGAAATGATTGAAGCATATTATTGATTTCCAGTGGTGCGGCAGTGGTTCAAACTCAGTTTTTGTATACGTGCTTTAGTGGTTGCATGAACAACTACATGACAAATGACACATGCAAATCCACCTTATGGATCCTTATGGTTTCAAGTGCTTTGTTCATTCCTGCAGCCTGCAATCATCACTGATGCTTTCCAGATTGGTTTGAACAATGTGGCGCCCCCTACCTGCGTTTTGACATCCACCTACTTGATAGTTGCAACACCAGTTAACACCACCTTGTAGCATCTTTCGTACCAGCGGCTCTGGCGCAATCAAATCCTCTGGTTCATCCGCTGTCTCTTGAACTGGCGCTGCCTGTTGTGGCTCGCAGCCACAAGGCCATAACATCATAGACCCAATGGGGAAATCACGTATAAATGGTGGGATAATGGTAGTGATTAATAGCGATTGACACTTACTAATCGTTATTTCATGTGGTAAACCATGGTAAACCCAATGCATTAGAACATCCCCAAGTCATCACCATTTTGCTGGGTGGCTTTCCAACCATTTCCGAATGGTAGTTGTTTTGAGATTTGTGTGGTTCAATCTAGTTGTTGGTGGCCTTGTCATGTTTTGGGGCTTCCCCCTGTTAAACAAACTTGGGAAAAAAAGCAATAGCAACAACAGCAACAACTCATTTTTTGACGAATTCATGTAGGATTTCCAAGACATCTGGAGATGTCCCATCGCCGGCTTTGCCCCGTCCCCGCCTTGGGCTTTGCCTCAGTGACATCCACACTCGAAAATTCATGGGGATTCATCCCAGCCTATTCAACTGCATGGTTCAATGGTCCATGAATCTTCCAAAATCTCTGACCTCTGCTTTTTTTTCTCTGGCTAAACTATATACTTTTTTCGGTTGACTGGTCAAATCTCATGAAATCTCCATATATTCTGTTGATTAAGTCCCAACTCCAGGTTTGCTCCAAACACCCCAGGTACAAGGGGTGTAATTTGCGTAAATCTAAGAGTAAAACGACTCATTTACCACCCTTGTTGCCCTCATTTATCAAAAATAGGGTTTTCCCACTTCCAATGGATTATTCGTATCACCCCCATGAAAAAAATTGCCATTTGTTATGGGTATAGCCCCCATTTCCAGCTGGCGCCTTCGGTTCGTTCAGCTTGGCCCGCGCCACAGTCCGCTTGAGGTTGCCCGAGGCCTGTAATCCTCAGCTGGGTTTTGGATTCGTTGGATGAACATATGGATGGATTCAATAGTAATCCATGGATATGATCATGTTTGGATTATATGTGGATACAGTATTTGGATGGACATACAGATGATTTTAATGACAATTGGGAATGTTTCAGAGGCTTCCTACGGTAGATAGGATACTACTACGAGTACTGGAAATATGTTTTGTTTTGATAATTTGGATGGATATTATGATATGTATATATATATGGGTATCGATATATGGGTTATTCGGATTATTGGATTATTTGGATGAGCAACCCTCCTTGCTTTATATCTGCCGAAATGCCAGTTTGTGTGGTTGGGAAACTCTGAGTGCGGCTCTTTGGGTCCATAAATCCATGTATCTGTGTGGTTATGTGTGCAGCACTTCCTTTCTGAAACGATGGGAAACGAAAGGCTATTTGAGGTTAATGCAAAAGTCTTGAGTCAAACTCATAATCCGGAAAGATATGTATGCACTATGATGAAGTTGCGGCTATTGAATTTTCTTGCTAAATGTAAAAACTTGTTTCAAATGATTTGGGATGCCTAGGGTCGTCACACGTCCTGCTTATAGTTGGTGTTGCATAAGTACATAGCAATCAAATGGTTCTATGAAGCAGTTGCCTATTCCAGCAAGTCGGGCCAATAAAGCATTCACCTATCCCCATTTTGGAGTTGGTGAACCCACCATTTTTGTCGGTATACCCCCTTACCCTCTGGTAGTCAAGCATGGTTTGCTGGAAATTCCAGTCATACTCTTTCCAGCTGTAAACCTTCATATAATTCGCGCGTTACCAAGCTAGCCATGTTTGATTACCAGGGGACAGCCTTCCCCAAACTACTTGGATTTGCTCAAGGAAGGAAACCAGAAAAATACACAATATTTGCTTTTCCGATTCCAAGTCCTGGATTTCTCATTGGGAAAAAAAACAATCATAAACAAAAAAACGATAAAACGACTAGGCTTTAGCCTATTGAAAATGCCAAGTATCGCCTCTCCCACTCCGCTTCAGACCACTTCAGAGGCCGCCAGAACTCTGAAAAACCCACCGCACGATCGCGGGCATAGCTGTAGCGCACCTGGGTGAACTGGAGACTCAACATCTTGGAGATCAAATATTCATGCAAAAACAACGAGCATCAAAGCATGTTTAAAATTGAACTCAGCACGCACACACACACGCGCATATATATATATATATATTGTGTATATTGTGTATAATATATCAATGTGCATGTATGTATGTATCTGACCAAACAAATGTTTCTTGGGTCGTTCGTACCTTACATTAAATTGATGACCATATAAAATGTTGAGGTTTCACCTAGGCCACCCCTTTTTCCAGGGGATCATTTGGTAAACCCACACAACTGCCTGCATAAAACTCAATTGGGGATTGGTTATCAATCCAAGTATCCTCCGGCAACCAAACATAGCAATGGAACATGATCATCTATACTACTACATAGGAATTATTTACCCAGCTATTGCACCAGGATTTCCCATCGCTATGATTGATGAGCCGGAGGGCAAATAGGAATGGAAGAGACAATATGCTTCAAACCACCAAATGATTTTCGAAAAAAACCTTAAACTGCTGGTTCTCTCAAATGTTGCACTCCTGTACTCCAACCTGGGAAAATCATGTCTTTACAAGAGGAGAACCAACTTGGAATGACTATTATACAGTGTAGCGGTTTAGGGAAAGAGTTTCGGTTGTTATGTTTTTAGAAAATGGCCGCCAACATTCATAGTTCTATCAATTTCTGGTCGTTTCTATCCATTCCTATCCAACTCCTGCATATATAAGACTATATATACAATATATATATATATATAATATATATATGTCTTATATATGTCCTACTTTTACAAAATATATATATATATGTATATAAATCCATTTCTACCCATATCCGTGGGTTGTGCTCCATGTCCGCGGATGTCCGCGGCACATCTTTGGCGCTGGGATCCCAAGATCGCGCGATTTCACCGGAGATCGAATCCACCTGGGGTGATTGCCATAAGAACCTTCGACCGAAGCCTCCCAGAAGCTCAATTTGCGGAAAAAAAATATGAACAAATCAGCAAAAAAGGTTGAGATTATAGGTAAATCATGTGGAAAAGGATAAAAAAACATGAAATTATAGGTAAATCATGTGGAAAAGGATTAAAAAAAAATGAATTTATAGGTAAATCATGTGGAAATATGTGGAAACAAAAATTTTTCTTTGCCCTTGTAGCGGAGGGTGTTGCTGTGTCCAAATTTTCCAACGGTCCGAAAGATGTGCTAAGTCTCAAATGTTAATTTACGCGAAGATTTGCCGAAGTCTAAATATTTGGACGCTCACCGGCATTGTATACAGCAAATGGAGGAATCAACCGAATCGGCGTCAATTCTCCCCGGGTGGGTATGCATGATTTTTGTCACCATGTTTGGGTGAAGGATCAACTAGAGCCTCGCCTGGATATGTTTCTTTGATGGCTAACATCATCAGCGCCATCATCACCAACAACCATTAATAGTCATCAATAACCTTCATCAATCATCAATACGTAAAGTACTACCCATTACAAACCACATCATCATCATCATCATCATCATCAGCAGCAGCAGCAGCAGCAGAATCATAATCATCAGCATCAGCATCACCATCATCATCACCAACAACCATGAATAGTTATCAAAGACCTTCATCAATCATTAATAACTACAGTGCTAGCCATTACTAACCACATAATCCTCATCAGCATCATGATCATCATCATCCTCATCACCAACAGCCATGAATAGTTATCAATAACCTTCCTCAATCATTAAAAGCCACGGCACTAACCATTACTAACCACATCATCATCATCATCATCATCATCATCATCACCAGCATCAGCAACAGCATCATAATCACCAACAACCATTGATAGTCATCAAAAACCTTCACCAATCATTAATGACTACAGTACTAGCCATTACTAACATCATCATCATCATCATCAGCATGATGGTCACCATCATCATCATCATCATCATCGTCATCATAATCACAAACAACCATTAATAGTCATCAATAACCTTCATCAATCACTAATAACTACAGTACTAGTCATTACAAACCACAGCATCATCATCATCAGCATCAGCAACACCATCATCATCACCAACAAGCACTAATAGTCATTAATAACCTTTATCAATCATAAATAACTACAGTACTAACCATTATTAACGACATCATCGTCATCATCATCATCATCACCAACTACCATGAATAGCCATCAAAAACCCTCATCAATCATTAATGACTATAGTAATAGCCATTACTAACCACATCATCATCATCATCATCAGCAGCAGCAGCAGCAGCATCACCATTATCATCATCATCATCACCAACAACCACTATTAGTCATCAATAACCTTCATCAATCACTAATAACTACAGTACTAGCCATTACAAACCACAGCATCATCATCATCATCATCAGCATCAGCAACAAGCACTAATAGTCATTAATAACCTTTATCAATCATTAATAACTACAGTACTAACCATTACTAACGACATCATCGTCATCATCATCACCAACTACCATGAATAGCCATCAAAAACCCTCATCAATCATTAATGACTACAGTACTAGCCATTACTAACCACATCATCATCATCATCATCAGCAGCAGCAGCAGCAGCAGCATCACCATTATCATCATCACCAACAAGCACTATTAGTCATCAATAACCTTCATCTATCATTAATAACTACAGTACTAACCATTACTAACCACATCATCATCATCATCATCATCATCATCATCACCGCTGACATCTCCGAGATCCATCCTTTCATGCCCAGCGGCTGAGTCCTGGGACTCGGGTTCTGACAGCACTTCCGGATCCTGTTGCACCATATCCTCGGAGGTTTGTATGCCATGGCTTCATACCAGCAATAGAAACTCATGGTTGGAATCCCACCCAGAAACATGATAAAATTGGGGATTACTATTGCTAACATTAGTCATGGGCCCGCTTAGACAAGAAAAAATGTGTCTCCAGCTGGGACGTATGTTATCTTTTCCTTCATCTCATTTCCCATTGGCGGGTCCAAATGAAACTATCAAATGCAATCAAAGCATTGCCCAATCTTCTAGTGTAGTGGGTGACTGATACTACGCACTGTAATATAGTATAATTTAGTGACTAGTGACATCTGCTTTCTCTCTCTCTCTCTCTCTTTCTCTCTCTTTCTCTCTCTTTCTCTCTCTTTCTCTCTCTCTCTCTCTCTCTTCCTCTCTGTCTCTGTCTCTAATCTATCTCTCTCTCTCCCTCCATCGCCATCTGGTTCAGTGACATCTGCTTCATTTGAAGCTTTTTCACTGCATTCGGGGCGGGCCGGAAAACGCTTCTGAACAGTACATGACCAACGGCGCCAGGGTCTCAGCTAGAAAATGAACCCTACCTTGGCATTTGCGCAGGCTGCAGCCTACGCAGTCTCTTTCCAGTACTCCCAGGAAATGCTGCAGTGTGAGATCAGGCATGCAGTCAATGCCCTAGCACCGGCTGCCCTAGCACTGGCCTCTCTCAGCAAGCGCACAACCTGGAAATGCCCATTCAAAGCTGCAACGTATAACGGTGTCCCTCCAGGCAAGCATACCATCTCAACATGGCCTCGCTGAGCTGCTATGAACAAGGGTGTTGTGCCTGTGTCAGTTGTGGCTGTGTCCATGTCAACTCTGGCCTCGATCAGCAAGCGCAGACCTCGATTTGATATCGGGGCCGCAGCGTTGTTCCGATCAGCACCCGCTGCAATCAACAACGCGACGACTTTGACGTGACCATTCTGCGCTGCATGGTGCAAGGGCGCTGCGCCACGGTCAACTGTGGCCAGATCAGTGTCAGATCCAATTTCAACACTGTCGACACTGATCTGGCACTGATCTGACCACAGTCGACACTGCCCATTTCAGCTGCAGCAATGGTGTCCAAAGTGTCCAACCTTCAGCTGTTGTGTCTTGGACATCTCTCTCCGCACCCACTTCAAGCAAGAGCAGCATGGATTCCACGTGTCCTTCTTCAGCAGCATGATGCAAAGGTGTATCGCCAGCTGTATCCCTCACACTGGGATTGCGAGGATGCTGAAGCAATCTTTCGAGTCCAAATATCATTGTGCATTGATGCAGCAATCATTTTTTTATCTTCCCCAATTTCTGGCGGCCAAAAATCCAACACAATCAGCGGAAACAACAGCCTCGTCATCTTGAATTTCGTGAGACCAATCTTCACACCAAAGCTTCTGCCGAAATCTGGAGATGCCAATCTGAGCTGCCAAAGATTGTTTCATTTATTTGGCAGTTTTGCCTTCATAGTCATCCGCAACAGCAACTCTTTCACTGGAAAGTGCGGAGTACACAAAGCACATTGGCAGGCTTCTGAGAAACTAAACCTACCTACAGATCTTAAATCCAGGGCGGATTAAAGGATATCTAACCTGGACTAGACCTAAACTGAATTAACAATCATGGGATTCAGTTGCCAGCCAGAACGCATACATACCCAAAAACATGTAATAAAATAACAAATAATAACAGTATAACCGCCAGGTGCTGGCGCGTGTCCCATCCGATAATGGTGCTGGCGCCCCATCTGGCCCCGTCTGGGGAAACAAATCTTGTCGGGACAAATGCGCTCGCCAAATGAATCTTGGAACCACATGGGACCCCATTTGAGCTGTGTCTGTTGGGATTGTAGTTGCACATCTTGCACCACTTGGTGAAAATGCCCTGCTCCATCACGCACTCCAATCAACAGCAATTCCGTTGGCTATATTGTATTGTAATGGGATTAATCAATCATTATCATACCCAAGTTACTACTATTGTATATATAGCTTTATATCTCACTAACTAGTTTATTATCGTATCGTACTTCCCCAATCCATGGGCTGAACCTGGCTTAATCACCAGATCGGAACATAGTTACTGTTCAACCACCAGCTTAACCAGCTTAATCAATGTTCAAAAATCGAATCCTATCATGTTACATGCCATTCTGCATGCTGGTTAAATAATGTTTCTTCGCCCATCTATGGGCCCCCGTTCGAAAGTGGTTATAATATATAAATATATAATACTATTACACTTGGGATGTGTTCATTATGGGGTTACACAACCATAATATTGCAAATAGGATAGATACGGAATAATGGGACATAATAAAACCCATGATAGGATTACAATGGGTTATAATCCCTTCCCCCTGATATTAAACACAACCTTAGAAACCATGCTTCAGTAGGTGTTTTCCACATAATTGGGACTATTTAGGTGGTGTTTAATATTAGGGTGATGGGATTAATTAAAGAAACTTATAAAAATCAACCATAATAAACCCTGCTCCACTCAGTATCTTCCCATGAAATCGTTGAAATCCCCCATGAACTTCGCCACACGCTGCAGGTGAGGCTCCATACCGCCACCCGTCTGCAGGACCCGCACCGCCTGGGGATCTGCCCGGTCGGTGGGGTGTGCCACGGCTTCGCGGCGATGGATGGGACTCGAAAAGATGTCCTGAAGGCGTTCCGCTCAACAGAAAGGGTAGCGAGGTCCATGGTATTGAACCTTAAAATAGGAGTCTTAGTCTTGGGTAGCTCGTTGTCTTTTTTGTGTGCAAGTTTGTTGGTATTATGTCGGTATTATGTTGCTATTGTTATGCTTGGCCAATTTTTAGGGTATAGTGAAGGCTGATTTGCTTAATACTTGAGGAACCCCCCAAAATACATACATTCACTATAGATTCCCCAAAAAGTGGATTTCCCATTGGGAACATACAACATAATTCTGAAACAAACCTAAGTATACTACAGTATACTGTTGTAAAATTAGTAGGGGGATATATGCTGAATGATATGCTCAAATCCAGACATTTCAGGATTTGGAACGCTAACCGCTAACCCGGAGATGATGTTCTGTAAACACTCCACAATATTCCCCAATATCACCAGAAATGGGTGGCAGTGGATGGCATAAACCCTCCAAAATGTGGCTTTCATTACGTGGTGAACTTGGTGGTTTCTTAATTCTCCGCCACATGTGCCAAAGCTTCAGTAGGATAAATCATGATAAATCGCAAGCCCGGCTAATCCCAACAAAGGCGGACAAAAACATATACCCTCTGTTAATTTAGCATAGCTATTGAACATTGCCATTTATAGTTTATTTTCCCATTAAAAATGGTGATGTTCCATAGTTTTGTTAGTTTACCAGAGGGTATGCTTGGCTACAATCCATCCAGTTCATGAATATGCAAGCCCCAGGATCATCATCATTGGAGATGCAACATCATTCACGGATAGCAATGGAGATGTTGTGAAAGCAACCAACATTTGGGGCGATGTAGCTTTTACACAAGCCATATCCTGCATATCTTATCATGTTCCATGCCTTGATTTGGGAGTGGACATGCGCAACTGCCCGAAAGTCAAAACACAGCACCCTGGTAAGTCCATTTGTTTTTTGTACGTGCAGCGGAAGTCTCACCTATCGATACCGAGGGCACATTTAATCTTCCTAGGACGTGAGATTTTCATGGTATCTTGTGTGAGATGAAGCCTGTTCAACACCTCTTATACCTTTTCAAAGCTCTCAAAATAGCATTCCTCCGTGCTGCCTGCCACCAAGGCGCATCTGTCACACCATCCATGGCCGAAATGCCTTGAGCACGGCCCTTCCTCAAAGGCGGATCAGCTCATCGATTCTGTGCTTCTGCTAAGAGATGCCAGTCTGGGATATTTTCTACCCCAAAATCCTAAAACCTAGCATGGAACCGCAGGAAAAATCAGGAAATGGCTTGGAACACATCATATCTTTCAATATGCTGCGCATGCTTTCGTATGCTTTTGTTGGGTTTCACGTTATGATAAGTTTCTGAGGAGCACAGCGGCAAGCGTTCTTTTTGCACACTTCCCCCACTAAATTCCTATCAGCTTCACCACCGCATTGAATAGTTTCTGGGTGTTTCTGGAATAAGATCACCTTCCAAAATCTGCAGCCACATCCCCCAAAATGTCTCAGCAAGTCGCGGCTGCACCTTGGGTTTGGCCACATTCACTCTGGCCTTGGCCTTTGGCGATCCCGCTCTGGCCTTGACTTTCGGTTTGGCCACCGCCGGCTTCGGTGCCGGCTTGGGCGCCTGCGCCTTCGCCGGTGCCTCCGGTGCCGGCGCCGCGGCTTCTGCATCGGGGGCGTCTGGCAGCTCCCCTGCATCCAGCAAGGAGGAGTTGGAGGAGTAGCCTGCGTCGTCCTCATCATACCTGTTTTTTGTGTGCTGGGGGGGTGTCCTGCATGTGACTTAGGGGGATAATGTTTAGGAAACACATGAAAAAACTATTGGCTCTTAGATTTCTTAGATGCTTAGTGACCAGGGCCGTCATGCAAGTGCTAGTCTTCAACATGTTTCAAGATGTTTCAAGGATATGACTGTGGCTCCATAGTGTTTCAGCGCCAAGCGGCAAATGCGAATTCCGATAGATCGGAATGTCAACTCATCGTTTACAAGCAGCTCCTCAATTTAGATACAAACTCTATGTATAGTTTCCAAGTTACCAAAGCATCAACTGCCAAGCATGATGCGTTTCTGCACCATCTTCACATGAACCAAGTCAAACAGCACGCACTTACAATCACCGTGGACAAGCAAACACCTTCAAAATGACTGTGCAAAATTATATATATTAAATTTAAATTTCCAGGACTCACGCCAAAACCCGTCCATCTCCCTGACCAATGATCAAGTTGCCAATCTGGATCGGCGGCTTTCAACTGTGTGGACCAGGGCACTTGCGTGGACAAGGCTGGGGGTGATGCTTCTGGGAGCCTCGGTTAAACTCACCGCAGGAGAAAAATGATGATCGACGACAACCTTACAACTTCCTGTTTCAGTTGCAAGGGAACACCCCGCTCAAAGCACACATTCTTAAAGCAAGTTAAACCTACTAAAAACTACAGTACCCGTTTTAAAGCAAGTGCTGCCTGGTGAAGTGATGCCTGGCATCTGTTCCAAAAGTCATTCTAAACCCAGGAAGGGGTGCAAGTCGGAAAGAGATTTTGTGCTATGAAAGGGTCAATTTAGAGTAAACGAATTCCATTCTAAAGCGGCTGTGCTTGTGAACCAGAAATAGTTGCTACAAAATAAATGCACCACTT
Source organism: Cladocopium goreaui (assembly GCA_947184155.2). NCBI lineage: Eukaryota > Dinophyceae > Suessiales > Symbiodiniaceae > Cladocopium > Cladocopium goreaui. The sequence goes on along the minus strand of CAMXCT020001657.1, from coordinate 13,485 downwards.
CACGCCCAAAATTCAAACATGGATATACATACAGCATGACTTAAATGTAGCAAGCATGACTTAAATTCAAGCCGAACATAGTCGCTCGAAGCCTGGAAGTTCGAATCTCCGATTCGGGCCCCGGATTCGGGGCCCGGATTCGGAGCCTAATCTCCTTAAAATACACTTGGCGGGTATATGGTATGCCTAAGAGATGTAGCAAGCATGATTTAAACTTAAGTTGAGTGTAGTCGCTCCAAGTTCGAACCTCTGATTCGGGCCCCGGATTCGGGCCCCGGATTCGGGGCCCGGATTCGGGGCCCGGATGGGGAGCCCAATCTCCATGAAATGGGTATATCGTATATGCAGCCTTGCAAACTATGCCTTAGACATGTAGCAAGCATGGGTTAAATTCAAGTTGAGTGTAGTCGCCTGATGTTCGAAGATTCGGGCCCCGGATTCGGGGCCCGGATGGGGAGCCCAATCTCCATGAAATGGGTATATGGTAAGTGCAGCCTTGCAAACTATGCCTTAGAGATGTAACAAGCATGGTTCAAATTCAAGTTGAGTGTAGTCGCCTGATGTTCGAAGATTCGGGCCCCGGATTCGGGGCCCGGATGGGGAGCCCAATCTCCATGAAATGGGTATATGGTAAGTGCAGCCTTGCAAACTATGCCTTAGAGATGTAACAAGCATGGTTCAAGTTCAAGTTGAGCGTAGTCGCCTGATGTTCGAAGATGCCCGGATGGGGAGCCCAATCTCGATGAAATGGGTATATTGTACGTGCAGCCTTGCAAACTATGCCTCAGAGATGTAACAAGCATGGTTCAAATTCAAGTTGAGTGTAGTCGCCTGATGTTCGAAGATTCGGGCCTTGCAAAGTATGCCTTAGAAATGTAACAAACATGGTTTAAATTCAAGTTGAGTGTAGTCGCCCGATTTGTTCGAAGCTTTGGTTCGGGGCCCGGATTCGGGGCCCGATTCGGAGCCCAAGCTCCACGAAACAAATGCAGGTATATACTGCTAAGATCAATTGGTATGCACAGCGTTGAACAATGCCTGTCAGGGATGTAGCAAGCAAGACATGCAAGCTCTGCGCATTTACTCGAAGTTCTAGCCTCCAATTTGGGCCCCTGTCTTGTCATTTTTCTTGGGTTCTCGACATTCTGCAGGCTAGAGATAGCAGGATCGCGTGCTTCTCGACAGAGCTCGGTTGCCTAGAATTTCCAGAAGTGTCATGTTGCGTCATCAGTCATGCGTGGTCACCGACTCTTCTGATTATCTGACCTTGGAACATGTGGGAATGCCTCCGCCGCATCCTTTGCCACTTTTCCATTTCAAACAAGGATTTTGCGCAGTCAGCTAAGATGAACACGGACCAGTAGAACCTCCCTTACTAGGGCTACATCTCCAGGAATCACGCCAAGTTAGTACTTGCGTGTTTTTCATGGATGACTCATTGTTTGAATCACTGCCGCGTCCAACCATTGATGGCCATGGACAAGCAGGTATATAGTAAAGGTTCTCAGGCTCAGAGCTTCAGCATGTCCACCTGCCGCCAGAGCAAGACATCGAAGAGCGATGCTGCGGGCCGGAGCAAGTCAAAGAGATCATCAGAGCAGGTTGTTGCGGACACACCCGTGAAGAAGGATGATGAGCAGAAAAAAAGCTGCCCACAAAAAGCAACTTGGAGTTTTCAACCCAAACCCGCAAGAGTGCTTAGCCATGCTCTGGCCCAGCCATACGGGATGCCATATTGACGAACTGAATAATGTTGGGTATGAGGCATTTCATATTGCATACGCTCTATATTCCAAAACATCTGTCAAAGTTTTGCGGTCCGCAATGCGGCCTCAGGTATGAGAGCCGAAGAAAAAATCGTAGATATTGTTTAAGTGCTGAAGACTTCCAAAAGATCCAGGGCTATGATGATCTGCAGAAGCAGCTGGATGAGGCGAAGGCGCTGTTGGCCCAATGTCAGGACCCGCAAGGATTGGTGAAGAGTTTGCAGGAATCCGCTGAGCGCATACGGCTTCTCGAAAAAGAGAATGTGGACCTGTCTCGGATTTTGACAAACTATGTCTCGAACCCTGCTATGCTTCCTTGCAGAGCTGCAGATGCCTCAATCAAAAGGGAGCTTCTAGTCAAGAGGGAGGTTCCATGATAGACTGTGCAGGGCGTCCAGGAGGTGTTCATTTGGGGTGTCCTGCATCATTTTCGGCAAGTCAGGACAGGGGCCGTACACCAGTGACCTTGGACAACAGAGCTTCCGAAGACCTGTTAGGGGTGGAAAAAAAGATATGCCTTCCATTGCCTTCCATTACGCTAACTTGGTCGAAGCAATCAGAATAACTGCAACATGCGTTTGTTGGGCTGGTTCATGGGATCTTGAATTCTTTGCAGTCACGGCTGCGCATTTCTTCTTTGATTTTTTGCTGGTTATCTGTAATGCAATTTCCTTGGCAGCACATCCAGGTTGGTGAGCCTTCCGTGACTATGGGATGGAAAACCTGTGACAAGAAGGTGCTGACCTTCTGGTTTCCATGGTATTCTGTGGCCTGAAGCCTCTTAAGTATGATGAGACTCACTGTAGAACATTGTATATATTGTTCCAAATATTTGCCTGAACGGACCCCTTTTTTGCCAGCTGTATCTGATACAGCTGGTTGAAAGCCCCACTTGTAGAGCCATGTTGGGCCATGTTGAGGCCTATATTGGCAGGATGATGCCTCTACGGACCCCTTTTTTGCCAGCTGTATCTGACACAGCTGGTTGAAAGCCCCACTTGTAGAGCCAACTTGGGCCATGTTGAGGCCTATATTGGCAGGATGATGCCTCTACGGACCCCTTTTTTGCCAGCTGTATCTGATACAGCTGGTTGAAAGCCCCACTTGTAGAGCCAACTTAGGCCATGTTGAGGCCTAAATTGGTCCTGGGCTCATCTTGGGTCCATGTTGGGCCCATGTTGGACGTTTGGAGGCCTTTGTTGGAGACAACCGTCGCTTGGGTCGGGAAAACAGTTACTTGAAGTATTCGACTTTGGTTGTACAATCACTTGTGTTTTAGCTTCATCCCATGATATTCTCATGCATGTTGGTAGTGAGGCTGCGTTTGCAGTTTGCTCTGGTTTTTCCGCACCTGCCAGGTGACAGTTGTTATAGATTTTGTTAGAGTAGTCCGCTTCCCGCCTCTTTTTCTCCTTCTCCTTGCTTCTTCGCCAGCTCTCAATCACAGTGGGCGCACCGGCGGACCTCAACCACGAGCTTCGGATCACGTGGGCACCAGCGGGCCTCCACCGCGACCCCGACCGCCAGTGGGCAGTGCTGGGCCTCCACTGCCAAACACGTTGCCAGAATGTATCTAAGATAAAATGTCAGAACATATGCCACATCAAAGGCCAAAATATATGTCAGATCCCACACCCGAAAAACAATGCCACAATACATGCCAGGTAAAAGGCCAGGTAAAAGCTCCTGTCTTTTCGGGAACAAGTTCACCAACTGTAATTTCAAACCGGGAACCCTTGTGAGCCTGTGAATTGAATTCATGTCAGTATTTCAGGATCGCGCTTCTGGGGAGGGCTGCCTGGCAGAATTTGCGATCCCCAACCAGATCTGGGATCGCGTTGCCTATTTGAAATTATAAAGGGGTTCATTTTCTAACAAAACAGAATTCCAGTATTGATATTTCACTATAGATACATTGAAAAAGCATCACGCGATCCCGGATCTGGTTGGGGATCGCAAATTCTGCCAGGCAGCCCTCCCCAGAAGCATTCTGTTTTGTTAGAAAATGAACCCCTTTATAATTTCAAATAGGCAACGCGATCCCGGATCTGGTTGGGGATCGCAAATTCTGCCAGGCAGCCCTCCCCAGAAGCGCGATCCCGGATCTGGTTGGGGATCGCAAATTCTGCCAGGCAGCCCTCCCCAGAAGCGCGATCCTGAAATACTGACATGAATTCAATTCACAGGCTCACAAGGGTTCCCGGTTTGAAATTACAGTTGGTGAACTTGTTCCCGAAAAGACAGGAGCTTTTACCTGGCCTTTTACCTGGCATGTATTGTGGCATTGTTTTTCGGGTGTGGGATCTGACATATATTTTGGCCTTTGATGTGGCATATGTTCTGACATTTTATCTTAGATACATTCTGGCAACGTGTTTGGCAGTGGAGGCCCAGCACTGCCCACTGGCGGTCGGGGTCGCGGTGGAGGCCCGCTGGTGCCCACGTGATCCGAAGCTCGTGGTTGAGGTCCGCCGGTGCGCCCACTGTGATTGAGAGCTGGCGAAGAAGCAAGGAGAAGGAGAAAAAGAGGCGGGAAGCGGACTACTCTAACAAAATCTATAACAACTGTCACCTGGCAGGTGCGGAAAAACCAGAGCAAACTGCAAACGCAGCCTCACTACCAACATGCATGAGAATATCATGGGATGAAGCTAAAACACAAGCGATTGTACAACCAAAGTCGAATACTTCAAGTAACTGTTTTCCCGACCCAAGCGACGGTTGTCTCCAACAAAGGCCTCCAAACGTCCAACATGGGCCCAACATGGACCCAAGATGAGCCCAAGACCAATTTAGGCCTCAACATGGCCTAAGTTGGCTCTACAAGTGGGGCTTTCAACCAGCTGTATCAGATACAGCTGGCAAAAAAGGGGTCCGTAGAGGCATCATCCTGCCAATATAGGCCTCAACATGGCCCAAGTTGGCTCTACAAGTGTGGCTTTCAACCAGCTGTATCAGATACAGCTGGCTAAAAAGGGGTCCGTAGAGGCATCATCCTGCCAATATAGGCCTCAACATGGCCCAACATGGCTCTACAAGTGGGGCTTTCAACCAGCTGTATCAGATACAGCTGGCAAAAAAGGGGTCCGTTCAGGCAAATATTTGGAACAATATATACAATGTTCTACAGTGAGTCTCATCATACTTAAGAGGCTTCAGGCCACAGAATACCATGGAAACCAGAAGGTCAGCACCTTCTTGTCACAGGTTTTCCATCCCATAGTCACGGAAGGCTCACCAACCTGGATGTGCTGCCAAGGAAATTGCATTACAGACAACCAGCAAAAAATCAAAGAAGAAATGCGCAGCCGTGACTGCAAAGAATTCAAGATCTCATGAACCAGCCCAACAAACGCATGTTGCAGTTATTCTGATTGCTTCGACCAAGTTAGTTTGTGTAATGGAAGGCAATGTATATCTTTTTTTCCACCCCTAACAGGTCTTCGGAAGCTCTGTTGTCCAAGGTCACTGGTGTACGGCCCCTGTCCTGACTTGCCGAAAATGATGCAGGACACCCCAAATGAACACCTCCTGGACGCCCTGCACAGTCTATCATGGAACCTCCCTCTTGACTAGAAGCTCCCTTTTGATTGAGGCATCTGCAGCTCTGCAAGGAAGCATAGCAGGGTTCGAGACATAGTTTGTCAAAATCCGAGACAAGTCCACATTCTCTTTTTCGAGAAGCCGTATGCGCTCAGCGGATTCCTGCAAACTCTTCACCAATCCTTGCGGGTCCTGACATTGGGCCAACAGCGCCTTCGCCTCATCCAGCTGCTTCTGCAGATCATCATAGCCCTGGATCTTTTGGTAGTCTTCAGCACTCAAACGATATCTAAGATTTTTTCTTCGGCTCTCATACCTGAGGCCGCATTGCGGACCGCAAAACTTTGACAGATGTTTTGGAATATAGAGTGTATGCAATATGAAATGCCTCATACCCAACATTATTCAGTTCGTCAATATGGCATCCCGTATGGCTGGGCCAGAGCATGGCTAAGGACTCTTGCGGGTTTGGGTTGAAAACTCCAAGTTGCTTTTTGTGGGCAGCTTTTTTTCTGCTCATCATCCTTCTTCACGGGTGTGTCCGCAACAACCTGCTCTGATGATCTCTTTGACTTGCTCCGGCCCGCAGCATCGCTCTTCGATGTCTTGCTCTGGCGGCAGGTGGACATGCTGAAGCTCTGAGCCTGAGAACCTTTACTATATACCTGCTTGTCCATGGCCATCAATGGTTGGACGCGGCAGTGATTCAAACAATGAGTCATCCATGAAAAACACGCAAGTACTAACTTGGCGTGATTCCTGGAGATGTAGCCGTAGTAAGAGAGGTTCTACTGGTCCGTGTTCATCTTAGCTGACTACGCAAAATCCTTGTTTGAAATGGAAAAGTGGCAAAGGATGCGGCGGAGGCATTCCCACATGTTCCAAGGTCAGATAATCAGAAGAGTCGGTGACCACGCATGACTGATGACGCAACATGACACTTCTGGAAATTCTAGGCAACCGAGCTCTGTCGAGAAGCACGCGATCCTGCTATCTCTAGCCTGCAGAATGTCGAGAACCCAAGAAAAATGACAAGACAGGGGCCCGAATTGGAGGCTAGAACTTCGAGTAAATGCGCAGAGCTTGCATGTCTTGCTTGCTACATCCCTGACAGGCATTGTTCAACGCTGTGCATACCAATTGATCTTAGCAGTATATACCTGCATTTGTTTCGTGGAGCTTGGGCTCCGAATCGGGCCCCGAATCCGGGCCCCGAACCAAAGCTTCGAACAAATCGGGCGACTACACTCAACTTGAATTTAAACCATGCTTGTTACATTTCTAAGGCATACTTTGCAAGGTTACCCATGTCATGGAGATTGGGCTCCCCATCGAGGCCCCGAATCCGGGCCCCGAATCCGGGGCCCGAATCTTCGAACATCAGGCGACTACACTCAACTTGAATTTGAACCATGCTTGTTACATCTCTGAGGCATAGTTTGCAAGGCTGCACGTACAATATACCCATTTCATCCCCCTTGAAATTCGCCCCGAGACGATGAGAGCTCCATTCTGTAGGGTGCCCAGCCTATCCCCCTACAAAATGGTAGCGCCCATGGGGGTTGCTGCCTACAAAATGGTGGCACCAGGGTACCCCACCTGCCCACCAACATCAAATATTTTGGGTTAACATATGTTAACATAGTGTCCAAAAAACTGTGAAAAATGGGAGAACCATTTTGTAAGACACAAAGCAACCCTGTGGTCGCACCCTAGTCTTTTTTGGGTGACCAATTTGTAGACAGTTTGCCTTGAATGAAATTTCTTCTTAAAATCTCTCAAGCAATCCTTGCATATCTCACATTTTTGCATTTTGTGCATCTGGCAATCGGGTTTCATAAAGTATCGTCTAACAGAAGTAGTCAGATAGACTGGACCGAAGTAGTGGTCATCGCGTTTTTTTTCTGGACCGGGGCTGGTTTCAAAATTTTGGAGGCTTTGATCTTGTTCTCATATAAAGTGATGTTGGGTGTGTATAAGCAGGTCTCTTTCTACAAAATGGAGTGCCCCGACGGCACAAAAAAAAAACACACATAAAATCTGATTTATAGGGGGCCCAAGGCCTACCATTTTAAATGGGAAATGTCAACGGGGATCATGCTTGTGGATGTGATGGCGCCCTTCCATTTTGTAGACAGATTGTTTGTTCTGGATGGTTCTGGAGGGCCCTTGAAAGTCATTTTAAAAAAACATCTAGCTTTCATCCCCCTTGAAATTCGCCCCGAGAGGTTGGGCCTACCAAAGTGTAGGGTGCCCAGCCATGGGGGTTGCTGCCTACAAAATGATGGCACCAGGGTACCCCACTTGCCCACCAACATCAAGTATTTTGGGTTAACATAGTGTCCAAAAAACTGTGAAAGACACAAAGCAACCCTGTGGTCGCACCCTGGTCTAACCGCTTTTGGTTGGCTCAGCAGTGCCGGCCGCTGCCCCCAAGCCCTCGAACTAGCTGATTGTCAGTGGCCATGCTGCGCTTTTCACATGGCGTTCCTGCTGATCGTGGGATTGGTTGGGGAAGGCGTCAAGGTGGCTGACGACACAGCCACACAGACGCCAGAGGAATGGCATCTTGTCTTCGAACGTGACTGATTGGGACAGTTGCCAGGAATAGGACAACTCCAAGAAAGACACTTCAAGAATTAGGCGCAGTTTTCAAAAAAACAAGGAAACTTTTTTGTTTTTACCAATTCCATTTGGAGCTACAAAATGGTAGGCCATTTCCATTGGCAGCTACAAAATGGTGGGATACAGAAATAGTTAAGGTCTAGCACGTGGTACCGCTTCTGCACCCGGCAAGACAACCAGGACATCCAATCCAGAAGCGTCTCTTTGTGTTGTTCTGGTTTGAACCACATTAGTAAAAGAACATTGGGTAACCCATTGCAAACTCTGGCCAGCTAGCCCATACCAGTCTACAAAATGGATGGTCCCCATTCATAGACTACATGGTCTAACTATTTCTGTATCCCACCATTTTGTAGCTGCCAATGGAAATGGCCTACCATTTTGTAGCTCCAAATGGAATTGGTAAAAACAAAAAAGTTTCCTTGTTTTTTTTGAAAACTGCGCCCAATTCTTGAAGTGTCTTTCTTGGAGTTGTCCTATTCCTGGCAACTGTCCCAATCAGTCACGTTCGAAGACAAGATGCCATTCCTCTGGCGTCTGTGTGGCTGTGTCGTCAGCCACCTTGACGCCTTCCCCAACCAATCCCACGATCAGCAGGAACGCCATGTGAAAGCGCAGCATGGCCACTGACAATCAGCTAGTTCGAGGGCTTGGGGGAAGCGGCCGGCACTGCTGAGCCAACCAAAAGCGGTTGATTTTTTTTGTGTTCAAATATATTTACATTTGTGGATGTATTTATCAACTCCCCGTACGCATCTACAAAATGGTATTCCAAATCTTCTACAAAATGGAGGTGCCTGACACTGGCATATGATCTTGTTCTCATATAAAGTGATGTTGGGTGTGTACAAACAGGTCTCTTTCTACAAAATGGAGTGCCCCGACGGCACCAAAAAAACCATAAAAACTGATTTATAGGGGGCCCAAGGCCTACCATTCTAAATGGGAAATGTCAACGGGGATCCCATTTCATGGAGATTGGGCTCCCCATCCGGGCATCTTCAAACATCAGGCGACTACGCTCAACTTGAATTTGAACCATGCTTGTTACATCTCTAAGGCATAGTTTGCAAGGCTGCACTTACCATATACCCATTTCATGGAGATTGGGCTCCCCATCCGGGCCCCGAATCCGGGGCCCGAATCTTCGAACATCAGGCGACTACACTCAACTTGAATTTGAACCATGATGTTACATCTCTAAGGCATAGTTTGCAAGGCTGCACTTACCATATACCCATTTCATGGAGATTGGGCTCCCCATCCGGGCCCCGAATCCGGGGCCCGAATCTTCGAACATCAGGCGACTACACTCAACTTGAATTTAACCGATGCTTGCTACATTTCTAAGGCATAGTTTGCAAGGCTGCATATACGATATACCCATTTCATGGAGATTGGGCTCCCCATCCGGGCCCCGAATCTGGGCCCCGAATCCGGGGCCCGAATCCGAGGCCCGAATCAGAGGTTCGAACTTGGAGCGACTACACTCAACTTAAGTTTAAATCATGTCTCTTAGGCATACCATATACCCGCCAAGTGTATTTTAAGGAGATTAGGCTCCGAATCCGGGCCCCGAATCCGGGCCCCGAATCCGGGGCCCGAATCGGAGATTCGAACTTCCAGACTTCGAGCGACTATGTTCGGCTTGAATTTAAGTCATGCTGCTACATTTAAGTCATGCTGTATGTATATCCATGTTTGAATTTTGGGCGTGAAGTGGTGCATTTATTTTGTAGCAACTATTTCTGGTTCACAAGCACAGCCGCTTTAGAATGAAATTCGTTTACTTTAAAATGACCCTTTCATAGCACAAAATCTCTTTCCGACTTGCACCCCTTAGAATGACTTTTGGAACAGATGCCAGGCATCACTTCACCAAGCAGCACTTGCTTTAAAACGGGTACGGTAGTTTTTAGTAGGTTTAACTTGCTTTAAAATGGGTATTGTAGTTTTTAATCGGTTTTGGAAACCTGTAGAAACCACCATCATTTGACAAAAAAAACTGCTGACTCATTTCAATCCCAAACATTCGATTGCCGCTGCAATGTTCGCACACAAGCTCTGCCGCCTCTGCGTGTTGACTACCAAAAAAATCTTAGGCAAAAACTTAACTATCTCAGTACTTCTTTTTTTAATCTTCTTCCATTGAAAGCCATTGCTCGCAACTACCAAAAAACGCCTGGGCAAGAACTTAACTTTCTGAGTCTTCCATTGAAAGCCATCGCCCGCAACTCAGCGCCTAGGCAAAGACTTAACTTTCTCAGTTTCCCTTTTTTAAACCTTCTTCCATTGAAAGCCATCGCCTGCAACTACCAAAAAATGCCTAGGCAAAAACTTAGCTTTCTCAGTACCTCTTTTTTTAACCTTTGGTTCGAGCATTGTGATGAACTCACAGAAATCAAACATGGTGCGCTGACAGTGGGCAGCTCCAACAGATTTCTTGGTCAGCAGCTGCTTCCATAATCGCCTATCAACCATTGTGGCTGGTTATTGTGGTTATTGTAGGTCATTGCTATTATCAACTGATAAGCCGCGAATTCAACAGTGATCAGCCATGGAGTTTCCATGTTTTTTTCCACCAACTAAGTTTTAATCTAGCTAGTACTGACTTGATCACTATTTTATTACAATTGTACTAGTATGATTTGCCACGAAGTACCCATGATCGATCAGGGGTAGTGTTATTCAGAGTGGTCAAAGTGTGCTTTGATTTTTTGGTGATTGACAATTTGCTGTAAGAATGTGGTATCCCGGTTCGAACAGGGCCATCACTGCATCCCGCGCCGCGTCACGGGGGCGGCTTGGTCTTCTTGGGCGTGGGAATGGGCCTGGCCTGCGGCACCCGCGTGTCCTCCAGCACCGAGGGCAGCTCCGATAACCCGGACAGGTCTGGGACGAAGGAGCCAAAGGCCGGCATGGCATCGAAAATGGAGCCTTCGGCCTGGAGAAATCCGTAGGTGGCGAATCAGAGTTTTTTTCCATGATCTCCCATGTTTTTCCATGATGTTCCAAGGATTTCCAATGGTTTCCCAATGTTGTTCCACGATTTTACAGATGATTTACTCATCTACAATTGAGATGTTCGCCGAGAAAAAACCAGCGCCTCGGCTGGTGCAGGGGCAGCCGCCTGCGAAAAAAAACCGTTTGCAGAAAACCATGGCGACAAAAAGTGCTAAATGATTTTCATAAAATTGGGGATTTAACCAAACAAACATGGGGATGTAATGGGATAAACATTGGGATCCATAGAATCGATATTTGGATATGTGGGTCGGAAAATATCCAAATTTACCTTTGATTTGCTTTATGTTTTACATCATTCTTAACCATCATTTTTTTGGGTATCCGATTTTCAGAAAACCCATATCTATCTATCTATCTATCTAATCTTATCTTATCTATCTAATCTATCTATCTATCTATCTATCTATCTATCTATACATATGTATATATATTTATATATACCGTTAAAAACAAAGTTAGAATGCGGTTTTGGCTTCGCGTGATGGTGGCCCGTTTGGCCCCCCACGGCAGTCGCATTCTAACTGAGGAAACACCTGTAAATATGCAGAAACACAGTTAGAATGCGGCGCCAAAATTGGTAAGAAAATGTAAGTTTTGACTGGTATTTTACAGGCGAAATACAGTTAGAATGCCTCCTCCTTTTCTTCTATATTGTTCCTTGCCCTTCCTTTTCTTATGTCTTTTTCATTGATCTATATCTGCTGTAGTTTCCGGGGGGCATTTTATCTGTTGTTTTTCTACTGTAGCCACATTTCTGACCCGCAGGGAACCTGGAGTGCCCTTGTCTCTTTTCCGATCTTATCCGCTTCCCTTTCCTTGTCCTTTTGTTTCTATAATGTTCCTTTCCCTTCCTTTTCTTCTATGTCTGTATTCATTGATCTATACCTGCTGTAGTTTCCGTAGGCATTCTATCTGTTGTTTTCCCTGCTGTAGCCATATGTTTCTGACCCGCAGGGAACCTGAAGTGCCCTTGTCTCTTTTCCGATCTTATCCTCTTCCCTTTTCTCCTCCTCTTCTTCTATATTGTTCCTTACCCTTCCCTTTCTTCTATGCCTTTTTCATTGACCCATATTTGCTGTAGTTTCCGGGGAGGCATTCTATCTGTTGTTTTCGCCACTGTAGCCATATGTTTTTGACCCGCAGGGAACCTGGAATGCCCTTGTCATGCCCTTGTCTCTTTTCCGACCTTATCCTCTTCCCTTTTCTCGTCCTTTTCTTCTATATTGTTCCTTACCCTTGCTTTTCTACTATGTCTTTTTCATTGATCTATATCTGCTGTAGTTTTCCGGGGAGGCATTCTAGTCTATCCGTTGTTTTCCGCACTGTAGCCATATGTTTCTGACCCGCAGGGAACCTGGAGTGCCCTTGTCTCTTTTCCGATCTTATCCTCTTCCCTTTTCTCCTCCTTTTCTTCTATATTGTTCCTTACCCTTCCTTTTCTTCGATGTCTTTTTCATTGATCTATATCTTCTGTAGTTTCCGGGGGGGCATTCTATCTGTTGTTTTCCGCACTGTAGCCATATGTTTCTGACCCGCAGGGAACCTGGAGTGCCCTTGTCTCTTTTCCGACCTTATCCCCTTCCCTTTTCTCATCCTTTTCTTCTATATTGTTCCTTACCCTTCCTTTTCTTCTATGTCTTTTTCATTGATCTATATCTGCTGTAGTTTCCGGGGAGGCATTCTATCTGTTGTTTTCGCCACTGTAGCCATATGTTTCTGACCCGCAGGGAACCTGGAGTGCCCTTGTCTCTTCTCCGACCTTATCCTCTTCCCTTTTCTCCTCCTTTTCTTCTATATTGTTCCTTACCCTTCCTTTTCGTCTATGTCTTTTTCATTGATCTATATCTGCTGTAGTTTCCGGGGAAGCATTCTATCTGTTGTTTTCACCACTTTAGCCATATGTTTCTGACCCGCAGGGAACCTGGAGTGCCCTTGTCTCTTTTCCGACCTTATCCTCTTCCCTTTTCTCCTCCTGTTCTTCTATATTTTTTCCTTACCATTCCTTTTCTTCTATGTCTTTTTCATTGATCTATATCTGCTGTAGTTTCCGGGGAGGCATTCTATCTGTTGTTTTCCGCACTGTAGCCATATGTTTCTGACCCGCAGGGAACCTGGAGTGAACTTGTCTCTTTTCCGATCTTATCCTCTTCCCTTTTCTCCTCCTTTTCTTCTATATTGTTACTTACCCTTCCTTTTCTTCTATGCCTTTTTCATTGATCTATATCTGCTGTAGTTTCCGGGAGGCATTCTATCTGCTGTTTTCCCCACTGTAGCCATATGTTTCTGACCCGCATGGAACCTGGAGTGCCCTTGTCTCTTTTCCGACCTTATCCTCTTCCCTTTTCTTCTCCTTTTCTTCTATATAGTTCCTTACCCTTCCTTTTCTTCTATGTTTTCTTCATTGACCTATATCTGCTGCTGTTTCCGGGGAGGCATTCTATCTGCTGATTATCCGCTGTTTTTTTTCTCACTGTAGCCATATGTTTCTGACCCGCAGGGAACCTGGAGTGCCCTTGTCTCTTTT
>CAMXCT020001656.1:62500-139426 GCA_947184155.2 Cladocopium goreaui | reverse complement strand
CCCAAACTCCCTCAATGTTTGCCTCGACAGTCAAACAAAAAATGTTTGTTTTAATTTGTTTTGTATGATATATGGTTCTGTTCCGTCCTTTCGAGCTGCCAGTTGGGCATCACTCAGGTGAAAGCGCTCCCTGTTGTCTTCCACTGCCTGGAATGCGACAGTGCTTGGTGTGCGTGGTGAGCATTGGTGAGCTGCATCAAATCTGTGCCGTCTGAAGTGCCTTGATGCTCGCGTCCACCTGGCACTTCAAAAGTATTCAAAGGTGCCAAGAATCTCCAAGAATCTGCTGGTTTTGCTCCCGGTTTTTTGAAATTAAAGTGCTAAAGTGCCAAGAATCACAAGCTGACCCACCTCTGCAAGGTCGCCAGACAAAATCGAGAGCTCTGCCGCTAGCTCTTTTTGTAGATCCTTGAGATCGTCTTGGAGCCAGGGGCCATCAGCATGGGGTTAACTAAACCTCTCTGGCCATCCGAAAGAGTCTGAACCACCCTGAGCACCCTGAGCACCTGGCTTGAAACTTCCGACTCTCAGCTGTGTTTTCTGACTGTAGCAGTTTTTGCCACCTCAGCAAAGAAATGCAAAGAATCTATTTGCCGCCTTCCCGGGCTTCCCGTCACCACCTTCGCCCTCGTATGAATGTTCGCCCTCTAGCACAGTTTCTGAGCGTCCAACTCTTTGTGCATGCTCCGCACCTGAACACTGACTCAACTCATGTGTCGAAAGTCAAAGAAGTATAAAGAAGTCTTGCATTCATCTTGCATTCATGGGCTTCCCGGAGAAAGGTACCCACCCCGCCACCATGCCTTTCGAATGAGAGCCTCTACTTCATCTCGAGCCTCAAAAGTGTCTTGCGCTGAACAAATAACTTGACTCTGCAGTCCCAGCATGAGGCTCTTGCGACGTCAAACGGATCGGTCGAAGTGGAAAGCATGTCTAGAGTGTACACAGTGTACACAGTGTACACAGTGTAAGTACACTTATATAGTTGAAATTAGTCGAACCCCTTTCACTCAACTCTACATTAACATCACTGTGTGATTCTATGTAAATCTAGCACTGCGTTACTGTCTGCTCCGTTTTTCAATATATGGCATTTGTTGGCTCATGTATCTTCTTCATTGGTTTCCAATGGCAGCAAATAGACTATACTGGATGTTGACTTTGGGAGGTAAAAGGTCTACCACTTGTTTACGGCAAAAAGATTGCTGTCTGGAAGCAAGTCCTGCTCAATCCAAACATCTATCCACATGACGCATTACATACAAGAGCATCCATCACTTGTCTGATGCACTTGCAGCGCTTGCAAGAACCAAAGAAGCAGCGAGGTGTGCAAATTGAAAATTCCTGTTCACTGTGGGCCCAAGTGGATGGCTCGCGGTGCAAAATAGAAATTCATGAAAACAGAAATGGTCCTGCCCAGAGTGTGTAAATGTAGCTGAGCATTTCAGAACCAGGGCCCAAGGGGTGAGACACGGTGAGACACGGTGAGACACGCTGAGACACGGTGAGACACGGTGAGACACGGACACGGATAGACAGAGACAGACTTTGTTTTTGTACAGTGAGTCATACAGGGTCCATCGGATCCATCGGACGCCCAGGAGGTCACGGATTTCTGGACAGGGCGCAGGGCGCAGGTGGGAACAAAGAGAGTGATCCAGTGTTTCACAGTGAGGGTCTTGTGGAGTCTTGTGGAGTACCAAGTGACAAGTACAACTATCAAACACATTCAAAGTACATCAAATTAATGTCAATATCATTGCATTCACACAGCATCAGGTGGTACCTCTATGACCGGACACTAGCTGGATATATAAACCCGAAGAAAGTCGCACCACTGAAGTAAAGCAAACCCTTGCAAACGTCTGACCGCACGCAATACAAACCTACAAACCGTTTCAAAGTACAAGAAGCAAGAGAAAACACCACCTAGTCAGACCAACGCGCATACCCTTGTGTCCCTTTGACAACTCTCCTTCTGGACCTGCAACTTGTAACACAGCAGGAGAAAAGCTGCAGTGAATTTTGCAAGTACCAAGCCTCGCTCTGCACGCCAGAGTCTGGAGCAAATGGCCATGTTGGCCATACCAGTTGAGGATGGCAAACTGGCTAGACTGGCTAGGAATCTCAGGAATCTCTGCATCTTTGTACATGGGCAAACACATTCTGTGTTGACTAGAGTCGTCGCAGGTCCTTCCTTTGAACTCATGGAAATTGAAAAGGCCACAGGCAGAATTGCTGCTGAAAAACTCCTCAGTGTGAATGACGTAGATCACATGTGAAAGTAACATTTTGAGCAAATTAAAAAATAGAGCATTTGTCACATTTGTCCTGTCATTATCTTTCATCCATGTTTGAAACAAAGGCCAAAGGTGATGTGTTTTCTCCATGTTCTGAGCAAACAAAAAGAAATCGACCGATCGACCCAACTCCTGCAGCATCGGTTTTTGGGCTCACATGACCTTGGCGAATCGTGCAGAGTGAGCTCACTGGGCACAATTAGCTTTAAAGCTTCTGCGGCACATATTACAACATATTACAACATATTACATATATGTACAGTATATATATATATATATACATCCATGCAAGTTTCATGTGTATAAACGCGTCATGTTCAAAACATGTGCTTGCATCGAGGAGGATGGTATCACTATTTCCTGAGTTGACCAGGCACCTAAACTAGAGCCGAGAATGACTAGAACTAGAAGAGACAACTGAAAAAGGTTCGGCGACTTTACTACGGAAAGAATTCAGCGCAAAGTTCCCATATCTTCATTCCGCCTCTTCCCTTGGTCTAGTCTAGTCGTGTGTCTGCAATGATCCACCGCTAGATGCACCTGGAACCAACATGAAAAGGCTGCCAGAACGAGGGTTTGCAGCATGGCAACAGAATTCTAACATACCCCTACTCTGGGTAGGAGGGTGCGATCTGACTGCGCTCTTATGGTTCTATGGGTTGCAGGAGACAGTCCTCCCATGATAGATCTCATGTGCACGCAACAGATTCCGAACAAATACTCAAACGTTGCAGGTGTTTGCAAGATCCTGCATTTATCGCATTCCTTCCATGAAACCCAAATATGTGTGTGTATGGCTGCGTGTACGCCCAACACAAAAAAGAATCGGCTCGAGGATGCAGAAATCCAGGTTCCAACCTGCTTGTATGGAACAAATATATAGACATCGACTTGGAGCCAAAATTGTGTCCACTCCACACTTTGGGGCATCCATTCATGCAAAAGCCTTTGAAAATTCTGAGTCCTGTCTCTTGTCACCAAAGCTCGCTGCCACGCACATCTCTTCGATCTCTGCCAGTGGGGGGGCCTGCACCATTCCGACCAACTTACACTGCAAATCTGAAAAAACAGAGGTGATATTGAAATCTATTGAATGTCAAAAAAAACAGGAAAGGGACCCACCCAAATGGCCCCGCGTCACAAACAAAAAAAGGACACACCAAAAGAAATGCAGACCACAACAACCTGCAGTTCCATCTCCCAGACTGCTAGACACGTTACATCAAGTCGCTTTTTGATGCTGTCATGGCTTCTAAGAACGCGGCAGGCAGTTCAGACTCACGCTGCCATGGCCTCATGTGCAATTAACTTTTGGAGAAAACTTTCACAAAACAAATCAAGGATATTCAAGGTATCTCACAACATATCCTTTTTACTTATCTTGAATCTGGTTGCCAAGAAAACAAAACATGCAGAACATGTCTCTCTTCTTGCGCACATATTTTTCACACAAATCTTGTGTTGAACGCTACACTTCATCTTAGCTGCACATATGACTTCTATAATCCTAAGACGGTCTGAGTTTTGGATGTTTCTGTAAGGCCCCAGTCTTCCCCAGTGCTTCAGAAAGTTCAGCTGCTTCAGTGTAGGATTTGTTTCGAAGGTGAATTCCAAGCTGAGAGTCCTGCTCCAATTTGCCAACCGGCTTTCCATACTCTGTTTCGTACCAAGCCTCGAAACTACAAAGGTCAATCGAGTCCCGGGCAAAGTGCCGGAGATTTTCATAGTAAGACTGCTGGGCTGTCTACAAGCCAACTGCAAACACCGGTCATCTTGTCCTCTCCAGCGCAACAGGGCAGCACAGGACAAGGTTTCGAGGTCCGGCCATCATCTCAAGTGCTCGGAATTTGGTCCTTTCCAAGGTCTCGTGCCTTGAAGAGATCGTAGAACCTCATCATGCAAACGCAATCCCGGCAGTCTCCAGGGTAACCACGGTACGCGCAGTGAGAAACAATGACAACACCCAGTATTTAGTACTTCAAGGCCAGTTCAAGTGACACACTAAAAGATTTCACAGTTTAGACTAATAGACATTGCAAATCAAGACCTATGTTGATTTGTTTCAACCACGCATGGAGGCTGCCACATGTGAATTTGTGAACGAGGTCTGTTGGGCTATGGTAGCAGAGTCAACGATTGTTGCAGAGATTCTTAGAGCCTACTCAAAATAGTAAAATTGGAGAAGATGATGTGAACAGACACATAAACAAACACACAAAGGCACCAAAACTACTGTATATATCATATATACAATATCTGATAGCTCTCATTCATTTTCAGCGATAGCTGGTGTGAAACCATGTCATATTTAAATATGTACAGCATTTATATGCATCTATCAAAGGGATTCAAAGGGTATTGTTCTCTGTTTTTCAAGAAAGATTCTATGCAAGAAGATTTCCTGAGCTGCCGGTAGCTACCAAAGGACCAACCAATTTCAAAGCTTTCTGGAGGAATCATCCTTGCTTCTCTTTTGAAATGAGCTTTCCATGCCTGACGCTTTGACGATGAGGTTACCTTTTCCCGTTGTTCATACAACTTTCCAGGCTGAGCATCCAACTTGTTTGTATATTCTACAGTGTCGACACCAGCAAATAATCCCCAGGTAAGATCCTGGCAAACCAGAAGCCAAACTAGTCAGGATTTCAGGGCAAGAGTTGCAGCGGTTGCACGGTTGGCCCCACTTC
Source organism: Cladocopium goreaui (assembly GCA_947184155.2). NCBI lineage: Eukaryota > Dinophyceae > Suessiales > Symbiodiniaceae > Cladocopium > Cladocopium goreaui. The sequence continues at coordinate 134,439 of CAMXCT020001656.1, read as the reverse complement.
TGCTCGAAGTGCTAGACGTAGAACATCTTGGAACACTGTCCTTCCCCGTCAGACTTGCATACGGACCGTTTGGGTCGTACTTGTCAGGACCTTGCGTTGCAGGCCAGAGATTTTTGATGAGTTGACATGTCTGAATTCTCATCGATGCATGTGTTCAGTTTCGAGCGGTCTGAGACATCAAAAATGTAGCCGTAGACGGAGAGCAAGTATCTCCGGTCTCTGTTGTCGCAGCCATACCTTACCCAACAGAATTTAAAGGAGAAAAAACTTCCAAGCCATGAACAAAGAAAACAGTGTCTTGGTAATTCTTGGTACACCATGCAGTGAACGGTGAACAACTCACTATCTCACCAGCTGCACTGCTGAGCTGTTGAGCTCACAAGACTTACCCAGAAAGGATCCGCTACTGGGTTCTGTAACTCCCTACCGCGCTAACCGCTCCAGTACCCATCAGTCCAAGAGCTACACTGCTACACTACTTGCTTCTGTGACTCAACTTACACAGTCAACATTGACGAATGACCAAACACTGTGTTTTGAAGGAGCAACTTGAGCGAGTTGCACATCATACTAGAAGGCAAAGCATTGGGCAAAATGATATGTTCCTGATTGTTCCTGTTGCATCTCGCGCGCACAAAGGGAACCTCAAAGTTGCAAGCGGTCACAGTTTTGCTTATCCCGTACTCTGACTAGGAACGAACCCTGGCCGGAACAGTCTACAGTCTACACTCTGTTTTCAATCTGCCGGCACTGGTGATGCGGGGGTTCATTCGCTTTCTGCTGTTCACACTTCCGTTGCGTGCTGCCAACATTGCGAACTCTTGTAAATCACAACAGCATGGCGCGACTTATCCCATCGGAGTCAGAGAACCACCCTGCCAGTGCTTGTCCGTTATAACTTGCCACTCAATTGCTCATTGCGTGAGCCCCTCAATTATCCACCAGTTGAATCATGCACTGAACTGACTCTCTTCTGGATTTACTCATCCATCACCCTATTAGGCAATCAGTATCAATCAGTATTAATCAGTCTTAATGTGAATGCCGTGGTATCCTAATCATTTGAGAATTATATTCTCCAATCTGTATCATTGTGTGTATTGTGTATCTGTATTCCAACTTGTGCTCAACTTATCGCTGTTTCCTCAGGTCAACACTCCTCCAATTGTGTAGGAGACAGCAGCCCAACTGGATGGTGATACTCGGGCGGCAAATCCACGTTCTCCGGTCTGCACAAGCAACTGCGGTTTAGATTCATGCGAACTCGACATATTGAATCATATTGAATCATATTGAATCGTTCACGTATGAAAATCCATGATACAGGGCAGCGTTGCCTATCCAGCGGTCTGTGACCACCAGAGAGCACAAGCCCTTGCTTTTGACTGTCCTGAACTCTGGCAACTCACAGGCAGTTTACCATGGCACATTCGGATACATTCCGGCACGATAAAGCTCACGGCTCATGTGGACGCCTCATACTGATCTGTCTGCAATGTGGATCGCTTTGACTTTGCGGCTTCAGAGCGCTGCTTTAGTTCTTCGTACTTTGATCTGAACATCTCCTTGGCGAATCCCACTAAATTCAGCCCCGAAGATCCATTGGATCCCAGCTGAGACTTGCACCGTCATCATTTTTTTGGTTTCCTGCAGAATCAAACTTGCAGGCCTATGTCGTTTCTCGAGAAACCAGAAAGAATCGTGAATAGGCAGGGTCCACGGGAGCATTACATAACTTATATAACAGTTTCCGGACTCTATATATATATACATATACTGTATATGGATATATATATATATATATGTGTGTGTATATGGATATGTATACATATATACTGTATATAGATATATGTATATGGAGGCTTCCCATTATCCCAAATTAGATCATTGTTGTATTGAAAACAATGGTTTGGGAGTTCCCCATTTTAGGAAATTCCCTTACTATGTGTATATACATATATGCATATGTATTATGTTACATATACATATTATCTATATATATATGTTTTTTTGTATTATGTATATATATACTTATATATATATATACGTATGTATATACGTATGTATATTATCTATATATTTGTATATTATATCACATATATATATATATATGATATATTATTATACATATATCATATATATATATATAATTATATATATATTATATATATATTATGTATCTTGTTTTGTCATGATGCTATCCTTGCGTTGTTTTTGCAGAAGGTGCATGCATCAGAAGTGGAAAGGAAACCCGGTGAAACAGAGAACAAGTGCCCACTAACTCTACCAATACACATTTCATGGGGATGTCCCATGGCTCGAAAGATTCAAAATCTAAGACACACTTACAGCATTTGGGAAACGAACATCTATGTTGACTAGAGTCACTAGAGCTTTGATTCCATAGCATTTCGGATGCGTTGTACAAAAATGTTCAAACCGAGGCGGGGGCCACCAACCAAAAAATATAAAGAATGCAAAATGATAAAAAGTACCCTGCCTCCCTCTCTCTTTCGCTGGGCTTCCCCTTTTGCCACTGATATTGACCGTCTTTTGAATATCTGGCCCAAGAAGGTGAAAGTAAAGACTTCGTACTGCTGGGCAGCAAACCACTCTCTCCCTACGACCTTGTCTGAGGCAAACAAAACATAGACTCGAAACGAATCAACTGAGAATGGCTAACATGGCAAGGCTACACAGGCTCTTTGACCTCGGTCTTTGCCTCTTCCAAAGACATCTCTGCTTTCGCTGCTGTAGTTGTTGGAGCCTGAAAACCATAACAACACAGTTGAACACAGTTCATGCATTGTATGTGTATATATATATGTCATAGCATAGATATGAATATGTAGATAAGTTACATGTGATTTTGGTGCTGTGATTTTGTCGTGAAAAGTGTTGGATGGTTGGATGGTTTTGCTCTGACGCTAAGCTGGAGGCCATCTGTCCAGGACATGCTTGGGCCTTGCACCGGCAATTTTCTACCACTCGGTACGGCTTAGTATCGTGGGCAGTATAATCAGTTCACTAATTGGATATCTTGAATATGTTGGGCCATTCAGTTCAGCAATTCTGCTCTGCAATTAGAGGGCGGAGGCCTCTGCAATGGTCCTTTGCAAATCACTTCTGAGCTGCTGGAGGGCCTGTACCAAAATGGGAAAGTGGTGGGGGTTGAAAATGTGGCAAGGCATGAAGAAGGCAGTGACAAAATGCAAAATATCTCTCGCTCTAGCTGTAGACAAAGTTTCACCCTTGCTCATGCAACCTGAGTTTAGCTGCTAATTATTTCAATTTGCCTTTTCATGCAGGCTTTGGGGGTGTGATTTTGTCTGACAATATCTCAACCACAAATTCTTCGGCTTTGTGTTTTCTATTGTTTCCAGCTAAAATCCGTTCTGCTGAGACAGTACAATCGGGAACAATTAAAATAGTTTCATTGAAGTACAGTCGCTGCATCACATTGAAAGCCGTCTCTTGAATTATTTCCACGATGCCAATGATGTCCCAGCCCAGGTCTGCATGCACCAACTCTTCTGCACCTTGTTATCCGCCTGCACTTGCAGGCCTTTCTTGCAAATTTCCAAGGCCTTCAGGTTTTCATGCAAACATCTAGAAACAGATTGAAACAGGACTCAAATCAAGAGCATCTAGTTTTTCACCATTGTGACAGCCGCCAGCATTTCTATGCATTACTGAGAAACAAAGCAGCACGTGCAGCACAAACAAGGTAACTATCGGATTATGATGAAAGCACCCTGAAACACGTTTATGTTTCTGCGGACGGTTTTCAAATAGCGGATGCAAATTACAGTGCCCTGAGAACCCTACTCTGAAACTTCGGGAAACCTAGAGGTTCGGGCCTCTTCCGCCTTACTTCCAAGCTGCAACGCAATAGCTCTGTTGTAATATGCCTAGGCGATGAGAAGCAGGAACTCGAGAAGAGTAAGTCAAAGGTCCAAGGGAACGGAGATGCGGATTCCCATGTATTCTGTCAAAACTGCCCTTCTAAATCTGAAGGGTTTCTTTTTATAGTTCCTGAGACAAGCTACACAAACCATTTTCAACCCAGGGATTGCTTTGCAGAATTGGGAAGTCACGAAAATCAATATTTCTATCTGAGTCCGGTGGGGGCCTTACCAGTAGTGCCACACAAGGGATGGCAGAGCGAATCCATTGACGGACCGAAAGGTGGTAGGAGTTGTATTTTTTGGAGTGGTTGCAATGGTTGCAGTGGTCACCTCACCCACAACTGCTGAATGTAGTGTGGTGTAGCGCAGCTGTAGTTGTAGCTGTAGTTGTAGCGTGGTGTAATTAGTGTGTGTAGTTGCAGTTGTAGTTGTGGTGTGGTGTAATGAGTGTAGTGAAACGTAGTGTAGTGTAGTGTAGTGTAGTGTAGCGCAGTGTAGTGTAATTAGCGTGGTGTAGTTGCAGTTGTAGTTGTGGTGTGGTGTAATGAGTGTAGTGTAATGTAGTGTAGTGTAGTGTGCTTTAGTCCAGTCTAGTGTAGTGTAGCCTAGTGTAGTCTAGTGTAGTGTAAAGTGGTGTACTTGTAGCTGTAGCTGTACGTAGCTGTAGTTGTAGTTAGTCTAGTGTAGCGTAGTGTAGTGTAATGTAGTGTAACTGGTGTATATAGTGTAGTGCAATTAGTGTAGTGTACTGTAATTAGTGTAGTGTAGCGCAGTGTGTAGTTTAATTAGCGCAGTGTAGTGCAATTAGCGTATACTGTAGCGTAGTTTATGTGCATTTGCAGTCGTAGTGGTAGTGTAGTGTAGTTGCAGTTGCAAATGGAGTTGTCTATTTATCTATCTATTTATCCATCTATCTATCCGTCTATCTGCAAGTTTGAAAACGAAGCTACTATTCTGCGAGACCTCCCCAATGTTCGAGGTTGACAACGTCAAAAACGACGCAAGTCTGCGAGACGTCCACAAATTTCCAACTTGACAACGTCAAAAACGAAGCAATTCTGCGAGTCTTCCTCAATTTTCGAAGTTGACAACATCAAAAGCGAAGCAATTCTGGGAGACTTCCTTCAAAAATGGAAAGTGGAGTGCAGAGCTGATGGCCTCGTACCAATGCGCTTTGCGATTTTTCCAGTCCATGTCTCTAAAGTATTGCGCCTGCCATGAAAAAGTGATGCCAGGTCACACGAAGTGCTGCACCTGTCCACATATCATCTTAGCAAACCTAAAGATCTGATGCTCCAAAATGCAACCCTTCTCAGGAAATCAACGCCCTGACCTCCTGACATCTCTGCTGCACATGTCTCTTGTACTGCACCTGCAATGCGGAATGCATCTTTGCAGATCCTCTTGACGCCTGCCATTGGTTTTGGAAATGCTAGAAAACCATAGAAAACCCTATGTTTTGTTCACTTTTGGCAAGGTGCGCAATCCCTTGCGCCTGCCACGCAAAACCACATCTGAACCTTTTAAAAGTGGTCCGAGCATATGGTGTTTTAACGTTTTGACATGGAAATGTGCTTCGCGCCACAACAGCGTGCAATTTTTCAACATCTCAACTTCGGAATGTAGTCCGAGACCGTCAAGTTTTTACACTTTTTGACTTCGAAATGTGCTTCGCGCCAGCGTGCAATTTTTCATCTCTCATCTGGCCAGATGGCTCCGCACCCGCCGCTTTAGCAAGCCTACTTTTCGACCCTCCGGAGCCGCCAATCATTGGAAAAACACAGCGAATCGCAACTTTTTTACCCTTTCGCGCACCTGCATCTTCTTTCCTCTGACTCTTTCTCTTCTCTGATCTTCTTTCTTCTTCTCCCTCTTCCCTGACTCTTCCCACCTCTGCTTTTCTATCTGTCCATATTGTCGGAAGTTTGACTTCTAAACTTCCTTCGACAAGTCTATATACCGCTCGTATTGACCACTTCTGACAACGTTTGTCCACGCGTCATCTATTTGATCCCCCTTGTGCAAGGTGTTTGCGGCTGGCAATTCTGAACTGAGAAACCAACCTTGACATTGCGTGGATCAATCTCTTGCGCGATCTCTGCATCCGTCGCAGCATCTTCCCAGTTTTCAAGCTTCCTTGCAAGCAAATACAACTCTGAGTATGTCCAAGATTAAGATAGTCTAAGTGTACAAGTCGAGGTGAAGTTCGTCTGGTGCATTTGCTACAACTCTTTGTCTGCTGGCTTCCTTTCACCACGAACTTGGCAAGTAAACATGTCTGGTTCGGCACCTGTTGCAAATTGATCGATTCAACCAAATGCTCGCATCGAAATTGTAGATTTCCTGGCTCAATCTGAAAATTGTTTGTTGGTGACTGCAAGCTGCGCAGTTCTGCCCTGCAGACTTTGAGCGTGCTGAGTAGGCCACTGCAGCTTTTGTGTAAATATACAGCGCTTCTTCAAACTCATTCCTTTGCTCAACTCCAATTCGTATGCGTGCAAGAAAGAAGTTCCTTTTACAGTCTTCACACAGGGCCCAGTGTTCTTCTGAAGTTCAGAGCAAGCTAAGCAAGGAGCTTCTTAAAAAGTTCATTTCCCTTTTCTTTCATGGCTTTGGCAGCAGCTTGCGCTTCTTCTTTTGATTGGCCTCCCACGTCAAAACTCAAGGGCTACGATTGCAGGAAGGCCAACTTTGCACTAAGTTTAGTCCGAGTTGTCAGCTAGTCCAAGGTGCCTGTCTGGCCTTCTGTCTCAGTTGAAACTTTAGCCTAGTGAAAGTGCACTCAAAATATCCCTGAAGCACAGCAAAGATATCTCTCATTCCGACTCATTCCATGCTCAAGGCCGGCACGCCCTCAGATTTTTCAGCATTGGCAGGAGGCACTCCTGAGTTGAGTAATTGCCAACCTTGAGTGCACTTGCCGAAGAAATAGTAACACATTGTAACACAAGGACTCAATGTACAATTGTCAAGGCCGCTACTACGTCGTTGGCAGGATACCACATCCCAAATCTTTCCCACAACACCCATTGGCTAGACGTTGACTTTGGGTTTGATACTGAACATGCTGCGCAATGCGACACACATTCCACTCATTCAACCAACTGCTCAACGCCGGCGAACAAGCAAGGGTGCAGCATAGTACGGGTTCTTGTATAGCGGTATTTAGGATGATGACAACAAGCCGTTTCCAACAAGCCGTATCTGGATTTGCTTCTACTTTGGGGACCAGGCATGCCATTTCCTGGATGTAAGACCTGTACGACTTTCTCTCAGAGCCACCTTTCTGATTCCAGATTCCAAGATCTTAAGTCGATTCTAAATTCCAAGATCTGAAGACATTTGAAAGCAAGAAGCCCTGGCATCGAAGCGCATTTCTTGCAGTACTGGTATTCAGTCACTGAAGACTAAAGCAACGAGAACATGTTGGTGCGAATCGTGCCATCTGCAAATCCCACTTTGGAGATGTGCTATGTGTTTGAACCTGCGCGGCTGGCGAGGCAGTCCGCCCGCCCCACAGGGAAAGGAATAAACAAAGTAACAACTGCAACAACTAACTGGCTGCTAGGGTACTGATTGACTGACTTGCATCGAAACCTATAGCAGTGGTGCTTAGATTTATAATTATACCAAATGACGGGGGCATGACATCCTGACATCCCACTAGTAAAATGTTCCTGATTGGTGCAACCGAAGTCCACGCCTGTGTACAGGAGGGCTTTGCGAGCTTCTGAGTCGATCCAGGCTGTCTTCCCTTAGCACCCAGTGAATTGGTGCCATGCAATATTCAGCACATCTCAGCCCAGCACACCCTGGTAGTGACGCAGTTCCCTGGAATTACACCCTTCAGCCAACAACCATCGCACCCCCGACTGCCACCACTTAATGACCTCAGGTATCATCCTCAGGCCACAACAATCATCGCTGAATGCGAGCTGCTTCGCTGAAGAATTGCAAAAGGCCTGTACAGCTGTAGCAGCTGTATAGAAGATGTGCTTCTTCTCTTTGCCCGTGCCGAGCACCACCCTGCCTTGCTCCTGAATGTCAGTGCCTGCAAATTCTGCTGAGTTGAGTTGCATAATGATCAGTATCTCTGCCAGTTATGCATCATTCTGCATCCCTTGCATGCTGAATATGGAGCTGGCAGCAATTGGCAGCCATTGGTAGCCTGTGTCATCGTAGGCTCCACATTCAGCCCGAATCCTCCGCTCCTGGCCATTCAGACAAATTGCAGCTCCACCAGTATTGCGGTTCACAAATGTCCTGCCTGAATCAATGCATTGATCTCTTTCCTGATCTCAAGGTTGTCCTTCGGGCATGCTCTTGGGCTCTGACACTTCCTTCGAAGGCAAGTCACAGAAGTGAAAATGCACCTCCAGAACCTGTTCCAGCACATCGCCGTCACCATCAGCTCCAGCACCTCTGAGTCAATCTCAATGAAAGATACGTTGTAAAAGAAATTTACATGATGAAAAATAGACTGTCTTGCACTGGCAAGACACGCCATCAAACTAGCTGAGGGTAGGACGCACCTGATTTGGTGAAGATAAATTGCAGCAACAAAACAAGTGCAATCAAACAGGTGGTGCTCTAGCACTGCAGAATGCAAAGATATGAACCAAAATACTTCTCTCAACCAAAAACAATGACAACGAGCAACACTTCACCTATCTGAACTTTAAGATCAGATTTTGGGAAGTTGCACAAAACGAGCGAAGGAGCCTCTTTTAGGGAGCTGGAAACGTCCTGAGGCAGACAGTGTTTGCAATGCAAAACATCTGGAGACTCATCGGGGTCTTTCATTGAAAGGGTTTGCGATTTTGGGACCTCTTTTGAGCGTGTAGACTGGATTGCAGGTGTAAGCACAGAACCTGGAGGGCTCCATCCGACATTTCTACTATCTCGTGCAGCCCGTCAAAGCGCCTGAGCTGAAAATGCGAAAGGGCTTATAATGGTATGCGGCATACATGTATTTTCGATTTTGATGTTATTTGAATTTATTTGATATATATATATATATATGTGCAAACATGTGCAAACTGTATTTACATGAATTGACATTCGCTATCCGGTGACTAGCTCAGAGATTTAGTCCCAGGCCCAGATCCTGCAAGCTGCATTGGTTCTGTTGCTGCGAGCTCCTTGGGCGATTAGGATCAAGAAGGATCAACCAGGATTAAGGAGCGCATGGAACATCAACAGGTCATGTGAAAGTCCAAGATGTGAACTCTGCGCTTGTCATCAGCGACTTTCAGCCCCTTTTCATCCTTAGTCCAAGGTTCGCAGCACAGGCATCTCTCGAGGTCGATTTCTAGATCGATTCTGCAGACCAGCCCAACAGAGGCTACGGCCAAGGTATTCGTCTTGCTGCCTTCAGAAAAGCATGTCGTGAGGCAAGTGGTCAATTTTGACTGCAAACACCTGAAACATCCTGAAACTGCACGGTAGCATTAAGACCAGCAAGACAAGGAATTTTTGTCTCGCTGAAACTCTCGAAAAGGTGGCACGTGCAGACTGGCTTGCAGACTCGCCTGAATCACCATGGAGGGAGCGGATCATTCTGGTTCGGCTCTCGAACTGGCGAAGGTTGGACTCTTAGGAAAACGAAAACTGAAGAAAGCCATCGAAAGCCTCTCTAAATCCGACACAATGCCCTTCCGTGTAACTATATGAGACTCAAACAAACCAAAATTCCAAGCGTAATGTAACACATCGCACAACACCCTGCATCTGGTACACGAAGCTGGGAGTAGGTGGGACTTTCATGGTGAGTGACTAAACGTACGGCGTTTCCTTGAGGAGGTTGCAGTGCCAGATCTTGAATTATAAATCTGACCAAATCTGATCATATCCCCCAGTACGTTGTCAGATATTATCAGTTATGACGTTTCACGAAACAAGATCTTCTTCAGGTCCACTCTGGATCTACTATACAGGTCTATCTAGATCTGGCAAATGATGCTATTTGGTGCTCAATTGATCTTGGAGTCTTCGAAGTATTGCTACATATTACAACCAGGGTTGTCCAGTCAGAGCAGCTCCGTTGCCAAACCTGTTGCTGCTGGTTCAGAGCAACAGTAAGGGCCTGCAGCATCGGTCGGGGTAGCAGTGCGCTGGTAGCGTTGGTTCAACTACTGATTCTCAAATCTCAGGAACCGAATCCTGAAACCTTGTCGTATGCCTTCTGAGATTTTGAAAGACATGTGTAGAGCAGGAGCTTCCTTCAAAGGCAAGGTAAAAATGCGCCTGTGTCAGGTGAAGTAGTTGACGCTCCGTCTCATCTCTATCATTCAGCAACTGCGCACAGGAACGCTTGCCCGGGCAGATTGCTCACTGCACTGGAAAACAGTCAAACTGCTTGTGAAAACAGTCTTAATTGATCTGAGATTTTCGTATGTACTTCGCCCTGCTTGGGTACACTGAAGAACTCTCAAGCCACTGGGCCACTACTTGTGACTACCCAAGTGACTACCCTTGGTCCCAGCACCTGAAGCCTCTTTCGCTGGTTGGAGGACTTGAAGTGACTGATGTCGTGAAGCTTTGTTTCCAAAGTGCGCTTGTCCCTCGACGCGCACGCAATGACAAGGAATCACAAAACTGAGTTGGCTCCAAGAATCCTGCTTCGAACGGGCTATAATGGGCGCATGGACAGAAAGACCCAGTTCCAAGTAGGTAGAGTTCCCGACGCTGCACTGTCTCCAACTTGATCTTTTCTTGCCTGCGGGATTACTTTTGTGTGTGTGTGTGCAAGCAAACAGAAATTCTGAAATTCTTGATTAATATGAGTTAATCCAGCTTTGCAACCCAACAGCAGCTTCCAGGGATCTGCTTCCGTTCCAATCGATCTACATGGGATAGGAAGAGTGAATTGGAAAAGTCCTTTCAAATCATGGCATTCTGCAAGGGCAACTAGCCAACTAGCCTCCAAATTTCGTGCTGTCTCAGTGAGGGCTGCATCTTGCTGGTCGCACACTGTGAGCCTGGCATGTTGAGGCAGTGGAGAAGGCTCAATTCGTGCAGAATGTGCAGCTCTGGCGATGCTCTGAGTCAGAGTCTTTGCCGTGCCAGCTCCACTCCCTTTTCACTCTGGCCAGCTCAGTGCGGTAGCTGCCAAACCTCTGAGAACGATTTCAAGCATTGAACTCTTTGAGTCCTTTTTGCCGATCTCCGCTCACAACAATGGTGCAAAGACTCAAAAATCCTTCGACCCACGTACTAAAACAAAATTTGGCTCAGACATGCTCGGACACTGATTTCTCAACACCTCAGATGAAAAAAATGTGTTCTTTGCTGAGTGCTGTGGCTCCTTCTCCAGCGCGTCCATTTTGCTCTGAAGAGCCTCTCACATCTGACGCTCAAAAGCAGAGCTCAACAGAATGCAACATATGCAACAAAATCCGTTCTGTTGCACGGCGAGCTGCAAAAGCACCTGCCTTCTTCGATGTTTGAAAATCATGGTTCAGCTGACGTAGCTCCTTTTTCACATAAAACATAGAATTGTTTGCTGGTGATGCCAGTGATGCCAGTGATGCCTGCCACTGGGCCGACGTCAGAAAAATGAGTTCCAAAGACTGCAGTCCTCAATGTCAAATTCGTCTTCTCCTGAATCGCAGCTGCACTGATCAGGCATTTGCAAAGAATGGTGGCTGTCGCAATGGTCAAGAGTCTTGGTGATACCGCCTCCAGTGGGTCTATCGCTTGCCTCCGCCCTGGCAGGAGGATTAGGTCCAAGAATGCTTTGAATCCTGCCTCTTTGTTCAATTTTTCCTGCCTCTTTGTTCGCAGGACAGAGAGCAACTCAGCAAATGCTGCATAGAAAACCATGAAGAACCAAGGAAACCGCTCAGCTTCTTGCTAACCCTTATGGCGAGAACTTTCGACAGAAGAGGGATATCATGCCTATTTGCAATGAAAAAATGAGGACTTATATGACTGATGATGTCAAAATACGCTCTTGACCAATTACTGGGATTGCTGCTTGGGAAGATCGGGTCTTTAACGATCGCACCAGGCTTGCCATGTCATCTTCACTGTTGAGCTTCCTGAAGCCGAGAAGTTCTTCATTTTTCACATCTGATTCAAACATGTTTATATACATATGACATCTGAGTATGTATATATAATACATGTATACAGCGAAAAAATTGCAAAAACATCTCAAAAGAAGCGAATACAAAATGGAAGAGCCTGCAAACAGCTCAAAGGCAAAGAATGCTGAGGTGGAAACGCGACATTGCAAGCCATGCTATCCTCTACAAGGTCGGAACATCTGCTGCTGTGCTTCTTAGCCGCTTCTCCGATTCAGACCAGGCCCCCCTAGACCAACTCAGTCCTTGTAAAGGGAAACCTGCACACCGTGGCAATGTCACAAGAACATGGCAGCTTGCCAGTCTCCAGCCACAAGTCACCCACACGTTCAAGTGTTGGCAGCAAGAATATCTAAGTAAAAACATGTAAAAAGTAACTCTGCACCCCAACCTACATACATACCTACATACTTGGGTATGTACGTACGTACCATGCATGCATGCATGCATGCATCCATACATTATTACAGGCAGACATGCAGACATCCAGACATGCAGACAGCCAGCCAGGCAGGCAGACAGACAAACATATTATGTAGACACTTCCGTTACGTTATGTTACGTTTCGCTTCGTTGTACTGCGGCTCGCTGCGTTGCCTTGCGTTTTCTTGCGTTGCCCTGCCTTGCATTGCGTTCCATTGCATTCCATTGCATTACATGTTGCGCTATGTTACATATTACATGGGAATATGTACAAACATTACATTTCATTACATTACAGTACCTTCCATTACATTGCATTACATTACATTGCATTGCATGGCATTGTGTTGCGTTGCATTACATTATACATACATACACGTACGTAGTTCATACATACACATATCCGTTACATTACATTGCATTACATTACATTGACATGACAGTGCATTGCATTGCATTGCCTTGCGTTGCATTGCATCCGTTACATCCATACATAAATATATGTGCGAAAATCATATCAATATATCATCCATACATAAATATATGTGCGAAAATCATGTCAATATATCATGTCAATATACAATACAATATAATACAATATAATTTAATCTAATTTAGTTGGAATAAACGGCTGTCTCTTTGTTTGTTGGGCAAAAATATTTAGGAAATCCTAGAATTTATTTTCATTTATTGGAAGTTTTTGGGTTCTTTAATTGTCAGGAATTTTGGTTCAAATTTATTTTTCTAATTAACAGGGGCCGCGCCATGATTCCATGAAAACGCTGCTGACGGTTCGGAACCGTTCGACACAGAAACCGTCAGAAACCGTTTCTGACCGTTCGGAACCTTTCAGAACAGCTTCCAAGATGATACTCACGGACGGCTTCAAAAATCCAGTCCGGCAAATTGAAAACCATTTGAATTATTTCCGCTCTCAAAAGGGCCAATAATCGGCAAGTTTTGCAGGCACAAACCCTTCCAATGCAATGTAAAAGGTTTCCCAGATTCGAAAACTAGTTTCCAAGATTCTCTGAATAGTTTTTCACAGCAAAAAAGCAAAAAGCAATAAGCCCAAATCATAAAAAGCGAGCCGTTGGTAGCAGTTTGTTCCAAATGGTATATAATATGTAGTCTATGTATCTATCTATCTATTTATCTATCTATCTATCTATCTATTTATCTATCTATCTATCTGTCTGTCTATCTATCTATCTATCTATCTATCTTATCTATCTATCCTATCTATGTTATCTATCCTATCTATGTTATCTATCCTATCTATCTTATCTATCTTATCTATCTTATCTATCTTATCTATCTTATCTATCTTATCTATCTTGTCTATCTAATCTATCTAATCTATCTAATCTATCTAATCTATCTAATCTTTCTAATCTATCTATTCTATCTAATCTATCTAATCTACCTAATCTACCTAATCTATCTAATCTATCTAATCTATCTAATCTATCTAATCTATCTAATCTATCTAATGCATCTAATCTATCTAATCTATCTAATCTATCTAATCTATCTAATCTATCTAATCTATCTAATCTATCTAATCTATCTAATCTATCTAATCTATCCAATCTATCTAATCTATCTAATCTATCGAATCTAATCTATCTAATCTATCTAATCTATCTAATCTATCTAATCTATGTAACCTATCTATCTATCTGTCTGTCTGTCTATCTATCCATCCATCCATCTATCTTTCTATCTATCTATCTATCTATCTGATCGATCGATCGATCGATGGATTGATCTATCTATCTGTCTGTATATATATATACATACATATATATATATATATCAATTAATTTCATTGATTTTGCTGTGAATCCTGTGGGCATGCACGATTCCATGGAGCATAGATAATATTCGCAATGGATTCCTCGTTCACATAAGATATATCAGCACGGGGTGGAAATTATTTCGCTCTCGGAAGTGTTTAGATTCAAACACTTCCTTCTTCAATCTTATCCATGGATTCGCTGTCTAGAAGGTGGTTTCGAATTTTCAGTCCCTGGCTGGGCCTGATCTGGTCCAGACTCATCAGCGCATAGTTCTTTAGGCAAATCCTTGATGCAAACAGGGACCTCAGCTGGGTGTTTCTCAAGACATTCTCAAACAGAAGCTCCACAGGTCTCATGTCATTGGTGACCGAGAGTTTCCGAGTGTTGGGTCAAATCTGGCAAATCTAATTCCCGGAGGAAGTTTAGAAGTCAAACTTCCGACAATATGGACACATGAAAAGCAGCAGAGATGGGAAGAGTCAGAGAAGAGAGGAGAAGAAGAAAGAAGATCAAAGAAGAAAAATTCAGAAGAAAGAAAGAGGATCCAGTGTGCGAAAAGGTAGAAAAGTCGCGATTCCACTGATTTGTGGCTCCGGAGGGTCGAAAAGTAGGCTCGCTAAAACGGTGGGTGCGGAGCCAGCTGGCCAGATGAGAGATGAAAAATTGCACGCCATTGTGGCGCGAAGCACATTTCCAAGTCAAAATGTACAAAACACACCATGCTCGGACCACTTTTGTAAGTTGAGATGTCTAAAAAGCGCACCTCGTTGTGGCGCGAAGCACATTTGCAAGTGAAAAAACTAAAAATCCCTCACGTTCGGAGCACCGTTGTGGCGCGAAGCACATGTCCAAGTCAAAAGTGCAAAAAACTAACGGGTACGGGGCACTTTTGGACACTCAGATGCGGTTTCGTGTGCCAGGCACAAGGGATCAAAAGTGAGCAAAAACGTCAAGGCTTTGTAGCAGTTTCAACTACAACCACCACTACACTACACTACACTACACTACACTACACTACACTACACTACACTATACTACACTCAACTACAACTACACTACATTACACCACACTACACTACAAGTACAACAACAAACTCCACTACACAACATTGCACTACAAGCCACTCCACACACTACAACTACAACACAACTACAAACACAAATACAACTACAACTACGACTACAACTACAACTACAACTACAACTGCTACTACTACTACTACTACTACAACTACTACTACTACTACTACTACTACAACTGCTACTACTACTACTACTAATACTACCACCACCACCACCACCACTACCACTACCACTACCACTACTACTGCTACAACTGCTACTACTACTGCTACTACTACTGCTACTACTACTACTACCACTACCACTACCACTACTACTACTACTACTACTACTCCTGCTACTACCTACTACTACTACTACTTCTACTACTACTACTACTACTACTACTAATACTAATACTACTACAACTACTACTACTACTACTACTACTACAACTACATTACACAACACTACAATACACTCATTTCACTACACTACACTACACTACAACTACAACCCCCACTACACAACACAACACTACACTCCACTACAACTACAACTACAACTATAACTACAACTACACTACAACTACAACTACGACTACAACTATAACAACAACTACAACTACATTACATTACACTACACTACACTAATTACATTACACTACACTAGACTGCAACTACAACTACGACTACGACTACAACTACAACTACCACTACAACTACAACTACAACTACACTACATTACACTACTCTACGCTAATTACACCACATGTTCGGACCACTCTTGGACGTTCAGATGTCGTTTCGCCTGGCAGGTGCAAGGGATTCGGCACCTTGCCAAAAGTGAGCAAAACGTGAAGGTTTTGTAGCAGTTTCAAAAGTGTTGACAGGCGTGGGACATGTGCAGAGGATCTGGCAAGATGCATTTTCTGTGGCAGGCGCAGTACAACAGACATGTTCATCAGAGATGTTAGGAAGTCAGGGAGCTGATTTCCTGAGAGGAGTTGCATTTTGGAGCACCCAAGATCATTTTGTGTGACAGGTGCAGCACTTTGTATGACCTGGCATCACTTTTTCGTGGCAGGCGCAATACTTCAGAGACATGGACTGGAAAAATCGCAAAACGCATTGGTACGAGGCCGTCAGGTCTGCATCCAACTTCCCTTATTGAAGGAAGTCTCGCAGGATTGCTTCATTTTTGATGTTGCCAACTGCAAAAATTGAGGAAGTCTCGCAGAATTGCTTCGGTTTTGATGTTGCCAACCTCAAAAATTGAGGAAGTCTCGCAGAATTGCTTCGCTTTCAAGCTTGCAGATTGCAGATAGACAGATAGATAGATTAGATAGAAAAGATAGAAAAGATTAGATAGAAAAGTTAGAAAGGATTAGATAGAAAAGTTAGAAAAGATTAGGTAGATAAGTTAGAAAAGATTAGATAGATAGATAGATAGACAGATATAGACAGATATAGACAGATACATAGATATAGATAGATCGATGGGTCGATCGATCGATAGATAGATAGATAGATAGAATGCTTAGATAAATCAGATAAAGTAGATAAATCAGATAAATTAGATAAATTCGATAAAATAGATAAATTAGAAAAATTAGATAAATTCGATAAAATAGACAAATTAGATAGGTTAGGTAAATTAGATAGATTAGATGCATTAGATAGATTAGATAGATTAGATAGATTAGATAGATTAGATAGATAAGATAGATAAGATAGATAAGAAAAATCAGATAGATTAGATAGATAAGATAGATAAGATAGATAAGAAAAATCAAATAGATAAGATAGATAAGATAGGATAAGATAGACAAGATAGACAAGATAGACAAGATAGATAAGATAGATAAGATAGATAAGATAGATAAGATGGATAAGATGGATAAGATAGATATGATAGATATGATAGATAGGATAGATAGGATAGATAGGATAGATAGGATAGATAGGATAGATAGGATAGATAGGATAGATAGGATAGATAGGATAGATAGGATAGATCGGATAGATAGGATAGATAGGACAGATAGGATAGATAGGATAGATAGGATAGATAGGATAGATAGGATAGATAGGATAGATAGGATAGATAGGATAGATAGATAGATAGATAGATAGATAGATAGGTAGATAGATAGATAGATCGAGCCATCGATCGATAGATAGATCGATAGATCGATCGATCGATAGATAGATCGATCGATCGATCGGTCGATCGATAGATCGATACATCGATACATCGATACATCAATACATCGATAGAGCGTTAGATAGACACATAGACAACTACAACTACAACTACACTACACTACTTCTACAACTACAAATGCAAATAAACTAGGCTACATCACACTACACTAGTTACACTACACTACACTACACTAATTACATCTAATTACGCTACACTACACTGTTCACACGGCAACTACAACTACAACTACCACAGCTACAACAACAATATCAACTACACCATATTACACTACACTGCACTAATTACAGTGCAGTACACTACAAGTACAAATACAACTACAACTGCAACTACACTTGTAATTACCACTAAGTTGCACTACACGACACTAGACTAATCACACTAGCTACAACTACAACTGCAACTACACTACATTACACTACACTACACTCCATTACACCACACTACACCACGCCACGCCACGCTACACTAGGCTAGACTAGACTACACTACATTGCAGCACGCAGCACTGCGGCACATTACACTACACTACACTACATTTCACTACACTCATTACACCACACCACAACTACAACTGCAACTGCAATTACACTACACTACAACTACAACTACAGCTGCACTACACCACTCTACATCCAGCAGTTGTGGGTGAGGTGACCACTGCAACCATTGCAGCCACTCCAAAAAATACAACTCCAACCACCTTTCGGTCTATCAGTGGATTCGCTCTGCCATCAGTGATTCACAACAACCAACCTCTCTCCTATAGGTTTCATATTTTTGAGACTTCCGCCACCGCCTTGTGCAGTACTACTGGTATACTCTTCCAAGGCTGTCCTAGAGCAAGTGTCTAGCTGCACGGGAAGGCAAACTCTGCTGAATTACCCAGGAAACTCGGCCGCCAGAAAGGACATAACAAACCAATATGGTAGACCATCATGGCCCCTGCACAATATAGCAGAAATGGAATAGCAGAATTGAAGGGAACAAGCTAACCGAACACAATGCATGGGAACTGATCGTCGGTGGCTCATGAGTCCTGTCTCTGGCGATTTACTTGCAAACACTAGCGACAGCCGTTGTGCCTGTCTCCCCTAATCCCAAAAACGAATGTCTTGCCTTTGGCTGAAGACAAGAAGAAGAGCCATTAACTTCAAGCGCTTTTTAAGCAACAAGTTCACAAGTCATAGAGGGCAGCTAGTGATTTACCCGACGCACTAGGTCTCACACTGTGCAATTTTCACCAGCACCATACTTCTTCTCAGCGCCCATCAAATAGTAGCCTTTGAGATTTTGACAGTATATGCATGTCATGTAAAAGGTTCCAGTTTTACAAACAAAGCCAAATGAAGCTTTGAGGCTTGGCTGATTGCAACCACTTGATACAAGACAGACCCAAGTAAGCAGGCTGCTGATTGCTCCCCAAGCGTAAACCTGTGTTGCACTTTGTGTTGCGCTTGGCTGCACTCTGCAGTTCACCGAGTTCACCCGTGGATTCAATGCAGCACACGGCCTCTCCCCGCACAGTCACGCAGGCAGAACTCTCAGGGCCACAGCTACAGCTTCTTGCGCAAAGAGCTCCCTCCTAGCGTTTCCAGCAAAGGGTATCATGTCATAAACAGGCACTAACACGGAAAGACACAGGATGTCCGGTTTGGGCCTGACCATTGAAGAACTTCACCGGTGTTGGAAGATTTACAGCCTGACATCAGCACCAAAACCACTAAACTTCCATAGTAGGGTGTCTTGAACAAGCCGAACAAGCCCAACAAAGGAGCAAAGGTCCGAACCAGTTCAGTGAGAGGCGCATGGATGTTGAATCCATCCACTCCAAGCTGCCCAGCCTTGGAGAGACAACTTGGTGCGGAAGCCGCTTGAAAGCTGACTGAAAGCCGGATATGTTGGGTCGAAGTCAAGGCTGTCCCTCAGGTGTTCGCCTTGTTTTGGCCCCAGGCAAAAATAGCCCCCTTCTGGGTCAAAGCCAGACAATGATTCCTTCAAGGCAAGGAAACATGGACGCTTTGGCATATGCTTTGGCCAGAAACCACCCAATTGTTTAGTCAAAACCTGCAAGGACGTATGTTTTTTTTGCTTGTCAGTTGGCTGTGAAGGTGTTTATAAACCTCCAGTCCCACTACACCTGCTTGCCTGTTGTTTGTACATTTCTGTGCTTTCAGTGCTTATGCACCTTCAAATTGCAAAGCACTTATTGCAGCATGGTTTCGAACCGCAGGCAATCTGCACCATGATTTCCTGCCTTATAAACTCAAAAGTGGGCTTGAGCAGGGCAAACCAAACAAAAAGCCACGAGAATTGCTTGCGCTTTCTGAGCTTTATGCTTAATACCTGCAGTGATTGGGCTGGGCAGCAACATCTTGTCCTGTGGCACTGGTCTCAATGAGTGGGAGCAACGTGCTCACTGTGCTACACTAAGACACCTGCAGTTACTTGCCTGAGTGCTGCAAACACGTCCAAGCTGGCCGAAGTCATTGTTCGGTCCCCTGCCATCTTCGATAGTTACAGATTGTCATCTCTAGCGTGCAATCAATCATTCAAAAATTTCAAAATAATTGGCAATATGTTTAGAATAAAAATCCTGGAGGTGGATGCGACACCTCAACGTAGTTCACTCAGTTCCAAATAACAAACAGGCTTAGAACTCCAGCTGTAGATGACGCCCTCATCAGTCAACATAAGCGCATGAGCTTTTCCGACAGCGACCTGCAACAGCAAAGATTCGAAGAATGGGCACAGCCATTCAATCTGCCCCTTAGACTTAGCGATGGATTGCAAACTCTGATTATATTTAAAAAAAAAACATATATGATATATAATTATATATATAATTATGTATATATATAATTATATATATATAATTATATATATATGTGTAATTATATATATATGTAGGTAAAACATGGTAAAAGGTGGGAAACGCAATGGCATAAGCTGCATTGAAACTAGATAGTTTTGAGTTCATTTCTGTGCAGGACAAACCTGCACAACAAGCGCGTGATTCCCTTCTGCGACAGCCTCAGAAACAAGGCTGTCAAAAACAAGGCAAAAACATGTGATTTGAAGATGAAACAATCCACCATCTTGACAAGTGATCAGCTCATGACTGGAATCGATCGCAATGTCATTGCCACCACCGGACATCAAGATCAACAGTTGAGAAAAGGAATCACAACAAATCCATGTGCGTAGAGTGAGTAGACTTCCACTTTGTCTTCGCTAAGTACAAGAGCCAGAATTCCAATCCGCAGCCAAGAAAGCTTTGTGAGACCAAAAAAAACACTGAAAGATTAAAGTGTAGAAGCCAACAGCAACGTTCACGTAAGAATTGATTGGATATTGAATCAAGTATTGGTGATTTGTTTGAATGCTTGAAAATTATGTGTGCAGACTTTGCAACTGATCTACCATGGTACCTTGGCTGCGGTTCGTGCGCGGCAGAAAAGTGTAAGTGGTAATCCACCATATTTGGAGTGATGCCACCAATAGCAATTTGATCCAGTCAAGCATTGCTCTTTGAATTTGTTGCAGCTTTTTTCTGCCTACAACGATTTGCGTTGATGTCCAGACCGCTGCGCTGCAGTCCAAGAGGAAGTCATACTGACGGCATGAGCATACGGTTCAGACTCAAGACTCACTGACTGATTAGCCAGCGAGTTACTCGGATCTGACAGGGAGGCAGTCTAGAAAGTTTCTCAGAGAGGCACTTCACAATCTTTGCAAAGTTTCACAATCTTTGCAAAGCAGTTGGATTGGCGTATAGCCATATAGCCTGATAAGACTGTCTGATGTCTGACCACTGAAGACATCACAAGACTATACAAAAGTGTCATCCCTCTAGACTGCAGTCACACATGCCATGCTTGACAATGTTTGATGCATGCTTCAGATCACTGCTTCGACCTGCTTCATTAGCTGACTCAGACGTTCCGCTTGCTTCATTCAGCACAGGAACGACATCAGGACCTTGCGGGGTTAGGAAAAAAAACTAGTCATCATCATCAGCAGCAGCATCATCATCAGCATCAGCATCCATAAATGTTACTGCAACAACAACAACAACAACAACAACAACAACAACAACAACAAGAACAAGAACAAGAACAAGAACAACAACAGCAACAACAACAAGAACAAGAACAAGAACAAGTCACAAGCAACAAGCAACACGGACTTCAATGTCGTCGCGGTACACAATGCGGCTACTCGATCCAATGTCTGTCTCTGTGAATATCCAAGCTGGCTCTTCTCAACATCAACCCACATCACCGACACTACCCCCTTCCACTGGCAAGTCCTTGACGATCTCTTCAATCTATTTTGATTGAGCCTGACATTCGAATGGAAATTGCAAGTTTTTGGAAGCTGGAATCACGAGGTACAAGAAGTCAATTGGATGTGTATATATATATATATATATTTTGTATATATAATGTACCGCTGAAAACTTAGAGCATCACCATAGATCGCGCGCACAAAGAAGAATGTTGCACTAAACCTAGGAAATCTGCTCCCTACTCAGGGACTGAAGAAAGACGTGTCTTCAAAATAACAAAATTGATCTGCTGCTGCATCACTGCACAGGATTGCTAAATCTGTCTTCAGTGCCCTATTTGGCAGCTGTCATCTAAATCATCTAAGGACGAGAGACCCAATTGCACCAGTGATCAAGGCAAATGTGTATGATATCACAAACCTTGGATTCAATGACGCAAAATTCAAATGTAGGTCCAATCAGAATTAGGTGCATCATGTTGAATGCAAGTCATTCTTTGCACGACATCTTTCCATCTAAGTGAGAGCACATGTATCCAAAATAGAGAAGAGCACCAACGTAGTGCCCAATCCTCAGCTTCAATCCAACTCCAAACAGCCTGGGTTTTTATGTCAAATTGAGATTCCAGCTTCATCCGCGTAAAGTAATACAGGCCTTAAAACAGGAAGACTTCCATGAAGCCTTTCTGGAAGACTCGTAAGTCATTGCCACTCGTTTGAGTCATGCTTGACTCATGCGTGACTCATGCCTGACTACGTGTGACTCATCTCGACTTGTCAAGGATCTGGCATGAATAACCAAACACATAAAGAGCTGAGGATGCGCTGGTGAAGAAGGACCTCCACCACCAATTGTAGTCCTTGCACCACAGACGTTGCTCCAGCGATTTGGATGAGGAACGTCTTATGGTTTCTTTCTCCTCAACAAAACCAGTTGTCTACTGAGATCAGATGTCGTACCGTCGTACCACGGGAAAAGCATGCATAGAGCAAAGCGATACCACATTGTCTATAATCTGATTCTAATGAGTCATGTTTTGATTTGATTTTACACATGTTTCTCTCTGCAAGTTCCAAGGAGAATAAACGGCGATTCACAGAGATGAGACTTCAGCTTTGATTCTATCTGATCTATCTGCTCATTTGCTCCCAGGATGTTGTCAATAAATATCCTAAATGGTCCTCATTGAGTCCTCATGTGCAAAGTTTCTGCTTTTGACAATTTGAGCACTACATCTCTTTTGTCAAAATTAGACAAGATTCTGTACTTTTGTCTACGCATTGCTCTGTCTTTGCTGAGGTTACTTTCTAGCGGACACGTTTCATTTCTTCTTTATCTCCTAGTTTCCGGGCTCTGTTATCAGTCATGCTTTCATGCTTCCGCTTTGTAATGAACCACCACAACAATACACCAAGCATTTTCCACCTCGTTCGTGAGCTGGAAGTAGGCCAGCGTTATAGATATTTCAGCACAGGTCACCACAAGGATGACGAGAACCAGCATAAGAAAGCCGAACAAATAGTAGAACCTGAAATTCCAGCACAACTTTCACCATAAAAAAACTCAGGAAACGAACAGGCGGCAAAATCGTACTTATGACATGCGAAGTCTAATGATTCAGTTCCAGACTGATGCTGCCATATTGAGGACATGATGAAGAAGAGCTCAGTGAATACCTTTGCAGAACAACGCCGTCTTTACATTGGAGTTCAAACTGGTGTTCTCCTATCAAAGCACAAGCTGTCTGAAAAACGTTGAATCCTGAAGGACCTCCCACTTCCACGTATTGTCAAGCAATTGTCAAGCCATTGTCAATCTGATGTTTGCTGCAAACACAGGTACTCCAGCGAAGGGAAGAACACCACCCACCAGGCACGAGAAGGTCTCGGTGCAGAATTTCTGAATGCACAACACTACATGCACTACTCAGTCACTACTCAATGTCTCTCGATTCTTGTTCCATGATTTCCATGCGATTTCTCTTTATCTTCAACATAATCCTCATCTCGAATCGCTGACTATCGTTGACTATCGCTGACTATCGCTGCCTATCGCTGAGTGCAGGTCTCCAGTGATATACCAAGGCTGCGCTGGGACTTGCCGCGGGATCTGATTTGTTCGAACTGGCAGCGAGATTGGCGCCTGGAGGTTAGTTGAGATTCTCGATGAGATATGATGAGATATGCAGTGCAAGAAATGCAGCGAAACTGTGACAGCCATGTCCAAGCCCTGAGATGCTATGGATAGTATTGGATAGCGTCAAAAAATGTCAATGGCTTCCACGATCAATGCCTTCTTGTAGCCAAAAAAAGCGCCAAGAAAGACCAGTGGCACAGAAATCCCAAACCTAGATTCACTTCAGAAGATGCACAAATCCTATAGACCAACGTCCAGTTGCAGGTTTTCGTCTTCTCTGCTGTCCATGATGCTTTTCAAATATGTATTTGCTTTTGTAGAAAATGTTCCCTTCGTGCTTGCTTTCTTGCCTTGTCTACACATTCCAAAAACGACACCTTCTTTCACCTCATAATACAGCTCCAAGTCACCAAAGAACTAGCAACGCAAACATCGTTGTAAATGGCACTGCTCCAGAGGACTTTGTGCCTCGAATCAAAGAAACTGCTGGCTATGCGAAGCAATCGTGAAAACCTCGCTGGATTCATTTCATCCGCATCAAATGCGAATTGTCACATCTTGAGAATCTTGCCCGTACTTGACTTTTCTCTAAGCGCTTGGCCCCAAATGAACAAATCCAGAATGAAGAAAATGCAGAACACCGTTCCAGGATACCTTTGTCCAGACCGAAGGCAAGACTCAGCAAAACTAATTGATGTATATAAAATTATATAAATAAGTAATGTAAAGATATACGTTGGCTGCAAAAGTATGTCGAGGGGACAAGAAGGCAGTCAGAAGCGTTGTTTTCTTCCAATCCTTGGCGCTCAGCAACGACTCACCAAGCTCTTTTGTGTATCAGATTTGCACTCACTGAGACAGTGTTGTGTTGGACCCGGACCTCACCCTTCCACATTTTGTAGAAACGAGCTGAAGTGTAGCCTGCAAATCAGCCCAGCCATCAAGGAGGTCAAAAAGTAGATAAAACAGGTAGGCTTAAAAGCAGAATAAAGCAATTAATCATGATAATCTCAGGATATCTCAGGTAAAGACAAAGTGCGTCGAGGCAATGACGACATCAAAAGCAAACTGTGAAGCTCAAAACAGCATCGCACCTGCAAGAATACCCGCAAAGGTGAAGAGCAGAAGCATCCCCTAACAGCACTGAAACAGCACTGACTCAGCGGACTGAATTGCCATAAATTGCCATAAATTGTTGCCAGTCTGACAGAGTCTGACATCACTAAATTGCCTAAATCCTATCGATGTATGGGACTGTTGGGGTCGGTCCTATCGGCCTGAAGGATAGAGCCACGATGTACTGGAGACAGGAATCCAATGGCGGAGAAAACGAGGGTCACGCACGAGCAAACCAACAACTGGACCTTGGAGCTGCAGGTGCTGTCAATGACTGATACAAACTTATGCTTAAAAGACGGTCAAAAGATGTATACAATGTATATAAAGAATCCTAAAGAGTGTAAAGAATACACAAGCAATATCAAGCAATACAGCAATATACAGCAATACAAAAGTTGGGCAAGCAATATGCAGACTGCCCTGCCCTGCCAAGGTGACTCCGCGAGCGTCTGTAGTCTGGGGACCGTACACCCGAACCAACTGAAACTGCCAAAGCCTTCCGGTCGATGCAAACAATGAGGACTTTGGAGTTTGGCCCAGGTCACAGGATGTGGAGGTATTAAGAATATGAAAGTATCAGTAGGATTCAGTAGGATGTTGAAGTCGTTTGAAGTAGGCTGGGCTTCCTCAACCACATCCAATTTTTTTCAAGCCCTGCAAATCGCTTTCAAAAAAAAAAATAGCTCGCAGCAATGCTTGAATTTTATTGATATGTTCTTGCTGCTTGCTCAAAAATATCAAAGACTGACAAGCCTTCGAGTGTGGCGGCTTTCTGAAAACATCTCCATGCACAAGTTTCCAACCTGTCTCCTCAAGGAACCAAAAAAGTGTAGTTTCAGCGAGCTGGCAAAACGAATGCAAACTACTCAACGCTTAGAAGTACGATGTGTTCGTCCTCACCAGAGTCATCGGCATCCATATCGTTGTATTTGGCAATGTCTCCTCAGGTTGAAAGTCTGATCAGCCAGGCTGCCACGCTTAGCACATCACCAGGCATAACCCTTGTCCCAATGCTGCTCCTTCAAACCCTTTTGCACCTAAATCTGTGCCAAGCAATCTTTGGAAAGCCGCTTCATTCACTGCTCTGCGAGGAAATGTTGTCGCACGCTACCATACCGTTGGAATAGGGGTAACCAACCCATGTACTAGAGCCAGGTTGTCTGTCAAGGCCCTCCCAACACACTTGGATGGAGACCTGCGCATCACAAATGAGCACCTCCACAACAGACTTGCTGATACAGCAACCACCAACGGCACTTGCGTGGCCCAGGTTCGATGCAAAGTTCTCAGCAAAATCATGGCCACCATGCCGGACAAGAAAAGCACCTGACAAAAAAGGCGCCCTTGTTCAACCTAATGTTGAACTGGACAAAACAACCTCCAGGTTCCAAAGTCATTCTGTGGCTTCGTGCAACATCAACAGATTAACTGGCTCTCTGTCTCTCTCTCTCTCCGTCTCTCTCTCTCTATCTCTCCCTACCTCTCTCTCTCACTCTTTCCCTCTGTCTCTCGCAGCATTGAATGTAATGTGAATGTAAAGGCCAAAAAAATGCAGACGGAGAACAATCATCAGGGAGTTGACGATAGAAAACCTCATGCAGCGAAAAGTCCGCTTACTAAATATGTCTTGTTCGGTGAAATGGGGGAGCAACTGCTCTCCACTTTCTCTTGACAGGTGATGAAATTACCCAGGTCGCAGAACCAAACTAAGTGAGAAGCAACCCTACAATTCTACTAGCGCACACTCTTGGATATGGAATAGTTTGGAATCCTTTGAGCCTCAAATGGATCTTCACAGAAGTGTGCTGAGTCCTATGTCATTTCAATCCATACGAACAACTTCTCAGGCCCAGGCCAGTGAATCTGTCCTTCATGCATTTTCCTGTGAGTTCACAATTCACAGCTGCTGGAGCAAAGTTGAAGCTCTACAAGATTCCCATGATCTTTCAGAATCTAGAAATCTCATGAAATATATTGAGATACGATCATTGCACCCAGTTGCACCTTTCTTTTTCGCACAATTGCACCCCATTCTTGTTCCTGTTTTTCCTGCTCTTCCTGTTGTTCCTGAACTCTCCAATTGTTCCGCTCCAGTTGCTCGAATTGCAGCTGAGCCACAGGTAGTTGTCCCACCGAGATGCCCATCGAATGGAGCTTGGTATCCACACCTCGGACTCGGATCGGATCAAACCATCGAGGGAATCGAGCTCAATGCAAAGCCGCAAAGCTCTGAGTGAATCGATTTCTATGTTGTGAAGTTGTGAAACATTGTGACATTGTCACATTGTGAAACATTAGATATCAATTAAATAATAAAAAAACGTGATTTTATTTGATGAGTGATTTTCAGGGATGTGGCCATGCACCCCAGTCAGCTGACTTTCCAAAGGTACACGGGAAAGTATCTGCTGAACAAATCAAATGCAAGTTCATGCATGAACAGGGCCTGAACACGGCCTAAACTCGGCATTTCCAAGCTCTCTGGGCTCTTTGCAACGTCGTAGCTGTAGATGATGGTGTCTTCTTTCATCAAGTCCTCAATGGTGAAGCCGAGAGCCAGAACCAGTTTCACCAGCACCGCCACCCCCTCAGCTTCCCAACAAATCTTGGTACGGGATCATCCATGTTCCCACACTGAAGAGCTCCATCAGGACTGAAACAACGCCAGAAGCCAAGTCATCACAAGAGCCACAGGCAGCCACAGGCAGACACAGGCAGCCACAGGCATCTCCGTCCCATTTGCATGCCATTTGTCACAGTCTGCAGCCCGAGCCTTTTTTGCTGTTGTAGACTTAGGGGAAACACCTTCCAAATTTTGCAAAGCCGTAAGAACATGAAGAGCTACCTACAGATTCGTCGGGGGACGGTCTGGCTTGCGCCTCAAAGCCTACAACTCGGCTACCTTCAAACTCTTCTGCATTGGAGTGATAGTAGAGCCTTAGTCAAGGGATGTCAAGGGATGTCAAGGGATGTCAAGGGATGTCAAGGGCTAATCCATGCTTGTCCAGGGGTCGAGGCATCTGGAGGCATCTTGAGGCTGTGGATTGATGTGGATTGTATCTAAGGTGAGATCCCAATCTGGATGTGATTGTGGACGTAGTAACTGACAGCGTTGTACATTTGACATCGGACGTTCAAAGTGTGGGCCAATATGGGCCAATGCAGTCGTGAACTGGCTGCTTTTTGAAAACTGTGAATTGTCTGTTTCCCGGCCTTCCATCAATCTTCAGTCCCACGGGAAAGCCATTTGTGTACCTGCGGCTTTGCAAGCTGTTAAGCAAGCTGTGAAGCAAGCTGCGAAGCAAGCTGTGAAGCCAAGCGGTCACAATCTTCACCCACAGAGCATTGTACTGAAAGACCAGGAGGCACGACATGGCACCCGTCCGAGTCTTCTGATATTTCATGGCCTCAGAGATGAAAGCGTGCAACCGCAGAAACGAACACATCACACCTGCATTCCAAGACGGAATACATCCACAATGTGTAACTCCATGGGAATCCTCCATAGCCCAAGTGCAGGACTGCCGGCAAATTGTCAACCAACCAATTCACCTGCAGGCAGCGGATTTTGCCCAAAGTGGCCTATTTTTCTGTTTTTCTCTGCGGTTCGTGCCTGATATTCGTTGTCAATCATGCTCTTGAATGCAGCTTTGTCCTGATGAAGCATACCAGTTGGGTCAAAACACGTGCAAACACAATAATATACAATAATGCAAAGGCTGTAAGCCAACGCAAAAACATGTCCTCATCATGCAGTGCCCGATCACACAGAAGTGCACAGGATGCATTGGCTTTCATCCTGCTCAACAATCAACATGGTTTCGATATGTTTCGATCAATCGTAATCGTATGTAATCGTGATGCAATTTTCCCTGACATGTCAAATTCATTAAGTCAGGTTTATAAACCAAGTCAGTTTGCCGTTCAATTCACAGTCATCCATGCAATCAATATTCGCTCAAATATCCCAAATCGCTCAAACCGATTCTGCTGCACGTCCTGACGTCGTAAAGCGAATTTTCTATCGAGTCGCCCATGAGAATCTCGCCGAGGTTTTCTGCTGACACGTGGATCTCCTGCAGCGAATGTTCGGTGATTGCCAGGGCCCCCCCTGCTCCTGATCCAACCAATCCTTCGGCCGACAGTAAGGCAAGACCTTGGCAAACCGTAAGCAACTTTAAACGAGCGCGAGCAGTCACGGATCAAAACGAATCACAAATGCAGATAGCTCTCAGACTTGCTGCTGGAATCAGAAACAAAATTTCGAACATACAAACCTATAAGCTCAAGACATAGTACCTGTAGGGAAGCTGGGTCTTCACCTCAATCGTTCACTTCTGATAGACTTTCCAAATCCTTGTGAGTGTCCCAGCTTCTTGATTTTGTTTGTAGTATTAGTCTCTTACATGCTGCCCACACGTCACGTGACTCACGCTTCATGTCCAAAGTCCAAAGGAACAATATGTTCTCAGGCTCTGGCCGAAGTTAATTTGTTCACTTTCAGCTCTACGCTGCTCTCCTTCAGTGTGCAACTGTGAATATCCGTCGGACACATTTCAGTCTTTGCTCTGCACCAAAGAAGGCATGATTGGGTCATTGGGTGCCTGGGACAGATTTGCGCTATTTTTGGGTATCGCTTTGGCATCGCTACGGGAAGTGCTATTGGGAGCACTTTGGCTCGCCCAGAAAAAAGGAGAGAGAGAGAGAGAGGAAGGAGAGGAGTGAAGGAGTGGTTAAAAGCATCAGCGCTGAAATCACTTAAGTAGGTTTTAGCTGGGGGGAAGTACCAACATCCGACACAACCCTTAAGTAAAGTAAAGGTATCACTTTTTGTAGTTCACCACATCACTTTCCGTTCTTTGGGATACCTCTTTCACTCGAGCCCACTGAAGTCAACCTTTGTTCAAGATTGTTCAAGAACAAATCCAACCGGATGCCATTTGAAGATGGTTTATGAATGGTTTATGAATCTATGAAAGGTTTCCTTCCATCGAAGGTGCTGGAGGCGCTTGACGAATGCTCCAAAGTGTGTTGAAATCCCCGTAGATGTGTGCATGGAACCTGTTTGAATCATATCATTTTGAATTTGAAGCGCATGTCCTAAGGGGACCGGAAAAACCTTGCAAACTAGTTGCCAAGTACTGGCATCTGTAGATATCTGTAGGCCCCAGACATCGAGGTACTCTGTTGGACCCACTCCGGGCAGGTAAAACGCACTGACCTCTTGCGATCACAGGAAGGAGTCATCAAATTTGCCGCACACGTTTCAGCCCATTGCAGCCCAACCTCGCATGTTAACAGCAGCGCCAAAGGGGGCCAACGGGCCATGCCTGCAGCTTAGCAGTGGAGTACTTTTCCACCTTCATTTGGGATCTCCTTTCCATGTCAAGCAGCTCCAGATTTGGCCTTCAGGCTGTGCAACTGGAGACGCCGAGCTTCAGGATATGAAATTCTGCAAATTAACACAAATAGAGGCTATTGTGGCTGCACACTTTGGGCTAAAATTCGGATTTACCTGATCTTCCCTATAAAACCAAGAAAGAAAATAGTGAGTCCATCTTGGTCCATCTTGGTCCATCTTTTGCAATTTTCAGAGCAGGAGTATGTCGCAGGGATGTTTTTTTTTGAGTGAGAAGTTGTCAGTCAGTTTTTGGCCACCAAGACTCATGATAAGCTATGATGACAACAGGCTATGCTGCAAGTTGTCCTCTTGTTCGAGCGTATTGCTTGAGTGCTTTCGGTTGCAGTTCGGGAACATTCAGTAAACAGAATGCTGCGTTTCTAGTCTGCAAAGCTCTCGGAGAACCAAAAGCATCCGCAAATGGCATCTGTCTCAGGTATCATACTACCAAAGTGAAAACGCAACAAGATTCCCACGTCCTAATGTTTCCATTGCCTTTTCTATATCGCAGAAAGTGAAAATCAACATCTCATCGGGCCCCTTGAGACCCTGCTATCCTGAAGCAGTCGCAACTTCACGTTTGCCAGGATTCATGCAAAAATTAGTGCGGAACACCTGATCTCACGCAGCATGGTCCCACTGGAAAAAATATGTGGAAAAAATGTGGAACAAACATGAACAAACTGCAAGTCAAAACCTCGAGATCAGGCTCGTTTAGGTTCAAGCCAGCGAAACGCGCAGACTCTGTGCTTTAGCAATGAGCACACATTGTTGCTCAGGCAGGATGCTGGTGGTTCATTGAAGTGTTTGGAATAAACTGCTATGATCCGTCGAATGAATGGGGCATTCAAAGCCTCAGCAACCTGCTTCACTTGTTTCTCATTAACGTGTTGCCAAAATTGAAACTGGGTGAAATCTTCAGGATGCTTGAGAGGTGCAACACCAGACTTTTGCGGATGCGCACCTCATACAAAAAAAATGGTAACCAAAAAGCTTTGCGGGCTTTTGTAAGAAATACTGTGGTGGATGGAAACTATCGAGGTTCAACTGCGATCCTGACTTCTAGGTGCCGAAGGTGTGACCAAAGAGCGCCATCTCTGGCATGATAGGCTTAGGTTCAGCAAGTGACAAAGGAGTACCAACAAGCGACCACCAACAACTACGTACAACAACTACGGCATCTGACTCATCGCATTGCAAAAGCTTTTGTTCTGATAGATTGACAATCGCTTGCAATCCTCCCTGCCCTGGAGCAATTTCTGCTCACTGTTCATTCAGCTGAGAGCTTCCTCAGTGATCTACCTGGCAAAGAGACGCCAACAGCACTAAAATTGTGCGGAATCTTTCTGCAACTATGCATGCGCCCTTGGGGCACGCAACATTCTAAAAACCTTGATTTCCACTTCATGACGGTACATGCATGTACTGACAAATCGAGAGAAAGATAATCACGCCACAACTACAGGAGTGAAGAAAGGTTCAGCACCGTCTCGGGATTCTCTTTGGCCTCAACGGCAACAACAGCATATAGAGACTGGTGGGAGTTGCAATTCCCATCTGATTGAGTTTCAATATGTTTTTGCTCTGGCATTTCATTCCCGAAATTAGTGCAGACAAGTCACAGTCTTCGGGGTGATAACGCCAAGCCGCATCATGGCAACCTTTCGAAAACTCAGCATGCACACAAACACACACACACACGAAATTGGAGAGGCTGCTGGCACTTTTTCAAAAACTGACTAGACACGATGACTGACAGAAGGCTTGTGCCTTGGCTTTCTTTCTGGCTTTCAGTTCACCTTCGCACAACGCAGACACATGATTGAACTAAGACGTTAAAAAAGAATGAAAAAATAATATCATGTGGAAAATCTATTTAAAGCGATGGAAAGCATTCCACAGGCCGAAAGTTCGCCTTCTGGACAAAGGTGGCAGTAGCTGCAGTTGTCCTGTAAATGCCACATCAGCCATTGACAAAGTGCAGTCCTTTGATATGAGGTGAACAGAGAAACTGGAAGGACGTGTGATAACTCGATGACCTTGTTTTGGCAGCTTCCTGGCTTCCAAAACCACCTCAACTTCACAGCAAGTTTTCGGCCTTTCAGAATCTCAAAACCTCAAACATGACAACAGTGCTCTCCAGCAGCAAGCGAACCAGGTACAAGAAATTGAGGAGTGTGCGCACAAGGCTTGCAAGCGCCTGCTTCCCGCAACGAATGTGAAATGGTTCATCATGCTTGACAAGTCCAAAAATGATCCAGCTTTTCATCATCTTTGTACTTCAAAGATTATGCATGTTTCGGTTTGCTTGAAATTTCACAAGGCCCTGCATATGGCCTGTCCCATGCAAGGCTGACCCTTGGCTTATTTGTTCCGGAGCTGGATGAGATCCCTGCGGAGATGCACCATAGAGTCGTGGAGCACTTGCAGTCTTTGGCACTGAGTTTCACCGAGTTCACGTGCATAGGCTGCATGGGACATTAACAGGTACAATTTGAATCTCGACCTCAAATTGTTCACCTCCATAGGACATCTCCATCCTGTAAACCAGCTGACAAGTCCATGCGCAAATGGCCAGAAACAAACACGGGAGACCTGGTCAAGGCTAAAATGTGGTTCAGCTATCTCCAAATCTCTCGAAGTAGACGTTCAAGCATTGTAATTCTTCAATCACGGTACAATCAGAAACGTCCAGAAACATGACATCTGCTAGCTATATCTGCATACTTCGTGAGGCTCAGGCTTCATCGCAAGCCAAGAGTTCCATTCAGCAAGCCCGCTCCAAACCTTTGACAACCCTCTTTAGTTCGTGCGATTCGTTCGGTGCTGTTTTTGGAATTGTTTCTACCCACGTCAAACCATCAATCTATGTACTTGGTTGTTGGTGCCAATGGATCTTTTACCCTCCCAGGAACATGACTTTTTGCTTGCATCGTGCTGTTCATGCCTTCTTGCGCCATCTTCATGGGCTGATTGGGGTTAGTGGTACAGGGGTGAAGGGGTAGTGGTGAGGGCTCGTGGTGAGGGCTTGCGGTAGTTTTCGGACCTGTACTCTCACAAGAACATCCAAGGCTTGAAATATGTATCACCTGTCAACAATATGTCACATGATTCAACAAAATGTCACACTCTTCACATGTTTCACACTACACATGCTATGCTAGAAACCTGCATAGCTAGAAGCATGTGTCGCATGCGAAACATCTGTCACCTGTTCTAGATGCCACCCTACAAATATGCTAGGATCAAAGCATCTGCCACATCTTTTATATGCAAGTTTCCACATGCTACGCTAAATACATGCAACTGTAGAAACCTGTTGTGTGCCAAAAAGTGTCGCATGCTTTACACACGTCCTTTTTTGTGAAGGTTTCGCCAGAGATATGCTATGCTGTCACATGTTTCACTTACTATGCTAGAAACATGCAACGCTGGAAACATGTATCACGTGCGAAACATCTGTCCCTGCTGCACATGCTCTGCTGGAAACATGCAACATCAGAAACATGTGTTACACGCGAAACATGTCACATGATTCACGCGCCGCTCTAGAAAGATGCTACTGTAGAAAGATATCCTTATGTTTCATATGCTATGGCTACGGATGCTAATTTGCTTTTCCAACAACATCTGTCACATGTTTCAGATTTTGCGCTAGAAATATGCTACAGTCGAACCATCTGTCACATGCCTGACATGCTACCGTAGAAACATCTGTCACACGTTTGACGTGCTATGGCAGAAACATGTGTCACACGCTTGACGTGCTACGGTAGAAACATCCGTCACGTGCCTGACGTGCTACGGTAGAAACATCTGTCACAAAATTGCATCATGTCGTGCGGCGACATAGGCTTCTGTGGGATCATGATCCAAGCTGATATATTGTCATGGGAAGGACGCCACCAACCACTTCTGACCACCCACTTCTGACCACCCACTTCTGACCACCCTTTTCCAAAAAGTATGCCAAATAATCCCAGAAAGACTGATGAATCAGGATTGATTTAGTACATTGACCAAGAAACATTCCGGCTTAACATTGGATGATTAACTAGAATTCAGTTTGGGATCTATATATGGGGCTATCTATAGAAAACACCCGCTGTTAATTAGGGTTGGGGAAAGGAAAATGGAGAACAGAACATTCGCCAACACATGGGTTCAACTTGGTATATGTGATATGGTTGATGTCATTTATATATTATAATATTATATATGATATGCAAGATGCAGGGCTAATTATTTATATATATATATGTGAAACTGGAAGAAAACTGAAACATGTTCTTGATTAGGCCTGATGCTTTGGATGTGGTGAGCTATGCCTAGTAATAAATGGTGGGCAGGTAAAAATCCAGCAGGTTGTTTGTGACAGGTAAACTGCATTGCATTTGCATGATTCCAAATTTGCCATGAAGGCAAAAAATGAGATGCGCACATCCAAATCACTGGCAGAACCGTGATTGAACATCCATTCCTGACGATCTGCGCAGGCACATCTGCAGAATTGAATCTTCCCAAATTTCAACTTCGTCCACATGTTCAATGATCCGCAACGTTCAAAGTCGCATTTCTGTAAATCAATCCAAACCCAATTCGGGTGAAATCGAACTGTAAAACGTGCGTATCAAGACTTGAATGTTTACTTTGGTGCGTGACACGGAAAAAAAATGACTATTCTGGTCTGATTGCAGAGGTGCGTACCATCATTTGTTCAACCTCCCAGGATCCCGTACTGGTGAAGTGAAGGATGTTTCTTGGTCAGGCGAATCATATTCAGTTTGTTCTTGCTCTTCATCTTCTTCTTCCTCGTACCTGGCACCAGAACAAAACATGTTTTGGCACCATGTTTTTGGAACCACGCACAATGAAACTGTTTCTTGTTCATGGAAACCATTCCATGTCTCTTCCACATTGCGGCTCACTGCGTCATCTGCACAGGCGAATGGTCCAACCCTGGGGATCGCTTTGACGACAATTCAATTACAGAAACTGTCAGTAGCCAGGTTTGCAGTTGAACCATGCCGCATGCCGCACTGCACAACTGGGATGGACAGCAAACATTCCAAGCCGTGCACGCAGCAACTTTACGGGCAGCTCTAGGTTCACGGGCTGGCCATGCAACGGAAGTGCAAATCATAGAGCGAAGGAAAGCCAAACACACCAGCAATTGTGAATGGTTTGAAGTTCGATGCAAACATTCAGAATGTCCTGTCAAAAATGTATCAAAACAATTCAAAACACACCTACAGATGTCCCAATTGTACAAACAGGCAAACATCGCACCGTTATGGGAGAAAGTGTTGGGCTGCCAGAAACTTTGGAGTTTGGCAACGGTGAGGAAGCCTTAGGTTGCATCTTGATTCTTGGAACCGAACCAAATCAAATGCCACCCATTATCAAAGTTCCAAAACGATGACATATATGACATGGAATGTATTTACTGTGTGGGTTTTGATCATTGAGGTCCCGACTTCCACTTTGATCGGCTCACCCCATGACTCTGCTGTGTCCTCACCATCGCTAACCTTGCAATTCATGCAACACCATGGCAAAAACGGTGATAACCATGTCAATGATGTCAATGGTATTGTGCACAGCGGTGCCTGGAACTCGGGCATGGCCAATGCCTTGCCAAGACCTCATGCAATACGTTGCAATACATTGTGGCCATTGTGGTCGAGTTCTCTGAGCACTCCTGATGCCGAAAAAAAAATTAGCCCACGACCACTTCTTCCAGGAGATGCGTTTGGACACTCCGCCCGACTGGAGCTTGACTGGGGAAAAACGATTTGTTTGAAAGTGTCCACATGATTTTTTTGAAATCCATTCAAAGTTCAACCCAGTTAATTTTGACTACCCACCCTGTCCGAAAATGTTGGAAAAATATTTAGCGAATTTTGAAGTATGATTCCACACATGTGTTGACATCCCATGCAAATCGTTTGATGAATCCATGTTGACAATCATCTATTTAATTTGCAAGAACAATGAAACAAATGGTTTTGTTTTTTGGGCGGCATGGCAATAAGTTTTTGCATGGCCTGACGAAGCGGTCAACATTCGTTTAAAAGCACAAAAACTAGCAAAGTAACTTGGAAAAATGATGCGAACAAAACATTAGATCAATCTTCAACCAACAGAGAGAACATGGGATTTAACATACCTTGCATACATATTTGACCTAGTGTGGGCGCAGGGGGAGTCATTGTTTGAAACCAGCGAAACGCAAACCGCAATAAAGCGATTTGACTACGTCCGCAGTGAGGGAATTCCAATTGGTGGAGAGAACATGTTTTTTGTAACAAACGAAAAAAATCAGGCACTAACTTAGCACCATCTCCGGTAAGGGACGGCACCGTGCTAAGGTGAAATGCAAAGTGATGCCAGAGAAAACATGTCAATTTTAAATAACAAACTGTTTATATAATTTGAAGGGGCGTGCAAGAGCAATGAAAATTTTTGATGCCATTTCATACCTCCCACCCCAGAACCTAAACGGCACAGTAAGCCTGGCAAGGCAGCACCACCACGTAGAAAAGAAGATTGACTTGTTTTTCTGTTTTTTTGTTTTTTCCCCCTTCTGCTGCTTTGATTTTTCCCAGCGGCCATGTTTATTGAAAAAATATTGTAAAAACCGCACCAAAAATAAGGGGGGCCGTGCCACATGACATGGGACCAAAATAGCACAACCTGAAAACGAGGGAACGAAAGCCAGTCAGCAGAAGATGCGGCGTTTTGTTTTGAGCGCGCGGGGTCGGAGTGTGCGAAACAGCGGTGATAGACGTGACCTGCAAACGAACCCGTTGAATTTCGACATCCTCCACCAGTGAAATTTGTGCAAACCCACCATGAAATCCATATTGCAACCACACCTGCCGCCTCCTAATTCGTCAGTTTGGCTGGTGGCGTCCGGCTCTCCGGATGTTTGTCTTTGCTCGAGTTTTGTGCGTTCACCAAGTTACTGCTGCTGAAGACGCTGCCCACAAGCCGCGGACCTGTCATACATGCACTAACTTACTTAAACCTTCTTCTTTGCTGTGAAAGCTTTGTACCCTGACCAAACTACTGCTGCTCAATATATTTTCGTAACCTTTTTCTCGTTGAAAATTTGGCGCACTTACTGCTGCTCAAGACGCTGCCCAGAAACTGCGGACCAGGAAGGAATGGAAGCCCTACCGTAACCAAATTGACCTGGAAACGGTCTCCCACATCCACCCCCATTTTCCCTCTAAAAATTTTAAATCAATTATATTTTCACCCTTTCGTTCTCAATCCCCCCCAGACCCCTAAACTCAACTCACTAGGTTCAGAACCAACAACTAAGCCATGTCTGCCGGCTGGTTTTCGTAATGTCGCCGTGCACTTTTGCAATAGCAACCACTATTTGCAGCACGAAAAAATCAAATTCGTTTCTGCAACCAGATTTCAGGGTCCATTTTATGAGTACAATCTCTGTTTTTACTTATCCCGCCTCCCTATGCGCTGTGGCTAACATGTCCCACTGTCCCTTTTGATATTATGTCCCGGTCTTTACGAGCCCTATTGCCCTGGGACCTGTTGAGTTTCCACTATCTACGTGGGTGGCGTCCGCGGGCCAGGAGAAAATTCCCACAACATCACAAGCTTCACATAAACCCAAATAAAATACATCCGTAGATTCACGTATGAGGCCTTGTGCTTATACAAGACCCAAAGATAATATCCATCATAAGTTCGAACATGATTGACGAAGAAACTGTTGAGTTCCGATAACTTTCACCAGTGAACAAAAAATTAATCATTTGTCCAAGCATGAAGTGTTTTGCATTTTTCTTTCTTTTGAAACAACACCACAAACTTCACCCCAACCCAACAAGACCCAAAGGCAAAACCCATTAGAAGTTAAAACCTGGCGTGCCGCAGATCCCGTTGAGCAACCATGTGTTTCAGCAAATTGCCAAGATCTCAACCGGAAAGGTCCGGAAGCAAGAAATGGCCTTGAATACCAGTGTCGAGGTCGTCGGTCCTATAGTGATATACTTGGACTTAAATTTATTTTGGTTGTCAAAGCCAACCCCCCACCAATGAACACAAACTCCATCAACAATCCAAGCATGAGGTCTTTTGTTTATATATTCCCTTTCTTTCTGAACCAACACCGCACGGTTGTTGCTTTCGTGATAGTAATCTTGATAGATCCGTTAGAAGGCCCGACAGATCCATTACGCCTGTCACGGATTCGAGTCACTTGGCTCACGTGCCCCATACAACAGCTCATCGAGTGTCGACCTGAAGCAATACATTGCACAGAACAAACATGACGTGCGATCGCAAACTAGGTCTTGAGCGTGGCGCATCAGTTTGCACAGATAGACCGCCAACGGCTCAGCCACCCTGGTGGCAAACGTCATGAGGGACGCGTTGATGGAGTCAGGTGGGCCACTCCAAGCAATGGCTCCGCTGCAGCTGTTGACAGCACCCCTGCAAGCTTCTTACGGAATTGCGGAAGCGAGATCGTCAGTTTGGTTTGTAGCCACAGCACGGAGAGGGCCCCG
The DNA here is from genome assembly GCA_947184155.2 of Cladocopium goreaui. NCBI lineage: Eukaryota > Dinophyceae > Suessiales > Symbiodiniaceae > Cladocopium > Cladocopium goreaui. The sequence continues at coordinate 95,444 of CAMXCT020001656.1, read as the reverse complement.
AGAATTGCAGATTGTGAAACAGAAAGCTTTGACACACAGCACACAGAAGCTTTGTACACACAGAAAAAATCGCAATTTTACCTCAGTTTTTGGCGATCGACCCTCATTTCGTGCGAAAGGGTTGCAACGGGAACCCGAAATCGCAATTTTACTTCAGTTTTTGGCGATCGGCCCTCATTTCGTGCGAAAGGGTTGCAACGGGAACCCGGAAATCGCAATTTTACCTCAGTTTTTGGCGATCGAACCTCGTTTCGTGCGAAAAGGTCGCGCCGGATAAGTTGAAATCGCAATTTTACCTCAGTTTTTGACGATCGAACCTCGTTTTTCGTGCGTAAGGGTTGCGCGGGACACCTTCAAATCGTAATTTTACTTCAGTTTTTGGCGATCGAAGCTCGTTTCGCGCGTAAGGGTTGCGCAGAACACCTTCAAATCGCAATTTTACTTCAGTTTTTGGCGATCGAACCTCATTTCGTGCGAAAGGGTTGCGTTTCGTGCCGTCTCGTTGGCACTGCCTCTGCCCCCGCCTTCAGAAGAGAAATAGAAAAGAAGGAGAGGGCAAGAGGGGCAAGAGGAAGAGGGCAAGAGGGCAAGAGGAGAAGATGTGAAGATGTTAGGATGAGAAGATGTGAAGAAGAGGGCAAGAGGGCAAGAGGGCAAGAGGAGAAGATGTGAAGATGTGAGGATGTGAAGATGTGAAGATGTGAGAATGAGAAGATGTGAAGATGTGAAGATGTGAGGATGAGAAGATGTGAAGATGAGCAGATGTGAAGATGTGAAGATGAGCAGATGTGAAGATGAGCAGATGTGAAGATGAGCAGATGTGAAAATGAGAAGATGTGAAGATGAGAAGATGTGAAGATGAGAAGATGTGAAGATGAGAAGATGTGAAGATGAGAAGATGTGAAGATGAGGGATGAGATGATGTAAAGAAGAGAAGATGTGAAGATGTGAAGAGGAGAAGATGTGAAGATGAGCAGATGTGAAGATGAGCAGATGTGAAGATGAGAAGATGCGAAGATGAGAAGATGTGATGATGAGAAGATGTTTTACAGACCCCCACTATTGGAAGAACCCTGCGCTCAGACGCTCTCGTGGAAAAAAACAAACGAAAATCCATCACCAAGCTCTTCCGTGCACAAACTGGTTCCACTTGGTTCCAAATTGGTTCCTACCTGGTTCCTATAGGTTCTACAGTTCGGTTCCTACAAACTTAAAATGGTTTCCAAATTGTTCACATGCACATGCATTGTTCCAAGATAGCTTTGAAGATGTTCAAGTCGGTTCAAGGTGGCTCAGTACACTGTACATCCTCTCACCCCTTCTTGGACAGTAGTGCTGTACACCGCAGTACCTATAGACTACCATACCGTTTTAAAGGCAACTAAGTTCTGAACTTATCCAATTAAGTTCCAGACATCACTAATTAAGATCCAGGTTCAGCAACTAAGCTGCGGACAAGCGCATAGAACAACTAGAACCTTTCATGGGTCATAGGTGCCCTCAGATAGATGGATGTTTGTGAGAAATGCGTCTCTTTGGCTCCATCCTAATCATCAAAGTGGCAGCAAAGAAAAGAATCACAACTGAACACAACGCCATAACCATCTTCCTGAACAACCCATAGTTTTTTAAAACCTGAGTCCACGGCTTTTTATTGTGTTTTGTTGGAGCAACGTTTGACATTTGCAAACTTCTGCATTATGAAACCCTTTCACATTTGTCATCATCATCACATCTAAGTAAGGGGAGCTGGCTCCAAAGTTTATCCTCGTATATGGCCTTAGTGTCCAAAATTTTTGACTTTGTCCATGCCTCGGCACTGGACCTCGGGAAACAACGTTGGGAGCAATTCCTTTTCCGAATTTCTGAATTGTTCTTCGTACTTTATTGGAACTTCTTGCCGGCTTCGACAACAATTGCCCCTTCGGTGCAGTCACTTGGTGTGTTTTGCAAAGCTGCCACAGCGCCAGTGTTGGACTCACAGACATTCAGGAGATCTGCGCGACAACAAAATCTGATGTACATGGCTTTTGCAATGTTCAGTTTGGCTTTTCCAGGAATCTCCAAATGCTCAGTTTTAAGCATACAGATGCAACCGAGATTACTGGAATTGTTGGTGCTTGGCTGAGCAATTACAGAACACTGGCAGTTGAGACCTGGTGGCTTTTCTGCTAGACAGTGCAGTGACAGTATCTGTGCAGGAGAAAGCTCAATCGGAGCTAAGTTGATTTCTAGAATCTGCAACTGGTGAGGCAAAGATTCAGGGCGACCTACCGCTGGAACTGACTCTCCAAAGTAAAAGCGGGTTGTGCAAGAACGACATGGAGATTAATTCCAACCTAAGTACAGTACGCTACGGACAGTCGGTAGCCGAGATGTATGAAGCTCGGAAGGGTGAGCAAAGACTTTGGCGTTTCCAATGGAGACCACACTAGCGTCAATCCAGAATTTGTTGCTGATGGGCAGACACAGTGGACATGTTGAGAAATATGGTTTCCAGTGCTTTTTTTTCCGTCCAATGCCTTCATGGCTTTGGCTAGGTCGTTACACATGTTCAACCGCAGCAAAAAGATGAATTCTGACTCATGCAAGGCCGTCTGCACTTGGATAGCCTCAAAACCACTGGTAACAATACACAGTCCAGGCGACCCGATGGCTCAGTTGGTATGGCGTTGGTCTTGCCAGCGCTGACAGACTGCCGGTGGTGGTTCGAATACCTGCTGGTCCACTCGGGAGTCTCAAGTGCGACCCGCCGAAAGGCAACGGGCGCCGACCACAAAAAAATGGTAACAATACACAGTCCTGCGAGCACTCCCATAAACACAAAACGCAAAAAAGAACAAGCAAACAAACAAAACACACAGAACCACAAACAAAACCAGAAGCAAACCAAAAAACACGGAGAAGTGGGATCGCTACCAGCTCTGAGAAACGAGATGCACGATAACATCTTGCGTGTCAGCATGAGTATGGCCACCGAAAAAGAACAAAACACGCACAACACGGAAAAAATGGTTTCCAGTGTTGAAGGAACTACATGCCGCACCTCGATCTGAACACGTTAGAGTGCAGCTGATTGTTACCAGGCAGTTCCGGCAGTCCACAACGGACACTGAGTTTTCACTCTTTGTTAGAGATTCGAGCTTTGACAGCCGACGACTTCAACAATCGTCAACTAGTGGATTTGGACTAACCAAGTCAATTTTGCAGGCGGTGCAAATGCGTACCTGCGAGCCAAACTACTGAAAGAGTGCGGTTCTGTGACCAAGTATTTCTAGGTACCGTACGAACCGCCTTTTGGTTCAATTCTATTTACCTTTCAAACCCAAAAACGACATAAATCAAATCAAAGAATAAATGACATCATCTTGCGCGGCGGGTCGCGGAGACTCGTCCACCACGTCACGATCGCGGCCGCGAGGAATCGATCCACGGAGCTGACCGGTCGTATACGACTTCCCAATGGACGTCTCTTCCCACTCTTGCTCCAATAAGTAAACAACCGCCTTGATGGCTTGACTGTGCAGCCGCTCCACCACGCCTACGAACACCCTGCGTGCAGTTGCACCCTTTTGTATGGTCCGCCCTACTCCAATGAAAGATGCTGTCAATCGCTCAGCGACATCAATCTCCATTGACTCTGTGTCAAGTCACTACCAGTGAAGTCGATACCACCACCAAACTGCTCGACAAGGCATGCCAGAAGCAGATATCACCACGCACAGATGATGAATACAACCTGCCAACTCATGAAGACCAACTCCAAGTGTATCGGAGAGTGCCAGTAGTGGTTCGATTCCCCGCCGGTCCGCGGGTATTTTTTGCGGCCGGCGCCATTGTCTTTCGACTGGTCACCACACTTGAGGCTTACCTGCGGACCAGCGGGGAATCGAACCACCACCGGCAGTCTGTCCGCGTCAACTACTCCACAGGGACGCCGGTCCGCGAGTAAGATACAAAACCCGCCGCAAGGCAACAGGCTCGGAAAAAAATAGATCGCACTACTGCGGAGGACCACTTCTTGGAGTCCGAAAAGCCAATGTGTTAAGGCTCCGAAAATGAGATTGCTGCAGTGAGCTTTTTTACCAAAACTCGCAGCTTCAGCAAGCAGCACTGAAATCAAAACAAATGACGTTTTGCATAGCAGCAGCTATCCAACATATTCCAGCTCCCACGCTACCTGACAAGCCCCTTCACACGCGCGTTAGAGACATCGGTAGCTCACAAGGCCTCACCACAAACTGACACCCTAGCTCAAAGCCTAATGGGAACGCACTCTGTGTAAAAACAAGGCAGTGGCAATCCTCGCAGAAGTGCAAGCCGGCCGACCAGCCCTAATCCAGAAAGATGGTGGCGAAATGCTCATTGCCATTGTCCTTGACAGGCCACTAGCGGAAGCAAAAGCACTACTAGATGAACCCTTCACTCGTGAAATGACCAGGGTCCTGCGCGAAAAACAAAGTCATCCACTCTTGCCCAAATGATGAAACCAGCCGAAAGCAGTGACCCACTCCCTGCAAATGCCGCATTCAGTAGCTCCGATGGCACCAATCAGTCCGTGCAGAAACAGTAAGCTACTAGAGCTAACGTGGGTACCCACGGTTGGCATGATGTTAGCCATTTTTAAGACCGTGGTTCTGAAGTTCTGTCACCATGGGATACCCATGGTTGACCACTACAGTCGAGGTCCCTTTATGGCCGCCATGTTTCTATTAGTTTTTTGGATCCTGTTTTCGGGGCCATGATGAAGCAGGCTTGTCGCCAAACACTAAAGTCTTGGCTGCTGAATGTCTTGTTGGCGTTCGTTTGGGCTGAATTTCTTGACTCCTGTCTGCGTGGACTGATTGTTTTGGTTGCTTGCATTTGGTGCAGGTGGCTGTTTGTTTTGGACAGATGTCGTTGACACACTTCCTGGATCTGGGTTGGTGGGTTGGTGGCCTAGAAAGTGTATTTTTTGCTGATACGAACACAGCTACAATTTTTATTCCGCACCCACTGTCAGTTTGGGAATAGACCGAGAGGGGACAGCAAAAAGCTAAGACGGTCAACAAAAAGGAGCATTGGCCTATGTAAAGCGTAAAGTTGCAACGGCCCTTTCAATGAAGGTGAAACCTGTTTAAAAATATAGACATTCATGTGCATTTGCTCCAATTTCAGCCGTCGAGGCTTGCCTCCAAAATTCTCCCTCATCCTTACATTTTTTGTTTTGTTGCAGTTTCTATAGCCTCGAGGCTGCCTCGAAGCCTGCTTTGAAGCCTGCTGCCAGGCTCATCCTGAAAGATTGTTTGTTTTGCTCCAAGTTTGCATGGTCGAGAACCGGAGTTGCAACAGAGGATGCAAATGCCTTTTTCCCGTCTTGCAGAAAGCGCTGTTTTGCGCTAACTTTGCTGTCGCCCATGCGGGTTTGATTTGCTTGGCATACTGGGGAGGCCCCAGCTGGTGGGCCTGGTTTTGGCAGCTTGCCCGACTGCTCAAAACGGAGTTGGTGTTACTCGTGATTATCAGGCATCTGCATCTTAGACCATCTCGTAGCAGTGTCTCGTAGTGTTGGGCTAGAAGACTTGTAGTCAATCGTTTGCAAGCTTTTCTTTCCAAGCTCGGGTGGTTCTCGCAGACGCGTTGAAGATTTACAGGAGTAGAAGAAGATTTTATAGCGTTGCTGATTGGAAACTTGCCACGGCAGACTTTGGGCTGCAGTGAAATACGCGCGGCGCTGTGAAACGCAGTGAAACGCACAGTGAAACGCGCACGGCGCTGTGTAACGCAGTGAAACGCACAGTGAAACACACAGTGAAACACAGCGCGAAACGTTGTAATTTACAATGGTTTTGCGTTTTAAGTAGAAGCAAGGGCTGCTGCATTCAAAAAAGTCCTAGCTTTTTTTTCTTCCCGCAAGCACGAAACGTCGTAAATTACCGCGTTTCGTGCTGTGTTTCACTGTGCGTTTCACTGCGTTTCACAGCGCCGTGCGCGTTTCACTGCATTCTACAGCGCTGCGCGTATTTCACTTTCTGTTTGCTGTGAGTTGGGTTGGAGGGGCAGCAATAGTGTTAGGAAAGCGTAGAGGCGTAGAATGCCCCCTGCCCCCCCATGCGGCAATGTTGGACAAGTACCTTGCTTTGGTGACAATGAAGCGTTTTTAGCGTATTCTAAGCCCATATCAGCCGCTTGTTTGTCTTGGGCTACGATTTGCATTGCGCCTTGTGATTGTTGTTTCGGTTGGATTCGCTTTGGTTATTGGGCCGGGAGAGGAGAGGGTTCGGATGATTGCAATGTTTTGAATCATGTGCAAAGCTTTGTGGGGCTTCGCAAGCCTGTCTACGCTTTGAGATCCGCTTCTTTGTTTGACGAGAAGTTGTACAGGCTGTGTTTTGTCATCGCTGTCACAGTAGCTGTCAGACTTTAAAGGACCGAGGCGCATGAACTTTGCTAGACTCAAATAGTCGTGGTCCGCATTCTGCGGCGTACCACAACATTGCACGATGAGGGGAAGGGAGCAATGTGAGCATCGGCCAGCAAAGCGGCTGGAATGTCATCCATGACAGATGCTCAAGTGCTTTTAATGTTTTTGTTTTTGGATTCGAAAATGGCCAAACAACAGCTCCAAAAATGGGAGTTGAAATTTGTCACAGAACTGGAGCCATTGGAAGGGGCCTCCCCAGTCTGTCTTTTTGGTGAGAAGATTGGACTCTTGTGGAAGAATGTTTGGTTGCATGTTCTGAAACTTTGAAAGGATGAATGGCTCGGGTTTATTTTGAGTGTGGGTCCAGAAGTTTTCGTTTCAACGTCTATATTGAAATACGAAAAAAACGATTCAAAATTAGCTCCCATTTTGGGAGCCGGAAAGCGGGAAAGCGACTCCCAAAATGGGAGTCGGCGCCGTTGTTATTGCAAAAGTAAATGAGGCGTGGCGATTGCCCCCATTTTGGGGTCAAGAAACGACTCCCAAAACGGAGGCCGCATTGTGTGTTTTTTTGAAGGTATTGCTTGGCATTCGAAAGCGGAATTTGATAATTTGCAAGCGCAAGTTTTTGAATTCTGGGTTGAACCCTCTGTTGGCAAAGTGTGTCTCGCTTAGTGCAATTCAGGACACATAAATAGCATTCTGCTGCGGCGTTCCTGCACAGTACGCAATACTTCTGGCAGTCACGGTGTGAAAACTGACAGCGTTTAGTGCAGATTTTGGTGGCAGGTGCGGTATTTACGGCGTGTGTGACACTGAACCTACAGAGGGTGAGCGTTTAGTACGACAGTTGTGGCACTACACGCCTTTTACCGTGGAAAAAACCAGCAAAACAGGTCCAGCGTGTAGCGTGTAGTGGCTCTTTTTCTAAACTATATTGATCTTTAAAGAAATAATTACAACCGAGCGCCAGGAAACGGCGAAAATGTGTCTCCGGCCACAGCGCGGAGCATTTAGTGGGGTACTACACGCCCAAACGGTCGCATCTAAAAATCGCTGTTTTACCACAGTGCGAAGCGTTTAGTGCCGATCTTACTGGCAGGCGCAGTATTTGCGCTCTGCGTCGCGCCAAAATCACAGAGGGTGAGCGTGTAGTGCCGCCAGTTGTGGCACTACACGGCAGGTTTCTGTGCACAAACCTTGGCAAGCGCAGTATTTCAAAAGGAAACTTGGCCACCCCACAGCTTAAACCCTGCCGCGGCTGAAGCTGTGAGGTGGCCACGTTTGTTTGTCAAATACTTGCCACGGGCGAAGCTGTGAGGTGGCCATGTTTGCTTGTCAAAAACTGCCCCTGCCAGGGTTTACGCTGTGTAGTGGCCATGTTAGCTTCTGAATTACTGCGCCTGCCAGCGTTTAAGCTGTCCAGGTTAAGCTGTGAGGTGGCCATGTTTGTTTGTCAAGTACCGCAGTTGTCAGGGTTTAAGTTGTGAGGTGGCCATGTTTGTTTGCAATATTTGCCACAGGTTGAGATGTGTGGTTGTTTACTTCTGAAATGCTGCGCTTGCCACGGGTTTAAGCTGTGATGTGGCCATGTTTACTTCTGAAATATTGTGCCTGCGACGGGGTTGTTAGCTGCCAAAGTACTGCGCCTGCCACGGGCATAAGCTTTTGAAATATTGGGCCTGCCGCTTTAAGAGATCTGTTGAATACGCCCCGCTCCCCAGCGGCAATGCTGCGTCAGTGTGAGATGGACTGAAGCTGTCATATGCTTCATTACAGCGTTCCACAGCAGCATTGCCGCCGGGGGTGTGGGGTTCTGCGCTGCCCGCGCAAAAACTATCGGGAGAAAAAATGCAGGATCACATGGAGGTGAGGCCATGGCGGCCACATGATATGTTCTTTATTTCGCAAGAGAGACGGAACATATCGATGGACGAAAATCTGCATGTGCTTTGAAGTTAAGGTCCCACACGGGGCATGTGTCCTCATTTTGGACTGCAGGCTTTCATGAAAGCAATGGATATCTTGGCTGGTGATCATCGCCAGCGTTTTTTGGTTTCAGCTCATTCAGTCTTGACGTGTATTATATAGATTCGAGTCCCCGTGAGCCTCGCTTTGTCCTCGTGCCATTACGTTTTGCGTCCGAGGCCTGGCCTCGGGCAGGCCTCGGTGAGCCTCGGAGCGCCTCGAATGTCAACAAACCTGCTTCATCATGGGCCCTAAAACAGGGCCGAAAAAAGTGTTCAAAACATGGCTGCGATAGAGGGACCTCGACAGTAGCAAGCGGCCTTGGGACGCACAAAGAGAAAAAGGTATGTGTTGACATTCATGTTCAAGCTGCTGGGTTGCAAATCTGCTTGCAAAACATTTGCGGGCAGCAACGAAATTCTCCGATGGCTGACCCCATTTTTGGGTCCAAATATGGACCCCAAAATGGGGTCCAGAATTGGATCACATTTTCATTCCTTCTTTTAGGTCTTTGCTTGGGCCCCGTTTTGGGGTCCAGATTTGGACCCAAAAGTGGGGCCAGCCATCGGAAAATTTTGCTGCTGCCCGCAGATGTTTTGCAAGCAGATTTGCGACGCACTAGCATGAGCGTAAGTGTTAACGCATGCTTTTTCTCTCTGTGCGTCCCAATTTGTTTCTTGTACAGTGGAGGTCCCTTTATGGCCGCCATGTTTCTATTAGTTTTTTGGATCCTGTTTTCGGGGCCATGATGAAGCAGGTTTGTCGCCAAACACTAAAGTCTTTGGCTGCTGAATGTCTTGTTGGCGTTCGTTTGGGGCTGCTGAATTTCTTGACTCCTGTCTGCGTGGACTGATTGTTTTGGTTGCTTGCATTTGGTGCAGGTGGCTGTTTGTTTTGGACAGATGTCGTTGACACACTTCCTGGATCTGGGTTGGTGGGTTGGTGGCCTAGAAAGTGTATTTTTTGCTGATACGAACACAGCTACAATTTTTATCCCGCACCCACTGTCAATTTGGGAATAGACCGAGAGGGGACAGCGAAAAGCCAAGACGGTCAACAAAAAGGAACATTGGCCCATGTAAAGCGTAAAGTTGCAACGGCCCTTTCAATGAAGGTGAAACCTGTTTAAAAATATAGACATTCATGTGCATTTGCTCCAATTTCAGCCGTCGAGGCTTGCCTCCAAAATTCTCCCTCATCCTTACATTTTTTGTTTTGTTGCAGTTTCTATAGCCTCGAGGCTGCCTCGAAGCCTGCTTTGAAGCCTGCTGCCAGGCTCATCCTGAAAGATTGTTTGTTTTGCTCCAAGTTTGCATGGTCGAGAACCGGAGTTGCAACAGAGGATGCAAATGCCTTTTTCCCGTCTTGCAGAAAGCGCTGTTTTGCGCTAACTTTGCTGTCGCCCATGCGGGTTTGATTTGCTTGGCATGCGCAATACTTCTGGCAGTCACGGTGTGAAAACTGACAGCGTTTAGTGCAGATTTTGGTGGCAGGTGCGGTATTTACGGCGTGTGTGACACTGAACCTACAGAGGGTGAGCGTTTAGTACGACAGTTGTGGCACTACACGCCTTTTACCGTGGAAAAAACCAGCAAAACAGGTCCAGCGTGTAGCGTGTAGTGGCTCTTTTTTCTAAACTATATTGATCTTTTAAAAAATAATTACAACCGAACGCCAGGAAACGGCGAAAATGTGTCTCCGGCCACAGCGCGGAGCGTTTAGTGGGGTACTACACGCCCAAACGGTCGCATCTAAAAATCGCTGTTTTACCACAGTGCGAAGCATTTAGTGCCGATTTTGCTGGCAGGCGCAGTATTTGCGCTCTGCGTCGCGCCAAAATCACAGAGGGTGAGCGTGTAGTGCCGCCAGTTGTGGCACTACACGGCAGGTTTCTGTGCACAAACCTTGGCAGGCGCAGTATTTCAAAAGGAAACATGGCCACCCCACAGCTTAAACCCTGCCGCGGCTGAAGCTGTGAGGTGGCCACGTTTGTTTGTCAAATACTTGCCACGGGCTAAGCTGTGAGGTGGCCATGTTTGCTTGTCAAAAACTGCCCCTGCCAGGGTTTACGCTGTGTAGTGGCCATGTTAGCTTCTGAATTACTGCGCCTGCCAGCGTTTAAGCTGTCCAGGTTAAGCTGTGAGGTGGCCATGTTTGTTTGTCAAGTACCGCAGTTGTCAGGGTTTAAGTTGTGAGGTGGCCATGTTTGTTTGCAATATTTGCCACAGGTTGAGATGTGTGGTTGTTTACTTCTGAAATGCTGCGCTTGCCACGGGTTTAAGCTGTGATGTGGCCATGTTTGCTTCTGAAATATTGTGCCTGCGACGGGGTTGTTAGCTGCCAAAGTACTGCGCCTGCCACGGGCTTAAGCTTTTGAAATATCGGGCCTGCCGCTTTAAGAGATCTGTTGAATACGCCCCGCTCCCCAGCGGCAATGCTGCGTCAGTGTGAGATGGACTGAAGCTGTCATATGCTTCTTTACAGAGTTCCACAGCAACATTGCCGCCGGGGGTGTGGGGGTTCTGCGCTGCCCGCGCAAAAACTACCGGGAGAAAAACTGCAGGATCACATGGAGGTGAGGCCATGGCGGCCACATGGTATGTTCTTTATTTCGCAAGAGAGACGGAACATATCGAGGGACGAAAATCTGCATGTGCTTTGAAGTTAAGGTCCCACACGGGGCATGTGTCCTCATTTTGGACTGCGGGCTTTCATGAAAGCAATGGATATCTTGGCTGGTAATCATCGCCAGCGTTTTTTGGTTTCAGATCATTCAGTCTTGATATATAGATTCGAGTCCCCGTGAGCCGCCTCGCTTTGTCCTCGTGCCATTACGTTTTGCGTCCGAGGCTTGGCCTCGGGCAGGCCTCGGTGAGCCTCAGAGCGCCTCGAATGCCAACAAACCTGCTTCATCATGGGCCCTAAAACAGGGCCGAAAAAAGTGTTCAAAACATGGCTGCGATAGAGGGACCTCGACAGTACCCATTGCAGCTAATTTTTTTCCGTCCAACGCCGTGTGGCTTCCGCCAGGTCGTTCAACATGTTTCCAAGCATGTTGCATATGAGATTAATTAATTAATTCAAGCAGGGGCCGAAGCTGTAGTGGCCGCAAAAGTAAACTGGTAGAGGACCGGTACATAGTCCTATTCCCTTGTCACGTTTCCACTGAACAAGAGCCGAAACACAAAAACCCAGAAGCAAAAACAACCAAAAACAAACACAAGCAAAAACAACCCACACAAAAACCACACAAACCACAAACAACCACACAACCGCAGAACAGTGACGTGACGGGTTCCAGTTTATGGAACCCGACCGCTACCCATTGCAGCTAATCCTGTGGTAAGCTTGCCGGTGTCAAAAATTATAATATCCTTTCTAGGGGGCCTTACTTAATGTAGTGTGTTTTAGGGTAGCGTAGTACGATGTCAAAGTACATCAAGCCATGGTGCCTGTTGCCGTTTGACCTTCGTTCAACTAACACACCAATCGGCCAAATGACTTCCACCGGACGTCCTTATGTCTTTCCTCAACAAGGTTGCAGCACTACTGTTGATAAGCAGAGCGCCTAGCGGCCCGTCGATTGCAGAATACCCTGCGTGCGAGTTGATCTTGCAGTATGGATCGTCAGAATTCTAACAAAGACGCCGCTTTCCATCGCCTGGCAAAGTCAATAACTCAATTGACCCTGTGCCAAGTCACCACCAGTGAAGTAGAAGCTGCCACAAACCTGTTGAATAAGGCATCTCAGAAGCTTCAAGGCATCCAGAATGTTCCATCCCAAAGGCTTGCTGACCTGGAAGCAGCCATACGCCAGCTCCGCCAACTTGGCTGCATCTTAGATAGTTGTACAATCTCGGCCAGCTACGAAGTAACCCAAGCGCAAAAGGCCATATTGTTACTGGATCATACAGCGAAAGGAGCTAGCACGTCATCGGAAGAGCTCAATGCACAGATATCACCGCGTACTGATGATGAGCACAATCTCCCATACCATGAGGACTATTGGCAAGAGTAATAGTGCACGGAAATTCACTCCAAACCGCAATGATGAAGCTATGAGAAATCCTTATAGGACATCTCTCACCGCCCCTTCATTCTGGTCGTTATCCAAGTGAACTACCCCAGGCGCAGCGCCTATCCAATTAGCACTCTTGGAAATGGGCATGGATAACCCCTGAGAGTATGATGATTGGAAAAGCACTACTGAGCGGACTCTGAGTGTGCCCTGAGTGCCGTAGTCTTGCTCTCATTCTCACATTAGACCATGTTTCACTCTCCAGTTTCACTGCGGTAGTTCTTCTCACCACTTTCGTTGCGACCCGGCGTTGTCGGTGTTCGCTTCAAAGTGTCAGGATGACTGTCATGCCGTGAAGGCTGCTCTTTGTGATCTCGGGGATCCTGGCTGGGGAGATCCCTGGTTTCTGCATTGAGCTTTGTTGCTTCTCGCACCCGCTGAATTGGCCCCTGGTGTTTTTGTGGCGTTTCTTGTTTTTGTTGTTTTTGAAGGGACCTGCGTCATCATGGCACACAAGATGTCATTATGCATGCACCGAGATGATACTAAGCTATCAACTCTGCATTAATTGATCTTTTTCACCCATAAACTGGAATCTGTCACGTCACTGCTCTGTGGTGTGTGTTGTCCTTTGGTTTGTTTGTTTTTGGTTTTGGGTGTTTGTGTTCTTTTTGTGTTTGGGGCTGTTTTTGGTGTTTTTTGGTTTGTTGTGTTCGGTTTTTTGTTTGGTTTTCTGAATGATCGTGACAGTGCACAGGACTTGTATCGGTCCTCCACCAGTTTACTTTCGCGGCTACTCTGCAGCACCGGCCTTTGCGTGACTTAATTAATCAATTAACTCCAATTGCAACATGCTATTAAACATGTTGAACGACCTGGCGGAAGCCATGAAGGCGTTGGACGGAAAAAAAATCAACAAGCAGCACTGCTTTTGCAACTCCAAAATCTGGCGTAGCTTTAACAAACAGCAGCTTACAATAGCAACCAAGAGTGACGGAAATTTAGCTGCCGTCTCATTGCAAGATAGGAAATATTTTTGTGCCTACGGTCGAGATACTGCTCCTGCAGCATGGTTGCAAGGGAACCGGTAAGGACCACATGGCTGAGTCCCGTCGAAAACGGGACGACTGCGAAGGGAAAACCATCGAATTTCTGCATTGGGGTGAATTGTGTGATGCATCTGTTTGCCTCGAGTCTGGCTTTTAGGTGGCCTGGCTTCATTTTCAGACGACAGCCGAACGCAGAGTGGCCGCATTTGGGCACCGGCATGCCGGAACAGATTTTGCCGAGAACTTCGGAATACAATTAATCGAGCACTACAAGTCGACTCTTAAGACGGAGGCGATTGGCGTCCACAGAGCCCCCGGCTTGTGTGGAGTTGCTGTGCAAATGCGAACGTTTATAACCGCTTTGATCTCTTTGCAGTGCAGAGTCGTCCTCATGGTGTTGTGGTGCAGTTGGTATCGCGGCACTCTTGTGTCGCTGACAGACTGCCGGTGGCGGTTCGATTCCCCGCTGGTCCGCAAGCAACACTCAAAAAAACCGTAGACCCGCCGGGGCTCGGGCAAAAAAAATTGTTTTCTTTGCAGTAAAGGATGTCCGCAACCGGGCGACTGGGGGGGGTTGATTGATTCTCGTCCCTCATCCTTGCGCTAGCAATTGAATGGGTATCGAGCCGATTCCTGATAGTGCAATGTTCAGCTCTACAGGCCTTGCCTGATGACTTTTTAGAGGTCAGTGGAAAAACTCAAGAACGCCAGCACCACTTCCTACGTGAAGGCATCTTTTCAGATGCTGGGAACTCTTGGGCCGAATTCAAGAGTTGAGAGATTGCAGGGTCACCGCAATTGGTGTGACTTTTCCTACTCCGCGAAATTTTGGCATATTCTTTGTATCCGGGCTTTGCCCACCCAGCTTATTGGACCTTCGTTATGCTGGGCTATTGTTCTGAGCTGGGTCGGTTTTGAAGGTCCCGTTTACAATTTCGCAGCCTGTATGAGCACGCTGAGCTCAGCAGCCCTGAACATTTCCGCCTGAGGGTCCCTGAGGACTAGGAGTTGATGATGTCGAACTTCGCCAGTTTCAGTGACTGCCATAGGCCGACAACAACAGGTTGCCGATTCACGGTGGAATTTCCTTGGGTAATAAGGCAGGCAGCCAGGAGCCATTAATCTGAGCGGACCACCAGGCAATTGTTGGTCGTATAATGAAGTGGCATCCCTTCAGTCCTTGAAGTGTTACAAAGTTTTTACCAGGACTCAGCGGCAAACATAGGCGATCTCGTCGCGTAGTGGTATGATGCCCGTCTCAGGACCGTGCATGGACAGCTAGCCGCGGATCGAGTCCCCCCAATTACGGGGCCGCGATCGTGACGTGGTAGACGAGTAAGTCTCAAGTACCGTAGACCCACCAAAAGGCAACGGGCTCGGGCAAAAAAAGGACTCAGCGGCAAACATTTCAGCCAGTTCACCTTTCCGAATGTCTTTTGCGAACACCTTCCCGAGAAACAGGTGGGAAGGATTGAAGAATCAGCATCCAGCACACTTGGAGAAATTGGGGTTGGCCTCGGGTGCGCTGGAAGCATTGACCCAGCAGTTCGAGATATTTACCCCAAAGCATCGCTGAAAAAAGATCCTTCTCCTGCAGCAGCTGTCACGTGAATCGCAGATGTCAGTTTGCTTTTAATTTCACGTTAGTTTCACGTAAGACGTTTGTTTTACGCAACGTGGCGTTTGCGTTTACGTCGGGCATCTAGATTTTATGATATTCCTGATTTGGGTATCTGGATTTTATAGATCCCTGTGCTAAAGGGTTTGCATGCACGGTTGTGAAGCTGGATAATAAAACAGGGTGGATTTGCATTTAATTTGCAAGTTGGTTCTTGCTTTTCAAAATGAACATGGGGTTGGCTCTCTGGCTCATTTTTGAATTCGTATTTTTTTGTATTTTGTATTTTTGAAATTTTGGGTTCGTATTTTTTTTTTGTATTTTGTATTTTTGAAATTTTTTGGTTCGTATATTTTTTTGTATTTTGTATTTTTGAGAAATTGCATTCGTATTTTTTTTTCGTATTTTTTGTTTTTCTTAGTAAAAATACAAAAAATACAAACAAAATACCAAATAAATAGAAAAAATACGCTTTGTATTTTTGTATTTTTTTGTATTTTTCCATTACTTCCAAAAATGCACTTTGTATTTTTGTATTTTTTCTCTATTTTTCCATTACTTCACAGATTGCACTTTGTCCTTTTGTATTTTTCGTTCTTTAGACATGCCGTCAAAGAACAAAACCGCGAATCCACCAATGTATGTTGTATGTCCCTTTTGTTGTTGATTTTGCCCCCTCAATGTTGTTTTTTTTGTAATTTGGGTTTGTATTTTTTTTTGGGGTATTTTTAATGATTACAGAGGTTACATACAGGCTGTAGCCAGCACCCGACTGCTCAACGCTATGTTTTTTTGTGCTGTCTATGTTCTTGTACAACATGGCCACACACCACACAGAGATCCTTGTGGTCTTACAAAGCACTATGCAACACACCCTGTGAGAGTTAACCGGTGACAGTTACCCTGAGAGACCCTACCTGACTTTGTATGAAATTGTGACCGTGAGAAAATTTTGTGAAATCATGAAAAACATAAGTGGTAGTTGTTGACAAGAGGATTTCTTTCGATGGCATTAGGGCACCAATCAACATGTGTATTTTTAACCATCAAACTTTGCAATGTTTACCTTCGAATTTTGCAAATTTAACCTTCGAAATTTGCCAGTTTTGCGTTCGAAATTTCAATAGTTAAAAATCCAGGGTTTAGTTAAAATCCTACGATTTCGTTTCTAGGGTTTTATCTAAAATCCTACGTTTTAGCTACCTGCAAAATTTACTAAAACCTTGGACCTCGATCTTACCTTTTAGCTAAATTCCTTAAAATTAGATTTAATTATTTTTCCAAATCTTAGAAAAATCTAGTTTTAATGAAAATCCTTATTCCCAGTTTTTAGTTAAAATTCTTAGTTTGAACTAAAACGTACTTTTTTGACTAAACCGGTCTATTGGGTACCTGTTCGCTTACTTCCTTGAACACAACAAACTTTAAGGATGTCGTTCCTGTTTGTTCATTGGGTTGAACACACAGTAAATCCTGAAGGTGTCGTCCCTGTGTGCTTACTTGCTTTGAAAGCAATAAACCTTAACGGTGTCGTACCTCTTGATGACTACGTTGAGCGCAGTACACCCTAAAGGTGTGGTGGTTGCGTGTGCATGGCTGAGCCTTCTTCGTGTGTAAGTCTGAGGCTAAGTTGTGTGCGTAGGTGAACTTGATGTGTGTGTGTGTGTGTGGCTGATTTTGGCTTGTGTGCGCCATTTAGTTGGTTCTGCGTGCATGGCTGACCTGATTGTGCAGGCGTGGCTGAGTTTTGCCTGTGTATGCCGCTGAGTTGGATGTGTTTGCGTGGCTGAGTCGTTTACCTTCTTGTCGCTTCTTAGCTGTGGGTTTGTTTTTTCCAACATCTCTTAAACAAAAAATTAAAAGGTTGTGTTGCAAATTGGTGGAGGCCAAACAGCAAAATTCATCCAGCCAAACCCTCCCAGGAAACCAAAAAACCAATCACCAACACACAATTTTTTCTGATGTTTTATACAGTCCTGGTATACAATCCTTTCCACCATTGAATCGTTCTTTCAAATTTGAAACCCTGTGAACTTGCAAACATGGTGGGACAAATTCATTGGGAATAGAGTGGCGCAAAACACACATGTCATTCATATGGCTGCTTGAGTGCACTAAACACTGACTTTTCCCACCGGTTTGAACAACTAAGGTGTTGGTACTACGCAAAACGATATATAGATATATCAAATGAAACGAAAAACACATTCCATTTTTTTCCTAGTTTTAGCAAACAAATCCTGGATTTTTGCCAAACTTCCGTTGTGCAAAATGCATAGCCCCCCTGTAGGTTGACAAATCAATCGTATTATGAATGTTTTGTTTTTGTTATTTATATCACAATGTAATAGGTGTTACCTTGAGGGTGAATTTGAAACACACGGGCAGATGGTATAAAATAAACAGCATTCTTTTAAAATAAACTTGCAACATTTTGTTTGTACTGTATGGATTTGCCCATATATGCATGAAACAACAACAACATTCAATGCATACAAACAGACAAAACAAAAAACAACAAACAATCTTTTGGCCAAAACACACAAACAAACATGGAAATTGGATCAATGAGGTTTGAAAAATTGGACGGTTTGGCGAGTTGGATCAAATATGATCAAGTATGCATTTTGGAGTATCTTACATGTGGTTCGAATCATGCTGGATTTTTTTGATTATATATTATTATATTTATTTCCCATAAATATTTACTGTCAACTATATGCAATGAACGCATTCTTTTTGGCGGATACTGGTCCCATCAACCCCATTCCATTCACATTTCCCCTGCGCACAATAATTTCCACAGCATCTCATAACATGCATATTCATTCTTCGAACTGTGGACCATGGCAAAGTGTGGTACTGTACTCCATGTGGAACCATTTTCGGTGCTTCATACAACAATTTCGAGGTGTGGGGATATCATGCACATGGGATCAAGACCAGACAAAACGCCCGTTACAAATTTCACCAATTGGAATACGAATGGCAGGTCCCAGCATTGAACGGACATGGACAGAAGGAATTTGTCTCACAAACAGTTGACATCGCGATTGGAAACATGTAATGTTTGTGGATGGAGTTGTCCGTCCTTTGGGTCATGTGCCAAATTCAAACAGGACTGTTTGCTGAGATTTTGTGTTTGCCATCGCTCTTTGTGTTGAATTTGACATGTGCCATAGTAGGACGCTTTGGCGAAGGCGATCCGACATCAGGACAAACCATTGCGTTGTTGTGAAACAAAGTGCAAACGGCGGACTTTTGCTATTTGCAAAAAAAATGTTTTCAGAGAAATGGAGGACACATTTGCCATTGCGATGGCAAAATGGTAAAATTGCAGTCGCTTTGTGGTTTTGGACTGAGTTGTTCAACGTCGACATCAGCTGATTTTTTTTGACATGGACTTTATGAATTTGTGGCAAACCCTTCGTGGCACTGTTGGGGACACTGAGGCTGACAAGGTGTTGCTCTCTCAGAAGATGGGGTTTAAGAGGAGCAGGAGGACAAGGCCAAGTTCGCACCGGCTGGAACCGTGTGTTTGATTTGCGTGTTTGTTTGAATTCGGCGTAGCTTGACAATATGAATTGATGGCAAGAAACAAAGTATTGCGAGTGGCTGTGCCTTCGGCCAAACTGTGCGAAACAGCGTTTTCCAAACTCCAATTATTGTTGGTTCTTCCAGTGTACTGTTTGATCTGTTTGCCAAACTTTCAAAAAAATGCTATCCTGTAGCAACCTTCCAAACAATTGAACATATTCTATTTGTTCACCTTTGATGGGGAAAACATTTGTGTTGAACGTGTAAACAAATTCAATTGTACAATGTCAACTGAAAAGGTTTATCAGTTGCGTTTGTTAGACATAGCGAAAACTGCCAGAAAATGATTTCAAAACCAGTTGCCTAGCACTTTGACCAGAGGAGTTTGCATGTTGCAACACACAAAATTATTATATAGACAATTCGTATGATTTGTGAAACCTGCATCAACAGAGTCAATGCTCTTTTAAACTCATGTGCTTCGTCCGAACCGCTCGTGCCACCTACAAAACCAGCGTTCTAGCCGACCCGGAAACAACTCAATAGATGAACATGTTGCCTGGGCCAATTTGTAGCAAACTTCATTGGTGTAGTTGATAGTGGTCTACTTCTACTTTCAAAATCTTTGCGGGTCCCAAGTTCTTGACATGCCACTGTAGAAGTAAATGTATACCTGCGACTTGCAACAGGGGTTTGTTCGCATGGAGTTGCTTATATACGCACCGTGCCCAAGAGACACCGACGCCGTTTGAAGTGTGCCAAACAGCGTGGCATGGAGTCTTTCTGAATTATGCGGGATTGTGGTAAAACCATGAACTGTTCAACTGCCAGGTGGCCCAACAATTATTTCCTTGGGGCAGTGTTTGTGGTAGAATATTGTGCAAAATCAATATTGTGGGCATTTGTGGGCCATTTGTTGTTATTTATATAATGATGCAGTCACTATGCTGGCACTAATTATGCGTCTTGCCGGGACTGGGTAGGCAACATAGATTAAAAAGGAAATTACCTGCATAGGTACTGCAAATGGCTTAGTACCCACTCAACAAGTAAACCCATGAGTCAAGTAGCCGAAATCTATTTCGTGTGTGGTCGCGTGTCGAAATCCAAGTCCGCGACGTACGGCCCAAACTGTTCTCGACAGCTTTCAAAATGTAAAGATGCTGCGAGAAAGGGGATTTGTTCACTGACAAATATTCAAATGCTAATGGTGGTTTTTGCGAATGTTCGAAGTCCAGCAAATTCTCCAAACATGATTAACTGGGAACCGGCAGAATCTCACTGAAAAAAAAACGGCTTTCTGATGTCATAACAGACAGACAAATCCCATCAGTATTGCTTTGAGAAACACCTGAAACATGTTCAAAATGCACAAAATACCAACTGCAAATTTCTGGGTTTCGGAAGAGATGGCGTCAAACTGTACGATAGGCGATGACAGGCACAAAAACCAACTGAACCAGTTGCCCTGGAAAATCTGACAGGAATATTTTTGTGCAAGGATTCAAATTGTTTCTTGGTAATCTTGAGTTCACGGAACAAACGGTGTGCTTCAAAATATGTTTGTTTGGAAATGTTTGCGGAAATCACGTATACTTTGCTCAAGTCGGCCTGCGCTATGAACAGGCTGAACAACTGCACCCTGCAGCTGCGATTCCCTTGTTTAACGCGTGTTTTTCCGACAAACGCAACTCAATGATTTTTGTACATTTTAGTCCTGGAAGGGGCTCGGATCAGAAAGACAGAAAGACAGAAAGACAGAAAGACAGAAAAACAGAAAGACAGAAAGACAGAAAGACAGAAAGAAAGAAAGGTGTAACCTTGTTCCATGCATCGTTTTCCCAATGATAGAACCGATGAAAGAACGAAAGAAAGAAAAAAAAAGAAAGAAAGAAAGAAAGAAAGAAAGAAAGAAAGAAAGAAAAAAAACAACGAGGGAGGGAGGGAGACGGAGACGGAGACGGAGATGGAGAGGGAGAGGGAGAAGGAGACGGAGAGGGAGAGAAACAAAAAGACATAGAGAGAGAGAGAGAGAGAGGGAGAGAGAAATCGATGGAGGGACGAAAGGGGACAAATTGTTGTAACGGAAAAAAGGCAAACAACACGGGGAGTTATTGCTTGAAACCAACGAAACGCAATCCGCAATAAAGCGTTTTGACTACGTACACGTCCGCGGTGCATGCCAAGGGAATTCCAATTGCTGGAAGGAAAATGTGTTGTAAGAAACTAAGAAAAACAGGTGCCAGCTAGCACCATGTCCAGTAAGGGACAGCACCGTGCTAGGGTGAAATGCAAAGTGATGCCAAAGCAGGATGCCAACATTCGAAACAAACTGTTTTTTATTCGAAGGGGTTTCCTTGCGCCGCACTGTGGGGTTCATGTCGAGGAGGCATATATGTTTCCGAAGGGAAAAACTACTAATCGGCGGGAACGCGCAAACAGATACAGCATAGCGCCACCAGCAGAGGCTATCAATTGAATGATTTGGCGAAAAGCATACCGTCCCGCCAAATCGGAAAAATCCAAGGGTGAAAGAGGTGCAGTTTGAGCCCCTGTAGCCGAATATGAAAGACATCCCCAGCAGAATTGACAATAGAACACGCTATCTACATGAAGCAACGTCCATTGTGTTTGCGGTATCAAACTGGCCACGAATAGACGAATGGTTGATCCACAAAGGGACAAACCGTAATGCTAAGCAGAACCGCCTCTGGTCATCACCATGCGGCCCAAAAATCAAAACGAAGCAACGTAAAACGAAGATAGCAAGAAAGGAGAGTGACGGGCCGAAAACATGTTATGGCATAGGGGAGTGACAGGCTAGAAAAATGTTATGGCATAGTTTTTGGGAAGCAAATCAAAATGATTCGTGTAGAGCATGGTACCCACAGGAGGGACTGGCGAGGAAATTTCTTATCGATCCTTATCCCAACCAAGTATACACTTTGAAAAACAACGAAGGCAGTCAATATTCATGAAAACGAGGATCAAAAATTTGCTATCTGAAAACACTCTTACTTTGGCAGGTGTTGAGTGGGGCCAGGCTTTCCAACTGCATCAAATTTTGCACTTAACTATTTCCGTCTCCCCTCACCGCCTGGCTGGTTCACAAACACTTTCGCCATTGGCAGCACATTCAGAAGCATCTGTATCCTCTGCATCAGTGTATTTTCATGCCAAGCATGCCATGCCGGTTTTCGTTCCTTATACCTTGGGCCTCACGTTCAATACCTTTTTGCCCCACATGGGGACGAGGGAGGTTTTGTTTTCCTACATCTGAAACAACCGTGTTGTCTTACATTATTTCAGTTAATGCAAATTGAAAGAAGTAGGGGGCGAAAAACACGACGAAGACAAGTATTACGAGAAGAAAACGGTTCCTGGATGTTCAAAAACGCCGAACATTTTGCCGATTTCGTGTCGTTAAGAAATGCCCGGTGGATTTGTTTTCGTCGATTTGTTTGAAAACTGCCTGCTTCCTACCAAAGATGCTCGGTCCATGGTCAGCGGGTCGAGCGGTCGTTTCCCGTTTGTCACAGAATCTAGCTCTAGATACCTAGAAGTTACAATTATGTCAGGGACGGAGTAGCAGCTGCAACATGGTGAGTTTTCACCTCAAATGCTCTCCACCCCTGAACGGTTCCCCAAGTTTCCGGGGCATTTTGGAGCGGTCTGGGACGGAGATGGTCACGGGCTCAAGTCCTGCCAGGGACGTGCTGGCTCTCGACAATTCATTCTAACCATATCATAGCCCCATCATGTTTCCAAGACAAAAATTGCAGCACACAAATTTGCATCAAAAGTATCAAAAGGTATATTTCATTCATCGCCGTGTAGTCGCGGCTTTCATATGGCTCGGGCACAGCGTGAAACGTAGACTTTGGGCCGTGCTCCCGGACTGGCACCGCTGCAAGATGAGGCAAGGGCAAAAGCGCAAGATGAAGAGCGCGCCCTTACACCCATCGAAATTCTGCAACACAGTTTCCCCTGCCAGCCAAAAACACAAACAAGGATCCCAGAACCAACGACGCAACCACAATCAATTTACGTTTTTGTAAAACCAGGGGTCACTGGGAATGATGGATGGAGCAGCTAATGGTTGGAACAAGATACCACTATAGGAGGTTCGAAAAAAATGGACAAGTGGCAACATGCAGCGGCACGGTAGCTTTTACAAGAAGGGAAAACGAAGCAAACAAAATTAAGAAAACAAACAGAGAAAAAACAACAACAAAAACAACAGAGATACGACAATATCAGGCTGAAGGCTAACCGAAATCACCACGCGCACAGGGAAAAAAATAAGCACAGCATGAAAACGACAACAAAAACAACAACAATAATTAATGTTATGTGGTCATATAATATATTTTAAAAAAGGGCAATGCGAATAATGAAATAACGCGATTCTCATTTTTCTCATTAAAAAAAACGAATTGTGGCGGATTCTTTTCAACCAAACATGTCACCACCAAAATTTGTGCATAGTCCACGGCAGGAACCAAGAATATACTTCATTGCAACACGCGAATTGTTTTTTTCTCAACAATTTCGACCGTTCAAAATGCGCCGTCCGGACAAGTTCATTGACTTTGCCCACGGCGCAACATACCATCTTTTTCCCGGTGCGGTACGGGGTGTTTTTTTTTTGACGGGGTGTTTCTGGTATGATTTCGCGTGTGTTGAAAATAAGTAATATTGTAAGAGGGTTGTATTGTTTTTTTTCCCACACAGTCATGCACGCTCATGTTAAAAAAAATTCGGGCTTGGTGGGCGCTCCCACAGGGTGATTGCACACAGAAGTTGAGCAAATCCAATATAATATGATAGGGTTGGTCATAACCATGTCATGTCCCGCTCATGAACATGCCTCATTTTCCTCCATGGTTCGCATGTGGCTGACTGTCCCTCACTGGTTGGCACTTTCAGCTGGTACTTTTTCTCCGGGTGCCTTGATGTGATCCAAGCCCATGGGTGTCGCCCTAAAATTGAATGACTTGGCTTTCTGCCACCTGAACATTTCGATGCCACCCATATACACCAGGCACTGCCGTGCTGCCTTTGGTTGTGCCTATTTTGAAAGCTGCTTCGATGCAGGCACGCAGGCGTACTCCCACACCCACAGCAATGTGTTGCAAGTCAAGGCGTGCCCACCAAAAATATATCCGGAAACGGTGAATCAGGAAAATTTTGGTCCAAAAATACAAATCGAAACATGGGAACTTCGCGCTGTGCATTTTTGGATGTATTCCGATTTGTTACATGTGCCCTTCAGGGTAGCGGGGGTATGTTAGGGAAGTAAAGTAGCTCACAATGGCATAGCACCTTGTGGTCGCAGGTTTCAAATTTGTGTTCCAGGAATTGTAGGACATTTTTCTGTCCTGACCACGGTTACCCCCAAAAAAAAACGGTGACCTTGAGTCAAAAGGCGGTGCGCCAGGCTGCCGCCTGGTGCAACCTGTCTGGACCGTGTTTGGGCACAACGCCCCTGGAATTGAGCACTGCAAAATGAACCCGGTAGAATAGCGCTAGGTGCTTGAATGACGTGAAGGAAAAAAAAGGTAATGTCCTTCCCACCGTTTTTGTTGTCGGCCTTTTGGTCGATACTAGGTACTAGGGTTAAGTCCTTGCATCGTGTGTTAAGTCGTAGCGGATGAGCGTTTGCCTTGCGGAAAGGCATATTGGGTAGCATCATAGTATAACATATTGGATAAGCTATGTATGTTGTTTCTATGCTTAGATGTGTCTGCCATGCGTTGCTTTGTTTTCGCAACATATATGTTTGTGAGGATTGGTAAGGTTCAAATATGATAGAATAGCATGAAATAGTATGTAAAGTGATGTATTTGGGTTAGTCATGTATGTTGTCTTTGCTCTTGGATGAGTGTGTGCCATGCGGTGTTTTTTTTTTTTTTCGAGGTTCTTTGTCTATCAGCATTGGCCAGGATTCAAGCATGAAAGGGTAGTATACACTATGTAAACTGATATTTTTCATGGTATCATTTTATCACCATTTGGGTTACTTCTGTATTTTTTTTTGTTTCGTTTTTGGATGAGCGTATTCCACGCGCTCTTTGCTTAGTTCTGTATTTGTTTTTTTCGTTTTTGGATGAGCGTATTCCACTGCAACTGTTAGCTGAAGCCGAAAATCTTCCAGCTCCAGGATTTGGGTAAGGGTCTGTCCCGGGTAGTTTTTGACCTCGTTTTGTACCTCGTTCGGACCTCGTTCTGACCTCGTTCGTGACCAGCCTTTGTTTGGTTTTTTTTAAAGTATGTTTTGTTGATTGCTTTTGCTTGCCCTGTCCGTGAAAAACCAACTGTAATCTGACCATGGTTCCTGCGCTCGCGTTTCCATGGCGTTTGGCATCGCAATTGCCGTTCCTAGACATCTTCAAATCATGTCTGTGACATTGGGTTTTCACTTATGAACGGTACCCAACATATCCATCGTCAACGCGCGTTTCCATTGTAACTTGTACACAAAACATATGTGCAAAACATGCCCTGGACATAATACCTTTCACCGTCAGGCCATGCTAAACAAAACAACAAGGATCCTCAAACCCATTGCGTTCCGTACGCGTTTCCATGGTGAAGCCATAAAAATGCTATGACTTAAACGGGGCTGCTATGACTTAAAACGTTCGCAGCGTTTCCATGCGAAAACAAGCCCCCTGCAATGACTTAAAACGAAATGCTATGACTTAACCCTTCCACTTGTAGAGTCAGCAGGCCATTTGTCCGGTCCAAAAAAAAAAATGCACCGAAACCAAGAAAGTAGCAATACGATGCGGCCAGTGCATCAACTTGCCCGGGAAAAACCTACACCTGGCAGTGTGCAAAGTGGAATCGATGGCCATGGCCCAAACTGTTACCGGTGTTTCCAGCAATATATACACCCTTTGAACCCAAGGGCCGGTTTCAAACATGTTGCGATGATTTTTTTCAACATACATGCGTTCCTGCAAAAAAATACAAAAAAAATAAATGCCGGGGAAACCGTACCCAGAAAATGAAACCTTGCAATCTCAAGCGGCGTTGGGTTCATCACACCGTTGTAGTTGATGCCACAAGTGAAACTGAAAACTCAATAATTTCATGCGTTTTGGTTTCACTGAACTTGGCTTCATTTGGTTTCATTTGGCTTTTGGCGTTTGGCCTCGGGCTTTTGGTTTTTGGCTTTTGTGCTTTGGTTTGTGGTTTTTTGGTTTGTGGCTTTTGGTTTTGGTTTCACTTCGCTCTTGGCTTTTGGCTTCTGGCTTTTGGCTTATGGTTGCACGACCTTCAAACGTTTACTCGTGGGTTTCCACGCATGCTTGAGCAGGAGGAATTAAAACTCTTTGCAACAGGTGTCCGGACTAGCCTTTTTTCCATCATTGAAAACCTGTGTTTTCTGGTCTGTATTGGCTTATGGCTTCCGGCTGTGGCTTCGCTTGGCTTTTGGCTTTTGGCTTTTGGCTTTTGGCTTTTGGCTTTGGTTTCACTTGGCTTTTGGTTTTGGCCGTTTTAGCTTTTATGCAGACACCACCAAATTATAGATTCCAGCGGCCGAATCATCCACAATATGCAGCATAGCGGTGGCTCAGCAGGTGGGGACGTACTCCGCTGAGAGGCGGCAGGAGGTACAGGTAGCATAGTGAAGAAACCCGTCGAAACCGCTCGAAAACATGGTGTCGAGAACTTTGCTAAAAATCACCAACGTTGCCACCGCAGGTGGCAGGGGAACACATTGACATGTAACTGAATATTGCTGACATGAATCTTCAGGGTATGTTTTCACAAAGTGGTTGTAAAATGAAAATTAAAATGCAAGAAATCAGCAAAAAATTAGGCACGTTTTTTTAAAAAAAATCGTGGTGCCACATTGCTAGAAGGCAACTTTTTGAATCACATCTTAGCGCTAGAGGGTTGTCCTGGTTGTCCTCCACAGAACGGCCGACTCACAACAAAGGGCGAACGCTGGATTTTTTCTGGGGAGATGCGTCGAACAATGATGCATGTCCAGTCCTACATGATGGTGAATCTTGCAGCAACGCTCCGTCTAAATGCAATCACCCTGCTTGTGATCGGCTGCATGAGTTCTTTGATACACATGATTTCGACCACCATGCATGGACTTTCTTTTGCCACATCGGCCAGCCCACCAGCCATGACAATGTTTTTGTTGCAAAATTTTCAAAAGACCGTGATGCGTGGTCAGCAGCAATGAATTTGTACGGCAACGATTTCCTCCATATCTTGTGCATGGAAATTGATGCGTTGCTACATCCGTGCGGTTTCCTTCACACCTTGCGTCTCTCAGATTGCCGTGTTTTGGCTAATGCTTGTGCAATTCTTTGGGAGGTTTCCACAGCCATGATTGGGTACTGTGCTGGATTGGTCAACGTGAAGCCGCAGCTACGCACCCCAAAAGTCCCCTTTGCGGTGAAGGCAGCTTTCAATGCCATGGTGCAAGCTTCCAAATTTGTTAGTCGATGCCCTTCGGACCCATGTGCACAACAGGCTCTTATTCTTGCTCGGAAAGGGTACCGGTCTGCAGTCAAGGCCTGCAAATAGCAAGTGGTGGCAAACACAAAACCCGCGGTACATGGCATTGTCGCAAGCAAAAGATCCACAGGCTGATGTGTACTTGGCCAAATGTCTTAGGAAAGGCAAAGCTGGCCTTGCAGATTTCATGTCTTTACCTGATGGCACTCGCTTTGCTCAAGACGATGTGGTTGATGGTGCAGCTGCTTACATCTGCAGCCTACAAGACGCTCCTCTGTGTGCTGATTTCTCATACAGACTACATGTTGAAGATTCCTTCATGCAAACGCAGGCTGAGAGGCGATCTGCGGTTGACAAAAATCCTGATGAGATCGGGCTGGACAAAGACACCCTTCGGCTGGTTTTGAAAAGAATCAAACCTACAGCTGAGTGTCGTGGCATTCCCTACGCAGCACTGTTGGCGGAGTCGGAGGAGCACTTCCAATTTGTGCTACTAATGCACAAGCTCGCTCTGACTTTCGGGGTCACTGCATCAGTTTGGAATACGCAAGACTTGTATCACAGCTTGAAACCAAACCGTGCCCCTCAATGCTACATGAGCTATCGGGCCTTGGGACTCAATAGTGCGCAGGGGCGCTTGCAGGAAGAAATTTGGGCTGCTTGGTGCCTGATGTGTGGGAAGCTGCTGGTGCATTCCAAGAAGGCCGTTCGCAATGTCTAGCCGTTTTGGCTGCAGACTTATGTGTTGCAGCTCTTCGTGCAGCACGGGATCTTCCTTTCGGGATGTGCTACTGTGACCGCAAGGAGGCCTTTGACACCCAGTGGCGCGCATCCATGCAACAGAAGATGGCTTCCTGTGTAGAACCTCGATTCTGGTGTTTGGCTGATGAACTACTGCGTACAACCAGTATGAGTGTGGTGTGTCATGGGCGCAGGTCAAGATGGTTCAAAACTGGTACTGGCGTTGTTGAAGGGCGACGGCTCTCTCCTCTTCAGTTTTGCTTGGGGCAGCAACGGTTAGAGCCTGAAGCTATGGCCAGCTTGACAGGTGTAGGTGTCAATCCTCCATTGCATGCTTTGGTGGCATTTCATAAGCACAAAGGCAGCACTCCACTTGGATCCTACGATCTGGATGAAGTTCACATGCTCCTCAACGCGGTGCAAGCCTCCTTGATGACATGGGATGATGCAATGCAAAGGGTTTCTTGTGATTCAGTCCGTCTTGCGCTCATTGATGTTTCAAGCCCGGTACGTCGAAACATTCGATCGTTTGTGGATGACACCCGGGTTCCGAGTTCGTCACGTCAGCATGCAGTTGCCGCATTTGCGCTACTTGAAAAAGTTGCCTCTGAAGAGCAACACCTGTACAAACCAGGTAAAAATCATATTGTAGCCTCTCGGTTTGCTTGGCGTGAGCCCATTCAACTCCAAGGTTTCATGGTGCAATATGTTGATTCGACAGTGCAGTTGGGTTACAGCATAGATCACAGCTTTGATGGCTCTTCTCATCTTCATCACATCCTGGCCCGTGGCAATGGCAAGATGATCCAACTTCTGGCTGACATGAAGACCTTGTGTATGCCAATGCAGGCATTGATACATACCTTTCACACTCGGCTCATGCCGGCCATACTCTATGGGGTTGAGCTCACAGTACACGTGGCTAAGTTTGACAAACTTCTCAACGGGCTGCAGGCCACTTGTTTGCGCCGGTTGTTGGCTTGCTGTGGAGTGCCTCGGATTGTTCTGCTTCATGAGCTTGGCATTCAAGATCGGTGGTCAGCATTGGCATGGATGCGTGCCATTGCACTCAAGAGGAGGGTCCAAGCTGATCCAAGGTATTGGCAGGAGCATGAAATCTTTGTCCTTGCAGAAGATGAGTCCACTACTTGGGCAGCTGCAGTTGCTTCACAAGAACACGCGTGCGGTTTGAGACCTTGGCCTACCGAACTCCAATCAGAATTCCTCACCCCAAAACAACGAAAAACACGGCTTCACCAACATTATCAACTGGTGATTCAGCCTGCGGTGAGAGCTTTGGAACTGAATGGTTGGTCAGCAACCCCTCGCGTGCAGAATCATTGGAGTGCTTACAATGAGGACCATTGGACCAATGGTGGGCTCAGCTCAAATTGCAAGGTTACTTCACGGTACATGGTGCTTCCGCTCCTGGCCCTAGGAGTATCTGCTCCTTTTGTGATTTGGAGGAATTGGAGAACATTGATCATTTATTCTTTCGATGCAGCTTTGTTGAATCCAGCCTGGGAGCATTGTTGTGCAATGCTGATACGCTCACTCGTCGAGCTGTGGGATCCAACTTAGAATGCCTCGAAGATGTGTTGGCTTGGGTATATGCTGTCGAAACTTTGCAGAAGAACTGTCGATGACGTGGCCGCGTCAAAAAGATTTGCTGTACTTGCAGCCTTGGAGCCATTGTCATTGCTTCTGAAGCGTCATGTTTATTTTTGTTGTGCGTTTTTTTTAATATTTGCCTGTGTTTTCCAGTTATAATTTTAACAGGGTCTGAGTTGCGGCGGTGGCAAGCAATGTTTTGTATGTCGCACGGCGTTTGGCAGAATCTTGGTTTGTGCAATTTCTGCTTCTACGTGGGTTAGCACCTCCACTGCGAGAGATCTCTGGGCGCCTTCTATTGCACCTCCCTTGTAGGCTATTGAA
This sequence comes from Cladocopium goreaui, assembly GCA_947184155.2. Classification (NCBI taxonomy): domain Eukaryota; class Dinophyceae; order Suessiales; family Symbiodiniaceae; genus Cladocopium; species Cladocopium goreaui. Next base: position 65,688 of record CAMXCT020001656.1, on the reverse strand, counting down.
GAGTTGCCATGGATGACGTGTTAACAGTTGACGCTTTTTGACACGCGAACAGTGTTTCAACGTTGCTGCAGACAGGAAATTCAGGCTTGGTTCTACATTTCGTGTGCTGTCATTACACCCATTCCGGATGAGGCGGTGCCTTAAGCCAGTTTTTGGTTGCATTGAACCACTTCGGTAGCGGGACAATAAGCAAATCCACCTTTTTATCAAGGATGATGCGGTGCCTTCAGCCTGTTTTTAGTTGCTTTGCACCTCTTCAGTTGCGGGACAATAAGCAAAACCACCTTTTTATCAAGGATGATGCGGTGCCTTCAGCCTGTTTTTGGTTGCTTGGCACCTCTTCGGTAGCGGGACAATAAGCGAAACCACTTTTTTTTCCCCCCTTTTTTCCTTTTTCCTTCTTTTCCCCTTGTTGCTGCGGTCCCTTGGGTGCCTTTGGTCTGTCGTTTTTTTTTTTGGGGGGGGGACGGGGTGTTGCCACGTTTCCTGTTTTTTCAATTTGCTTGCACGGAAGGTTTGTCTGCATAATATTTTGCTGAACAAACAGACCAAGCCCGCCCAAGACTTCAGTTTATCCCTGCCCTTGGCAATCATAGAATTCTGTGGTTGCGCAATTGGTTATGGGTTTCCTGAGGCTTGAGGCTGCCGGGGGCTTGTTTATTGGATGGCTGCCTATGGGTTGGGGCGTGCTCCATATCCTGGTGTTGGTGGCTATTCTGGTGAGTGTGTGCTCTTTGTCCGGTTAGGGGGCACTAGGTCTCTGTTCACAAGACTGAGACTGAAAATGCGGGAAAAAAAAATGTTGTTAAATTGTCGGCGAGGACGCTCGACACATCAAATTTCAGGAAATGGAAATCCATAGCCGCAATAAAAACCCTAATCAAGTGTTCTCAGGATTTGCGCGGCATCGGCAACCAATTTTAAAAACGCAGTGCCCTCACCAAACTCCTCTCCGACCAACTAGAAGCATAGATGCCATGGTTGTGATGGAAATTAAATATGACATACCTTGGTTAAAAAAAAGGTGATGATTTCTTAATGACTTTTTGTGTTCTTGCTATTCACTTTCCTTCGTTTTCCATTAGTTCACTTCGTTTTCCAATAGTTTTCTTTTTTTTGTTCATCGAGGCTGCTGTCCTTCCTTCTTCATTGGTTTTCAAGGTTTCTATCGTTTTTTTCTTGCTTGTCGTATGTAAATGTTTTTTTTTTATTATCATCACTGAAACTGAGACCACGAAATCGGATCCAACAAACTATGCAAATAATGCATTCTTATTCGTGAACCAGCAAATCAAGTGGGATTGAGTACTCATTCAGCTGCGATTTTTGGCAACCCACTTCTTTAAGTTTAACTTCTAGCCCGGGTTTTAGTTTGCATGGACGGTGTGTCATGCCTATATATCCTAGAGTTGTTTGCAAACAGGGCGATGTTTGGCCCTCACACCTGCAAAACGCACAGCAAACACATCTACTGAATATATATTTTTGTATATGATGCAGTTGTGGTCGAGGTTTTCTCAAGGTTAACAAGGCAGGGAAACAACAACGCAAACAAGTTCACCCCACCCGCTTTGCCTTTTGTATTTTTTGTAAATCATTCTGGTCTCTCTTGATGTGTTTCCTTTTCATGGAAACAATGCTCACGCACATGTTTTTGAGAAAGGGGATCGGCGTGGGAAGATCTTCCTGCATTGAACCTGCCCGCCCTTTTGGGTGATAAGGGCCCAATTACACCCAATATTGAGGTGAAGTATACGTTTGAAAAAATCAACGCATTCTGTGCTATATTTACGAGTGTTAAACGACATTTGTGAATGTGGTAAACCTGCACTACCGCACGTGGGTCGGACATAACCAAATTTACATCCTTTACGGACACAGGTGTGCTCGTGACTGCCCGTGACAGCTGGTTTTCGATGGTTTTCGGATGCGCTTGAAAGTCTACATCGTTGCCTTGTCGGAGTTTTTCGGAACCCACCCGTGACAGGGCGTGACAGCGCAACAACCCACTTGCACATTGCTGCTGAGACCCCGGATTTTTGCCAATAGCTCTTCCACGCTGGCTTTACTCGGGTTTGTTTTCGTTTTATTTTCAAGGAATTTTCGTGGGAATTGGTTGTGTCATGGGAGATACTTGCAAGAAGTGAAGGGCCAATACAACAGCCTTGAGGTCGTCAGACCGTTAGACACATGTTTGATGTATGAATTGGATGTGCCCTTATGGTTGATACCGGGGGCCCTGTGCGAAACTTCACACCCCTGTTCCAATCTTGGATTCTTCATCACGTCCTTTCATCTTTCTGCGTGGGAAGATGAAGGATGATTATTTTTAACAACTTGAACGTTCAAAGTGGGACTTCGTACCACGACAAGTGGGGGCTTGGCGCTGTTCAGAGAGAACAAATTTGATTTATTCGTTTTCCCACAAATTTCACTGGGTAATAGCAACAATGTGCTGAGACAATGGCAGCAACCAGCAACAAGATGAAATTTGAAAAATCGACCATAATTGATTAAAACAAAAACATATGTGGTGTGGACCCTAAACCTTTCTATTTTATCCGGTCTGTGAACTTACTCGGATATTACTTGCTGGATCGGCGACATGAAATTAGCTGGATGGGTATCAAGTTGCCCAGAAAGCCTCAGCAATTGAACTTGTAGCCCATTGCCATGATCCAACCAACGCAAGCATTCAAACTGTTTGACAAAGGGTGCTGGGTGTAGCAAAGGATTGGGACGCCGATGATTTCCATGAAATCCTCAGCAACCTTAGTGTCATTCACTATCTTGGAAATTGACTTAAAATAGTCTGTGTATGTATATAGTTTCCGTAACCGTGCCATTTTTGTTGTGCGACAAAGTCTCAAGTTTAGGGTTTATGACCGTTTTTGTTTTAAGAAAAAACGTTTGACTTTTCAGATGTCATTTTGATTATCCCACTACATTGTTGCTCTTACCCGTTTTGGCTTGTGTGAAAGTGAATAAATCAAACTTGTCCTGTCTGAACCGTGTCAAGCCGACACTTGTCGGGACATGATACTCTCACTTTGAACGTTCAAGCTGCCCTGCGAAAAAAATCGTCTTTCATCTTCCGACGCAAGAAGATGAAATGATGTGATGAAGAATCCAAACCTAGAACAGTGGTGTGAAGTTTCGCACAGAGCCCCCAGTACCAACCACAAGGG
>CAMXCT020001656.1:0-57500 GCA_947184155.2 Cladocopium goreaui | reverse complement strand
CTTGTTGTCATCTACATCTACTTGGAAGTTGCTGGAACCTATTACTGGAAAACTTATTGCTGGAACCCCTTGCCGGTACCGTCCTGACGCTTGCAGGCGTTTTTTTCTCCCTCCTTGGGTTCGCGTGGGAGCTTACATATGAAAACAAATTCTAGATTTCCTTTCCGTGGAAGCGGCGCGAACGCAAAAGTTGGATCGGAGCAGAGCAGAACCATGGAAACCAGGAACCTTGTAACCATAGAACCTGGCACCCTGCAACATCTGGAACGCTGGAACTGGAATCTTCGTGGTTGGAATTTTAGCCGCTGGAATTGGAATCTTCCGGCCATGCAACCCAGAATCATGGAATCCTGGAACCTTGGAACCCGGACGTTGCAACCTTGGAACCTTGCAACCTTGGAACCCTGGAGCCTTTACAACATTGCGTGGAACGTTGGAACCTCATTTTTGAACATCCTGGAACAATCCTGGTACCCTGGAAAAAAGTCTGGTAACTTTTGACATTTTGTGAGTATGGATTCCCTGGGCACCGGGAACCTTGGAGTGTTGGAATTGTGATATTTTGGAGTTATGGAGCTGTGTTCCAGTTTCAGCCCTTGCTGCCCCGGCTGGAAACCCAAAATTTTGAGCAGATTTGAAACCTGGGGACCTTGCGAAATTGTAGGCCTGAATGCCTTGCTGTCCTCTAACCTTGGAATCTTGGAGCCTGGCTTGGAGCCCTTCTCTTCTTGCCCCGCGACATTGCAACCTTGGAACCTTCAAACCCTGTAATCTTGGAACTTTCGACCCAGAACTTTAGAATTTGTTACCTTGTTCTGCGACCTTGCAACCTTGGAACCGTGCAACCCTGGAATCCTAGAGCCTGAGGGCCTTGCAAGTCTGGAACTTGGGTCTTTCGAACCTTGAACCATAAACTGCCATGAGCCCTGGAAATTTTACGCGTTTGGAACTCTTGAACTTTCTGAATTTTAGAATTTTCACAGTAGGATCCCTTGGTTTATGGAAATCTGGAACCAAGTAACTTGGAGCGATGGAATTTTGGAATTCTGGAGTCACCGAACTATGGAGCCTCGAGGCTCTGGCTTCTTGCAGCCTTGGAGCCTTGCTACCGGAGCTGGAAACCCAAAGGAACCTTGCAAATTTGTAAAATTTGTGCTTCGTTATGGGTCATTATTTGTTTACAACAGTTGCAACAATTTTACAGTGTGTTACAATGGCCTTTTGCATGGCTCTGCTCATGTCGTTGTTGGTGAATGAAGCGTGGACCCTTGCAAACCTGGACCCTTGCAAGTTTGGAACCGTGAGCTCTGGAACCTTGAAACTGGAACCCTGGAACCCTGTAACCATGGAAACCTGGAACCTGACCCTGGAAACTGTAAATTTGCAACGGTGGGACACTGGAAACCTGAAACCTTGGAATCATGGAACGCTGTGACCTTGCCCCGTAACATTGCAGCCCTGGAACCCTAGAATTTGCTGTTGGGTTGCAAAGGTGAGTAAACAGTTTTTTTTGCCGATATCAAATGGTCGTCGGGGGCTTCCACGTTTGTTTTTAAAATGTCGAAAGAATGCACAAAAAATCCAAATGCAAACAATAATGCAAAACACAACACTTCAGCACAGGTGGTTAGCAAACCTAATTTTCCCTTGTTCCCAAATGGGCACCCTTTCCCAGCAGGATTTTGTCTCCTTTCTGCTATCCCAATTGTGAACAAAAATATTGGGGAACTACTGGGCCCTAGCTGCCAGCGCAACGATTCTTGCGCATCAGCAAACGTGTTCATGACGCAAAACGTGTCCAACTCTTGTTACATATTTCAACGCCAAAATTATTTTGTTTTTCAGCTGTGTTGGATTCCATTTTTCGTGTGTTGTCCGTAGGTGCAAGTAGAATACTACATCAACTTCCCAAACGAGTGACATGGGGGCGGAACAAAAAAGCAACAACATGGGAACGGAAATGGTCCCAAAAAGGATAAAGAGGCAGATTTGGTGTTTGGTTTGTGATTTTGAACTTGTGGATTGCATACTGGCATTTGACTTAATATATAATCAATGGCACTTGCATTGCAAAAGCTGGGGGCCAGCAGAGTTCCAAACAATCGCCGCCAGGTTTGGCAGAAGAAAGGCGAAAAGCAAAGGCGCGTATACACAGTTTTCTTGGCCTGGGTGCTTCCGCACACCATATGGTGTGCGCCTGTGTTTGCTTGTGTGCATATCATTGTCTTCGCGAATGATTCCTGGATGTCCATTTTGGTTTGGAGTGGTAGAACTAGAATTGATCGCTTGCTTTGAGACCGCGGATACCGTAAAAGGCATTGTTGAATGTGAAATTGTTTTGTTTTTTTTCACCGGCGGTTTGGCCAACTGTAAAAGTGTTGACTGTTGGTCGAAAGAAACATACCTGTGGAATGCCTGCGGACAAACGGCATGGTGGCAGCTGGGGCCCGAGAGAATTACAGAAACGCACAGGCGGGATGAGCAGAGCATGCTTTTGTTTCCTACCGGTGAATTGATGTTCTGGTTGCCCGACATTCTTGTTGCAGGAATTTTTCTCATCCTCATTATCGGCTTGCTGATACCGATGTGGATCTCAAGCTGGTATTGCCAAATTGTTTTATGCAGCTTTGTGGCTGGAGGTCAGGATGTCGCTGTGCTGAACAATAATTAGCCTTTTTGGGAATGACACTGGAAACAGCCTTGGAAACCAAAGTGAGAAACCTCTTGGAATGTTCGTCCCATGTTTTCATCGTTCCTTCCGTTTCCTCACCTTCCCCTGGAGGAAGTCTGGAGTTCTGGATGGCAGTTTACAGTAAAGCAACGGGATCGCAGGCCCGGTTGGACCACGTGCAAATGCATTTAGATGATTGAAATCCATAGTGCTGCACGAACCACTTTGAAAATCCTTGAAAACTATGAGACCTATGAGCACTATTGCTACCAGGAGTACGTCGAAATGCTGTTCTTTTATCTGGCATGGTGCTTGCCTACCTTGGCAGCATTGCATTCGTACCGGCAACTGATTGGACACCAGCGGCTGGTGGACGCTCAGTCATTTTGACCCATAGGTGAAGTTTATAGCACAAGTCCATGAATGGACTGTTTTTTTTTGTTGTTGTTGCTGCTGTGGTTGTTGGTTGTTGTTTGTTGGTTGTTGGTTGCTGGTTGGTGGTTGTTGGTTGTTGGTTGTTGGTTGTTGGTTTGTTGGTTTGTTGGTTTGTTGGTTTGTTGGTTTGTTGGTTTGTTGGTTTGTTGGGTTGTTGGGTTGTTGGGTTGTTGGGTTGTTGGGTTGTTGGGTTGTTGGGTTGTTGGGTTGTTGGGTTGTTGGGTTGTTGGATTGTTGGGCTGTTGCGTTGTTGCGTTGTTGGGTTGCTGGGTTGTTGGTTGTTGAATGTTGGTTGTTGAATGTTGGTTGTTGTTGTTGTTGTTGTTGTTGTTGTTGTTGTTGTTGTTGTTGTTGTTGTTGTTGTTGTTGTTAATGTTGTTGTTGTTGTTGTTGTTGTTGTTTTTGTTGTTGTTGTTGTTGTCGTTGTCGTCGTCGTTGTTGTCTTCGTCGTCGTTTTGTTGTTGTTGTTGGTTGTTGTTGGTTGTTGTTGTTGTGGTTGTTGTTGGTTGTTATTGGTTGTTGTTGGTGTTGTTGGTTGTTGTTGGCTGTTGTTGGTTGCTCTTGGTTGTTGTTTGTTGTTGTTTGTTGTTTGTTGTTGTTGGTTGTTGGTTGTTGGTTGTCGGTGTTGTTGTTGTGGTTGTTGTTTGTTGTTTGTTGGTTGTTGTTTGTGGTTGTTGTTTGTGGTTGTGGTTGTGGTTGTGGTTGTGGTTGTGGTTGTTGTTGTTGTTGTTGTTGGAATGTGTGTGTGTATGGAACATCTGCACAGATGTAAAACTTCTTTTGGTCGGTATGTTGTTTCAATCATGCCGGGGGCAGGAGCGTCATGGCAAGTCTCCCGCCAACGAAGACACGTACCATCGATGGTGATACCAGACTTGGCCAGCCTGGCGTACTTGCACTGTGGTGGTTACCTGTTGTTCAGGGTTTGCGTCCATTCAATTTATTTTGCCATCATTGCGCGTGAATGGCAACCGGCTAAGCCCAGAACCGGACAGAAGATCCTTTGCGACTATTTATTTGGACCTTTTGGATCAGTTTCCAAGATGGTCTCAGACCGGCACGGTTTCCACAATCTGTTTACTGGGATATTTCATCATGATTCTGGTCATGATCTTACTTATCGTTTTTTAATTCACTTTTGGGTTCTTTTTGCACAAGTTTTTGATCGTCCATGTTTATCGGAATTCCGTCGTATTAATAGCATACATCTTCGAGGAGATCTACCTTATGCCACTTATCTTGCTCAATTGCACGTTATATATGGGATTCAGTTCCCGACGGATTTCCGGTGTGATTTCCATGGTGACCCCGGCATGGTGCCATGGACCCACTTGAGGGAACCTTCTTTAAGGTGAATGTCCACTGACTGAACCCTGAACTCACACATTTTAGTTTAGTAGTTCGTCTACGTAAAGTGCAACAGTCAGCCTTGCCGTTCATCAGCCTTTTTGTCCGACTCTGCCGTCCTTTTGCCCCTCGGTTGTCTCAACCCTACGCACGTGAAGCCGTTCTGAACTGCCGCAAACCTTCTTTCTCGCTCATGTTCAAGCTTTTGATACAACATACAGCATGACAGTTGCCACAGGCAGGTGCACGCTTTCCAGGTGTGGTGATTTGTTTCTTTTGATGGTTGTCATGTGAGGTTGAACATTTTGTGCATCTAATTCATTTGAACTTGAATAGGTTTAATGCCCACGCGTGGGTTGTCGGACTACCGTCCCTGGATTCTTTGCCCTCGCTCTCGATCAACCATGTGGCCTTGGACTACTCCTCCTGCGTCTTGGCCGGCACCGCGGACGTCGAGTTCCACGGTACCACCGCCTGCGATCTCTTCACCTTGGACCACACTACATTTCCTTCCACAACAAAGCTCACCGATTCCTGGTCAACCACACATGGAACCTCAAAACAGCTGTGACCCCTTCGGAAAGTCGCAAATGCAAAGAATTCCTTGACGCCATGTTCCACCAACTATCTCAACCATACCTCACATCAACGAAGGCATGTGTCTACATCAAGGCCGACAAAGAGATGGTAGCTAACATCGCTAAGTGCTTCGCACGTGCTGGTCTCCTGAATGTTGAGTTGGCCAAACGCACAAAAGGATACTACTTCGACCTGCCTTCTTCTCCAACGCGACGGGAATTGAAGAACAAGCGTTGCTCTTGTGGGCACAACAGCACACGCCCGCATCAGCTCGAGCCCAGACACTGGTGGGATTTTGCCAAGCTGTTTCCCTTCGCCTATGGGCCCAATGGACTCTTGACATCCATGTGGATCGGTTTGAAATCCGCTATCAAGATCTGGATGGGGATACGTTCCAAGTCAACCCTACCAGCACTGTCATGGACCTCCTGGAGACCTACCGGCCGGAATGGCGCACTCAGCAGTCGGACGTTATGTCTACTACAATCCTTCCTGCTGACGTCCGTCATCCTTTCTTACTACGTTTCTCATGCCACGTACGTCGACCAGGCGTGATCCTGCCCTAGTTCTTGCACCACGGGCCCTTCCGCAGAAGAATGCGTTTCACAGCTGCTGTCAGGTATGCATCGTGGATGTATTTTATGTCTTCACCTGGGCGATACTTTCTGAATAATGACTCAATTCCTTAGCCTTAGTTTGTTGATGACTCCGCGCCATTCGAATCTACTGCTTGAAGGTTTTACAGGACATTATTTTTTGGCTGACCGGTTTCCGGGATACTTTTTTTCCAGCTCCTCTTTGTATCTTCAAATCATGTCCGGTGTCAAACGCGACTCAGCCATGGCGAACCTTTCTTGGCCAGCCTCGTCCAACCGATCAGCATCGGCGAACGCAGACACAGATGCCACCATGGACCCTACATCCGGGACATCCTCAACACAACTCCTCCCAGCTATGCTCCCCATGCGGCGGAAATGATCACTCCTCCTTTTACCACAGCAAGTATATACTTTGACGCCCGTCAACCATATGGACCCCTACCAGTGAGGAGAATATTTTACGGAGCAAACGGTCCACACCATCACCTTCAAGATCTACACATACAATGGAGAACGCATGGAACTTTGGGTCAATGAGGTCAACAACAACGGATTCAGCCGCCTCCGAAGACCTGAGCATTTCTTTTTCCGGCTTACTGAAGACGGGTGATCATGCAATGTCTCTTAGCCTTTCTGATTACTGGCGTGCATTCTTTGACTTACCACGGAGGATCTCCTTATGCTGACTCCACGGACAACCAACTTCCTGTGACGACCGCTTCCCCGGCATCGACGGTTCCTGAACTGGCTTCTCAATTGCTTCGATTGCTCTTTGGCCTATAAAGAGTCAGGTTCTACTACCTCCGCTCCTGCTCGGCGATCACGCGTGGCATCTCTACGGACCAGCTGCAGGCTCTTGCTCAGGGACTTGAAAGTTTGGCATCCTGGAGCCCTTCTGATTTGGGTGCGTCTGAGACAACGTCATAGGCTCTAGTGATACATTGATGCGATCTTCCGGTACAAGAAAAAACCCTGCTTCGGCAGGGTGTGTGTGTGTGGGGAACACCTGCACAGATGTAAAACTTCTTTTGGTATGTTTTTCAATCATGCCGGGGGCAGGAGCGTCATGGTAAGTCTCCCGCCAACTAAGACACCTACCATCGATGGTGATACCAGGCTTGGTTAGTCTGGCGTACCTGCACTGTTGTGACTACCTGTTGTTCAGGGTTTGCTTCCATTCAATTTATTTTGCAATCATTGCGTGTGAATGGCAACCGGCTAAGCCCAGAACCGGACAGAAGATCCTTTGCGACTATTTATTTGGACCTTTTGGATCAGTTTCCAAGATGGTCTCAGACCTGCACTGTTTCCACAATCTGTTTACTGGGATATTTCATCATGATTCTGGTCGTGATCTTACTTATCGTTTTTTTATTAACTTTTGGGTTCTTTTTGCACAAGTTTTTGATCGTGGCCATGTTTGTCGGAATTCCGTCGTATTAATTGCATATATCTTCGAGGAGATCTACCTTATGCCACTTATCTTGCTCAATTGCGCGTTAGGGGATTCAGTTCCTGACGGATCACTACAATGATCCAGTTCTTTTCTAGTTAGTGTGTGTGTGTTTCGAACTTGAACAGGCTCACACTGGGATGGCTCGAGTTAAAAGAGGTGTTTTCCGGCTTTGCTGCCTCCTGAGGAGTGTCTCGTCATTCAGCTCGTGGTGGGGGATTCCGCACAAATGCTTGTTGGGCGGAGCATTGGGCACCGGTTTGTTTGCCCACAACTTTCGCCAAAGAAAACACTGGAAGGCGCAACTATGCAGCCACACAAATATCACATGCAGATTCAAAGGACTGACCTGTTTGCTGGAGTGGCAGAGCATTGAAAAATACGACAATCATTGGAAAATTGGTAACCGTTAGTTTCAAATTGTGTATGATTTCTTCACATTGATATGTTTCAAGCTGTGCTGGGGCGGATCATGTCCTTGGGCACTGTGCCTGCAGGCTATGTAGGCGGAGCTGTCATTACTTTGCTCTACGCATCAGCTGTCCATCTTTGGCCTACGGTGGATGTGCTTGTGGCCTACGTCTTCGGTTCTTTGCAGTGCATATGCATTTGAGTTCACGGCTTTCACGACATCCTTTTTGCTGGGATAGTTTTCAGTCGAGGAACCTCCATTCAGAACGCAGCTTTGCGATAAGAAATTGTTTGCACCGGCAACTTTGGAGCTAAAAGAAACCTTTGTCTCGGCGTGGCATTTCGAGGTTGTATCGGAGATTTGTACTTTTCAGCTGTCAAGCGTCGCCTCGGGATCAAAGATTATTCACGAATCCTTTCTTCACACGGTCTCTCGTCATAGCCTTTGAACTCTGAACATTTTGTTTCTGGGATGCCTCCCGCTGGCATTGAATTTTGGTGATACTTTGGAGCGAATCTATCGGAATTAATCTCGATTTGTTTTTTGGACAAGCTCGATGAGGTGGCCTTCTCGATCGAATTGATTCCTTCATGTTTGCTGCCAATGCTTTGGTTTGGAAGGCGATGACAGAAACTTGTACGTTTCATTGTCTTTGCATTTGTTCTTTTCTACGGGTAGCCGTTCAGCTGAATACGGAGCGGCTTCTTGCAGCACTCTGTTCAAACGGGTGTTGTTCAGGGTGAGCTCACATTACCCCACTCCGTGGATATCCTGCAAAGATTGAAATGAACTGCTTTGGGGTGTACCAGATTACTCCAAGGCTTGTTTCTGATGGGAAGAGGACAGACTTTTTTTTGGGCTCACTACCTCCGAAGCGAACGCGAAAGAGAAAAAATCTTAGTGCTTAGCAAGGCTCGTTTCGCATTATGATGAAGAGAATTCAGGAGATTTCCTAATAGTCACTGGTCACTAATCTTGGTGCAATGTTTATCACAGTATGTGCCCGCCTGGACGCATATACAGATAAATGTACAAACACATGCACATATGCACACACACACATAATACACACAGATACATCTGCACATACAATCACATATACACACAGATGTGCACGCACAGATGTGCACACACAAATGTACATGCACGTATGTCACGTACATACACATACATGCACACATACATATACACAAACACATTAAATATATATATATACATAATAAAGGTATACGGTATACATAAACTGATACACACATATCCTGTCCGCTCTAGAACCGCGCGAGCGGTTTCATTTCAGAATCCACGACATTCAGGACACACGGTTTTTTTTTCCAATACGAAATGTGTGTTGCCTTTCTTTGCAGCATTCCAGCAACGGTCAATCTTACCAGGGTGCACTTTGAGCACACCCAGTCGGCCACGGCTCACTTTGCAACCAAAATATACCCGTGAAGAAGTTAAAGCGTAGAGAAGAAGAAGAAGAAGAAGAAGAAGAAGAAGAAGAGGAAGAGGAAGAAGAAGAAGAAGAATAAGAAGAACAGGAAAAAGAAGAAAAATAATAAGAAGAAAAAGAAGAAGAAGAAGAATAAAAAGAAGAAGAAGAAGAAGAAGAAGAGAAAGAAAGAAAGAAAGAAAGAAAGAAAGAAAGAAAGAAAGAAAGAAAGAAAGAAAGAAAGAAAGAAAGAAAGAAAGAAAGAAAGAGAGAGAGAGAAAGAAAGAGAGAGAAAGAAAGAAAGAAAGAAAGAAAGAAAGAAAGAAAGAAAGAACGAAAGAAAGAACGAAAGAAAGAAAGAAAGAAAGAAAAGAAAGGAAGGAAGGAAGGAAAGAAAGAAAGAAAGAAAGAAAGAAAGAAAGGAAAGAAAGAAAGGAAGGAAAGAAAGAAAGAAAGAAAGAAAGAAAGAGAGAAAGAAAGAAAGAAAGAAAGAGAGAAAGAAAGAAAGAAAGAGAGAAAGAAAGAGAGAAAGAAAGAGAGAAAGAAAGAGAGAAAGAAAGAGAGAAAGAAAGAGAGAAAGAAAGAGAGAAAGAAAGAGAGAAAGAAAGAGAGAAAGAAAGAGAGAAAGAAAGAAAGAAAGAAAGAAAGAAAGAAAGAAAGAAAGAAATAAAGAAAGAAAGAAAGAAAGAGAAAGAAAGAAAGAAAAAGAAAGAAAGAGAAAGAAAGAAAGAAAGAAAGAGAAAGAAAGAAAGAAAGAAAGAAAGAAAGAAGAAGAAGAAACAAAAGAAGAAGAAGAAGAAGAAGAACAAGAAGAAGAAGAAGAATAAGAAGAAGAAGAAGAAGAAGAAGAAGAAGAAAAAGAAAACAAAGTGTAGGATACATGATATGAAATTCAAACGCAGTGCAGTGACAAAATACCAGAAATTTGAGGGTGTTACAGAAAATGTTAGAAGAAATAGTTTCGATTGGAGTGTGGAAACAACCCCCCACCCCCAGGACCAGTTATGACTTACAAACACATATTTTTACGTGCAAAATATGGGAGTGCAACGTAACAAGACAGCTGCGCACGTACGGCGTAAAAGGTAGCTGACATTGAGTCCACCCAACAAAAAGGTGGAGAGTTTGTATGAATTTTCAACAGGGTATCCGGGATGGGGGTATATCGAGGGCCCCCTATTTTTTTTCATGGCTCTATTGAGTCAGGCAGCAATTTTCGGTGCAGACTCAGTGACCTAGCTGGTGGACCTAGTCCGACTTGCAAAGTACTAGCCTGAAAATTTGGCTAAAATTTTGCTTTGCATTGTTTCACTGGCACGGCAGCAAAGGCATCAACACAGACGCTGCGTGTGTCCAACTTGACTTCGAATCATCTCAATCTTTCACGGCAACGAGAGCTTTGACAGAAAATGAGACCGCGGGAAGGATGTGATCGTTTCTTTTCTCAGACTTCAACCCAAGTAGCGGCAAAAGAAATTCATGACCGAACTACATCCCTTGGAGAGCATAAATCATAATTCGGTACTTGATACTTCTTAGTTGGACTCGCTGTGACGACTCCTCAGCCCAACTCCTTCAATCCCTGCAACGCCCCATTTCGCACATTTCCCTCTCTGAAAACCTGCGCAGTCCTGGGGAAGAGCACCTTCGCTGGCGAAGCGTTTTGAAAGGACAGCAAAATCATGGGAGTCGAGCGGCTGGGGAGGCTTACTCAGACAGCGCTGTTTGCAGATTTGGAGCAGTCATTGTGAGCTTCGTGGGGGGCAGCCGAGGCTTTGGATGATTGGATGATATTTTATTTTCGTAGCAGATTGATAGGTCGATACAGGTACGGAACCCCTACATCTCCGGGATGATAAAGACTTGAGCAGAGATTTCTAGATTTCGGGAAGGCCGGTCAGGGATGCGTAAACAAACAGTAGCACCGTTTGACAGTACAATACATGTGTGTAGGCATTTTTATCGGCATGATTCCACAACGTGTGGAGGGGATAGAGGTTTTGAAAATAAACATGGACACACATCCAAAGTGCGTTGCACTGCAAGTCGGATTTGTGTCGAAGCGCGCGCGCAGGTTGAATATGAAGGAAAGCATCCTGATGGAAAACATGCAGCTGTGTTTGCAAGGAGCTATATACCTTTTGCTGAAAGGTAGGTGATGTCAGCAACCTGACTTTTTGCTGCAAACATAGAACCATGAAGAGATCCTATTCACTCCGGGTTCCTGTCCCATGTTTCCCAGAAGTTCTTTCTTTTGTTGTCATAACCCTCATCAACTAACCCTCAATACAATCGATGTCATAAGAGCACAACAGCATTCTAAAAACTACGCTAGGGACGCTAAGTTCTCCGATGCATAATGTTTGTGGTTGAGTGGGAATGTTGGAAATTGTGTTTTCGCTTTGGTATTTTGCACATTTTTGAGCATCGTGTATTGTCTTGACAACTTCATGTTTGACGGACAATTTTTTCTTTGTCCGTTTAAGTTGAAGTACGAAATGCACTCTTCATTGGTACCCCTATCCGCCTGGAATTGTTCATTGTCCATGTTTTTTTGAACGATTTTTGTTTTAACACATATGTTCATGTTATATTAAAACATTGCAACATTCATTGGGAAACGCCAGTCAAAATGAGAGAGGGCCATTTTGTATTGGTATTTGCAGTATTTTCCAACGTTGTGAACCGAGCCGCATTTTGATAGTCAGGAGTTTTTGTGTCTTCTACTCATATTTTTTTGATATTATTGTGTGTCTGCATGGTTTAGAACTGTTGATTTCTCCTGTTTTGTTTTCTGTTTTTTGCTTTAACATATTCACGTTTAAATGAGAAAAGTGTAAACATCATTGGGAAATGCCAGTCAAAATGAGAGAGGGCCATTTTGTATTGTTATTTGCCGTATTTTCTAACGTTGTGCACCAAGCCGCATCTTGCTAGTCAGGGTTTTTTGTTGTTGTGTTCCATTTACATTTCTTTGTTATCATCTTCTGTCTGCAAGTTTTTTTTAACATTCCCACGGTGCGCTTTAAAAAACCTGACTGACAGGCGTGCAGGAACGTTCCGCATACTTTCTGAATCGGGCCAAAGCTAACAACACCGGGTTGAGTCCTGGGTTTTTGTTCAGGTAATGAAGGGCTAAGACATTTCTATGCTCGGTGGGGTCACTGACATTGCGACTCAAAACGGATGTGTAGCATCATACCAGCGTAGCGTCAAGTGTAGCATCATCAGAGCGTAGCGTCATGTGTAGCATCAAAACACCGTAGCGTGATGTGTAGCATCTTCAGAGCGTAGCGTCATGTGTGGCATCATCAGAGCGTTGCGTCATGTGTGGCATCATCAGAGCGTAGCGTCAAGTGTAGCATCAAAACACCGTAGCGTGATGTGTAGCATCTTCAGAGCGTAGCGTCATGTGTGGCATCATCAGAGCGTAGCGTGATGCGTAGCATCACATGTATGCCTACGTGCCAGTGAACGTACAACTGCGTAGCATCACACATGTAGCCAAGTGTACATGAACGTTATTGCCCCACCCCGCCCCATACTACCCCATCGGAGAAGTGCTAGCCCCCCGGGAAAAAATATAATCACAGTATATAATTATGTTATTGTTGATGTGTTTGCATTGCCAAAACTTTAGCTTATCCTTGAGATCCCGTAAACCAATCAAATGAGGAGCAAGGTCCTGTGGTTCAGATGTTCCTTTGTTACAATGAAATGGGAAAAAACATCTGAGTGAATTCACCTCCAGTTCTTGGCTCTTTTTATTGCGTGCTGTCTGTGTTCGTCGGTTGTTGAAACAAGGAAGCACGTTCTTGTAGCATACTCTGCACAGTTTGACACCACAGTCTGAACCCCGGTGATTTGAACATCTGGGTTTGATTGAAGCCCCCACGATTTGAATGTGAAACTGCTTGACACACATCACAGCTGGGCGTTGCGGCTATGTTTGTAGCAAAGGAGATCCAGATGTTCAGCTTCCTGGGAAGCATATGTGCGAAACGTTGCTCTGAGGATGAAAGAGATACTGCTTGCCTTTTTGCTGCTGAAGCGTCGACGGGTGTCAATGTCTCAGTCCGAGCAGATAGCACTGATAGCACTAATTACTAATTTCTCAACTGATTTCCTTCCAGGAAACACGAGCGTTTTATCATCTTGTCTTCTTTCATTGCTAGGAGAGTGCGCCTGCTTGCGCTTGCACTTGGAGGGCACCAATGCAATCTCAATCTGAAGTAATCCGAATCTTCTTCAGGTTGGCAGCGACTCATGCATCAGATGGCCTCCCTTCGCTGAATCCATAGGTGTCCTTGCCTCGAATCAATGATGCAATGACAGCTCGGTCATATAGCGGACCTTGGATGACCGTGGCATTCTTTGCAACATTTCGACGACCAAGGCTGTGGTATATCATTGTGATTTGGCAGAGCAGGAGAGCCACGGAGTTTGTTCAACTGCAGTTTTGAGGTTTGAGCGTTTGCGCTTGGATGCAGTATTTGATGGGCATTATAGCAGCCGCCCCAAAACAGTCGTATAGTTCCAGGTGCTGAATATTGATACAGAATGGATACTGTAGGCTCTTTGAATGATCTTTTTCTCCATCTTTCGCCCAGGATCTTCGTGTAGCCTTCAGCGTCGCAATTTTCGACCGCAGCATCCTTGATGGATCTGTCCGCACCCAAGGTGCAACGCCACAGGCCGAGAGGACTCGGTCAGGTTTCAGCTTTGCCAGGGTTTGCCACTATGCAGACAATGCAGAATCCATGCGTGATTGGCCCCTTCTATCCGTTCAGTGGAAGGGTCAAAGGTTGGCTTTTGCCGGCAAGTCATTCCGAGAGTTTTCATTTGAAAGTGCCATTGCACTGCAACATGGGACATGTGATTCTGTCGCTGCCTTTGGTTGAAGCTGGCAATGGATCATAGAAACATATAGAAACATGAGAAAAAATAGTGATCATGCAGTCGGATTAGCAAAGTTTGTGTGCTCGTGCTAGTGTGTCCATTTTAAGACTCTGTTCCATGTAGCGGAATGGAGATTGAGATGTCATAGCGTTCCTGGCATGTGATCATTGATGTGGCAGAGACAACTTTATAGGTAAATCTTCATGGCAAGATCAAAAGCTCCTGTGTTTAAGATAAAGTAGGTTCTGACATGCACCCAAAATCCTAAAAGATCACGAATGATCAAGCGGAGATTTCCGCTTGGTCATACGATTTCCGCTTGGTCATACGGAAAACTTGAACATATGCAGCTGATTCGCCGGATTCGTGCCTGATCATAGTTGGCAAGCTCCTTGGTTTAAGACAGGACTAAAGGATATGTTGCAGGGGCTTGGGTGCATAGCCTGAGTCTATCAATTGTAGGCTTCTAGAATGTGCCAAGGATGTTTTGCTTTTTATGCGCCATCTTATCTTTTTCTCTGGTCTTGTTCTCTTCAAAGCGTGCCTGGAAAAACAAAGTCACCAAGACTTTTTGTTGATTTTGCCACTGTTCGTCTGCAGCTTTGCTACATTTTTTCATCCTTTAGCGTCCCAAGTAGCTGCTTAGCCAGACCCAGGATGAGTGGCGGATCCTTGCTTCGACTCTTCAGGCTCTTTGCCTTTTACTCTCTTGTGCCTGACATATGTGACTTGTGTATACTTGTGTAAGCTTATGTGTGCTTACGACTGGAGAGACATGTCGCAAGATGTAATCAATGTTCACCATAGCAAGATGCAACAACTGTTCACCGCATACCTAGGGACCTAGAGACACTCGAGACTGGTTTTTCAACTGCATGAGTCTGTCCGTTCGCGTACTTCAGCTATATAGGCTATTTCTGTAAAGTACTTTTGAATCAAAAACTCTCATTGGTGCCAAATTGAAATAAGTCTTGTCAAAACAAAGGTCATCTTTTCTTTTAAGAATTTTGCTCTGGGCAGCTTACTGTGTGTGGAGCAGATTTGGTACCAGGTCCGAGTACTTCGATGCACATTTGCATATGCACTACCTGCTCCGCATGGAGCAAAGTGGTGTCCAAGATTACTTGGTGTCTTGGCTTTCAAGGAAAGCGGCGTGGCTTACGGCTTTTGACATTGATGGATTGTAAGCAGAGTCTCTGATTTTTTTTGATGGACTCATGTTCTGCAGGATGGTTCTGTGTATCCGCTGTCAACTTGTCGCAGTAGATCGGGGACAGGATGAGTCAGGGAATGTGAATGCTTGTCTTTGACCAGCAGAAGTTATAAGTTATATAAAGTAAATCGCAGTTTGCGCTTCTTTTTAAATTTAAATGTTGTTTTTGGATGTTCTTGAATCCTCTAGACTCCTGGTTCTGTCTTAGAAAGTTCAGAATCCAGAAGGTCAGTCAGCGTCCAGGTCAATGAGTTGTACAAGATGACTGACGACGATGTGGAACTTTGCCAGAATGATCTTGCTCTTGCTGCGGTCACCACTAGCACATGCAATTTCCAACGTTTCGGGGTTGGTGGTGAGGATTTTCAAACATTTGCAAAGTTTTTTGTAGACGTCAGCTGGTGTTCTTCAACAGAGCACGAGAGGTCAAACCAATTTGTAAAAGAGAGCTCTCTGCTCCGTGGGACTTCTCGGAGCGGCAGAGTCGGCCGAAGTGGGACGGAGTTAGTCATGAGTCATGGAAGCCGAAGCTTTAATCGGCCGAGGACTACTACCTTCCTCAGCTGAGCCAGGTGGCCCTTCTACGTTACAACAAATCCTCATTGCACCGCTTTCTCCTCGACAAAGCTTCTGGATGCAAGAGAGCAAAACTAGAGCATACAGAGAGCAATAGCCATAGCATCAGAGAGGAGTGGCCAATGCACAGCGCAGCCGTGCCTGCGCAAAGTCTGCAATAATAATAATACTAGTACCCAGAATCTGCCTATTACGCAGTGCTGCATATCATCACATTAGAATACATTACACATCTTGAGGGAAGCTATTTATCGAAGGAAGTAATATTAGAGTAGTTGCTGCACTGGCACTGTACTGGAATGAAGTCCTTTCACTGACAAATGGATTGGGCAAGGACTGCTGATCCTCTCAATGAGCAACACAAACCCATTAGTAGTGCGGTTGATAAATGCCGATGACCCGCGCTATCGAGTGTGCCCTCTTCAACTCTTTGGCCTGTTTGATATTGTTTGGTCCTCCGTGTTATTGTTGTCCTGCACGGTAGAGCTGAAGACTCAGGCTGCTCAGTCGATGCCTTTTGCACTGAAAATCCATTGGTTGGTGCGCAGCATCGTGGAGGAATGACTGGGATTCGATATCTGTAGAGTCAGAAGCAGCGAATGACATATCGTTTCCCCATTTTTTCCATCATTTCAGTCATGAAAAGACATTTGGAGGACCTTGTTCTTTGGCAGGACAGGACGCCAGAGCTGTATGAAAATGCCATGGCGATGCTCAACCTTTGCGAAGCTGCGATGGTGTCATTCCAAGATATGACAAGTATGCTCGTGCCAAGTTGCGGCATAGTGGTCCCTTCTCTTTCTCAATGAGAGGTTAACTCGTCAAGCTCATCTCGAAAGCGGGAGGACGAGGTCGGTCGAAAGACTTTGCTGCTTGAAACAAATCAGACTAGAGCTGGCTTCTACCAGGCTGACCCTGTGCTACATTTGCACTTACATTTATATACATGCATTTATAGACTACAGTATAGTATATCACAATTTATTGCTACATTGCATTATGACACACGTGCATGCACACATACATACACATAAGCATCACACGTACATCTTTACATTGAAAAACACAAAAAAGATCCACGTATTAAGATTGAGGTGCTGGTGTCTTGCCGAAGCAGTTGTCGCAGGCAAGCCCTGGCCCGCCACAGGTGCAGCGAATCCTGAGGTGCTGTGGGTGCTGCAAATTTTGCACCAAACTCACCAAACCAAACGTTCGCCCATGCCCAAATGTCACACCCAAACAAAGTTCGGTCTTTGTCACCAGAGGATGAAGGAAAACACAGGCTGTACGGAGTGATTTTGACTAGGCTTCTGGAATTTGGGGCTTTAGGGTTTAGGATGGTTTAGGGTTCCGGGTTTAGATTTCTAGGGTTTTGAATTTATTGTTTAGGAAAATGGAAATGCTGGCCCTAGGCCGGCAGGGATTTGAGCATTTGAACGGATATGCGGGATCCTTCACGGACAAGCGGACATATGATACAATATAAATAGCCCAATGCACCATGATTCCATGATAGAATCAAACATGCAGGTAGGAGACTTGAACCAGGTCGCCGAATCTCGCCGACGGTTGCCAGCCAGAAGCCAGGTCAAGCTCGGATCCAGACTTGCAGTCGAACCGAGCACCTTCTGTCGAGGAGATTTGGGCGATTTCCCAAGTCAACGCACAGAGTCGCTTGGATGTCTTGAATCTCAGCTTCCAGTACGTGCGTAAAGATGTTTGATGCCTTGACCTTTTTGGCATGACTTCCAGCGGAAAGGATATCAAACCTGGTAGATCTCCGTAGATCTCGCAGGATTTCGATGAACCAGAGCAGCGAGGCAATGCCCCAAAGAGGCGGAGCAGGACTTGCTAACTGGCATCCTTGTCTCATGTTGCCTCATGCTGCCTGGACAACTCCTTTGGACTCCTTTGGACTCCTTAGGACTCCTTAGGACTCGTTAGGACTCGTCTAGGACTCGTCTAGGACTGGTCAGTTTCTTGAAACTACAGCCTAGAGAAGGGGCCTCTCGAGGTTTCAGCTCTAGCATAGCTCCAGTGCGGTAAGATTAGCCAAGGATTCAAGCATCAAACCTGAAAGAGCCGCCCCAAGGACTCCTGGCCCAATGCGATCTCGCGAAGCAGATGGAAGTGTGCCCAACTCAGCTCAAGCTCTGCATGTTTCTGCATCAATGTCCCGTGACTTGCTTCTTCCAGGTCACTCACACACTCTACGCACTCTGCACACACTACACTCTCTACACACCTACAGTACACACACACACACACCTACACACACACAGACCTACACTCACACACACACACATACACACACACAGAGATAACATAACAACATACACGCATATAATATGTATATACTGTATATATAATTATATATATAATTATATATATGTATATATATATGCGCAAAAAAAACAAGTGTGCATTGTCACATGTAGGTTGGTTCTTTTAGTGTTTCTGGACTTGTCCCATCATAGGGGAGACGACTTGGCAAATTTTTGTAGATTCTTGCATCTCGTGCACGTATGCATCTTCACAGTGTCCAGCTCGCTCACAGCTACCAAGGCACATCCAGAAGACAGTGAAAGCCATGAGCATGGGGAGGCCAATATGTTTCTTGATGTTTTTAAAATTTTTGTCGGAATTTGTGTAGATTGAGTTTGTCTTACTGTAACCGCAGCCCCTGTCGTGGCCACAAGACTCCTTGTGACAGGTGCGCTTCAATCCTCCGGCCCGGCAGATCTCCGGCGAAACTCGGCAGCCAATACCAGGTGTACCCCTTTGTCATTGGGATTCATTGGACAGAAGACTACACCACTTGGAGTCCTCTCCCAATTGAGAAATCACGAGGCTCCGTATGTCGACAAGATAGGACGTTGATGACTCAGGAGAGCTCACTAGATGATCCTGCAGCCGAACCAGAATCGCCTTCAGCTGGAATCCTTTCAGAGGCTGAAATTTGTAGGGGATTTGTCTGCCTTTGTTTTTAAATTTTTAAGCTCATGATACGATAATCTATTTTGTAACCCACGCATCATGCACATCTACTGCTCATCGTTTGCTCAACTGTTTGCGGAATTGATAGGTGCCTTCCTTGCCGGCATTTTTTCATTGTACTTGTCCAGCACATGGACCATGGAAGCACAATTAGGCACCCAGCTCTCCTTTGGCACATGGCAAGGTAAATCCACATCAATCTCCATCCATAGTTTACTTTATCGAAGGAAGTTTAGAAGTCAAACTTCCGACAATATGGACAGATTAAAAGCAGAGATGGGAAGAGTCAGAGAGAAGAGAAGAGTAGAAGAGAGAAGATCAGAGAAGAGAAAGAGTCAGAAGAAAGAAACTGCAGATGCCCAAAAAGGTAGGAAAGTCGCGAAACACTGTGTTTTTCCAATGATGTGTGGCTCCGGAGGGTCGAAAAGTAGGCTCGCTAAAGCGGCGGGTGCGGAGCCATCTGGCCAGATGAGATGAAAAATTGCACGCCTTTGTGGCGCGAAGCACATTTCGAAGTCAAAACGTACAAAGCACACCAGGTCCGCACCACTCTTGGAAGTTGAGATGTCGAAAAAGTGCACGCCGTTGTGGCGTGAAGCACATTTCGAAGTGAACATGTACAAAACGCACCAGGCTCGGACCACTTTTGGAAGTTGTGATGTCGAAAAAATGCACGCTGTTGTGGCGCGAAGCAAATTTCGAAGTCAAAATGTACAAAACACACCACATACGGACCACTTTTGAAGGTTCAGATGTGGTTTCGCGTGGCAGGCGCGGAGGATTCTGCACCTTGCCCGAAGTGAGCAAAACATGAGAGTTTTGTAGAAATTTCAAAAATGCTGGCAGGCATGGGGCATTTGCAGAGGATCTGCAAAGATGGAATTCGCGTGGCAGGCGCAGTACAAAAGACATGTTCATCAGAGATGTTAGGAGGTCAGGGCGCTGATTTCCTTAGAGGGGTTGCATTTTGGAGCATCAGATCTTCAGGTTTGCTGAGACGATTTTGCGTGGCAGGTGCAGCACTTCGTATGATGTGGCATCAATTGTTCGTGGCAGGCGCAGTACTTTAGACAGGTGGAGTGGAAAAATCGCAAAACGCATCTGTACGAGGCCGCCAGCTCTGCACTCAACTTTCCATTTTTGAAGGAAGTCTCGCAGAATTGCTTGGTTTTTGATGTTGTCAAGTTCAAAAATTGAAGAAGTCTCGCAGAATTGCTTCGTTTTGGATGTTGTCAAGTTCAAAAAATGAAGAAGTCTCGCAGAATTCCTTCGTTTTTCATGTTGTCAACTTCGAAAAATGAGGAAGTCTCGCAGAATTGCTTCTTTTCTGATGCTGTCAACTTTGAAAAATGAGGAAGTCACGCAGAATTGCTGCATTTTTGATGTTGTCAAGTTCAAAACTTGAGGATGTCTCGCAGAATAGCTAGGTTTTCAAGCTTGCAGATAGACTGGTAGATAGACAGAGAGAGAGAGAGATAGATAGATAGATAGACAGACAGACAGACAGACAGACAGATAGATAGATAGGTAGGTAGGTAGGTAGGTAGACGGGTAGATGGGTAGATGAGTAGATGGGTAGATGGGTAGATGGGTAGATGGGTAGATGGGTAGATGGGTAGATGGGTAGATGGGTAGATGGGTAGATGGGTAGATGGGTAGATGGGTAGATGGGTAGATAGATAGGTAGATAGGTAGATAGATAGATAGATAGATAGATGCATAGTCAGATAGACAGATGAGATGGATAGATAGAAAGATAGAAAGATAGATAGATAGCTAGTTCAAAACCCGAGGACGTCTCGCAGAATAGCTTTGTTTTCAAGCTTGCAGATAGGCAGGTAAATAGATAGACAGACAGACAGAGAGAGAGAGAGAGATAGATAGATAGATAAAAAAGATAGATAGGTAGATAGGTAGACAGGTAGGTAGGTAGATAGGTAGATAGGTAGATAGGTAGATAGGTAGACAGATAGGTACATAGTTAGATAGACAAATAAGATAGATAGATAGATAGCTAGATAGATAGATAGCTAGCTAGATAGATAGATAGATGGATAAATAGACAGCTAGATAGATAGATAGATGGATAGATAGATAGATAGATAGATAGATTAGATAGATAGATTAGATAGATTAGATAGATAGATAGATAGATAGACAGACAGACAGACAGATAGATAGATAGATAGATAGATAGAATGGATGGATGGATGGATAGATAGACAAATGGATAGATACATAGATAGTTAGGTAGTCAGATAGACAGATGAGAGAGAGATAGATAGAGAGAAAGACATATAGATAGATAGATCGGTAGGTAGGTAGGTAGATAATCAGAGAAAGAGAGAAAAAGAGAGAGAAAGAGAGGAGACATCAATCACCTTTCGATCCATCAGTGGCTTCGCTCTGCCATCCGTGATTCACAACAACCAAGCTCTCCTATAGGTTTCCTATTTGTGAAACTTCCGCCGCCGCCTTGTGCGGTACTACTGGTAATTATCAATGCTGGAGCCGTGTTCGCCTGCAGGCTGAGGCACTGCGTGCTGCTGCAGTGAGACATTTGGCAGCCCTGGACGCTTGGCCGCGAACCTCACAAGAATCTGCAGAAAGCACTTACAGTACCTCGCACTTGAACGCAGTGTCTCTGCCTCAGGAACAGGCGTTCAGCCCAGAAGAGCGCGCACAGGCCCTGCAGGAAATCATTCTGGAGCGAAGCACACAGAAAAAGACCGAGAGAGATACAGAGAGAGAGAGAGAGAGACAAAGAGAGAAACGAGAAAAAAGAGGAAGAGGCATACCTGTACACACACACACAAATGTGCACATAATTATATATGTATAATATTACACACGCACACACACACATATATATATATATAATGTATGTATGTATACACTTATATGTATGTATATATATAGCTACGCGGTTATAACATATTTACATACATATATATATATATATATTAAACATTGTATATGATATATGTTATAGTTAAAAAGATTGCAAATGTGGGTACGTATTCGTACATATCAAAATATTCATCAATATACAGTAATATGCATTTACATTATACAGATACATAGGATATATATATATATATAGAGATATATACATACATAGACAGACATAGCCTATGTATTATAATTATATAAATTTACATGTGTTTAATACACAATAAGAATACGTATAAAGAAAAATATAAATATAGATATACTTCATATACAGATAAATATAAATATGAATGTAAATAAATAGATATATCACATATACATATATATAGATATACATTTATATACATACACACACACATATACCAATGTAAATGAATAAACAATGAATATATACATATATATATATATACATATGTGTGTGTAAAAAAAATTATATATAGATAGATTGATCGATAGATGGTATGAACGCATATCCACGTGCATATATGCCTGCATATGTGCATGCGAGAGCATGCTGCTTTTGTGTCCAAAAATCCGGTTAGAAAATTGCTCCAGGTTTTAGAGTTGCCGGCCAGCTGTCCAAATGCCTGGTCCCCAGCTTCGGTCGCCATACCCCAAGAGTACAAACAAGCGGAAGGGAAAAAGGTCTCGGTCTCGACTTTTCAGGCTCAGTGGTCGTACTGAGATGTACTGAGGCTTTTCAGAGCCTGGGGCTCCCCATCGCAACTGGCCATCCCAACGAGGAGGATGGGTTGGATGACGAACGAGCCCGAGAGTGATTCTTGGACAAGACTGGCGTGCGTGGTCTTGAGTTTTCGACAAATGCCTTCATAATAGAAAGTCAACCTGCAGAAAACATCAATTCATGATGTTTATGGCGCAAGTCGCTGAAATTATTTGCTTAAATTGCCAAGTTGAGCCTTGAGGTGAAGGCCCCTCAAATCCTATCACTTTCTTTCTCCAGTATTGGGTTTACAGTAATTTCGGTGGCCAGGGTTGATCAATTGCGGTTCCTTATTCCATGCATTGAGACGGGCGGGATTGGTACCATGGGACAAGAAGAAGTCCAAAATCAATCCAGAACATGGCAAAAAACGTTTGTTGCATATTCGCCCCATACAAAATTACTGCATGGTCTGTGTGGTGATTACAGAGATTTAAGACTTTAGTCGCTCCACACATGCCACCTTCAAATTTCTAAAGTAAAAAGAGTTGGATACTGCCACTTTACGCAGGAAGGATCAAGCAGAGATCCATGAATACACGAATGACCGCACACAGACAGATGTAGGTATATAATATAGCGATGTATGCATATTTTATAAACGTATGTCTGATAAGCTGAATAGATAGAGGGCTGGCAGCTGAAGTTGGATGATGCATAATATATGTGGCAGCTGTCCTGCTCTAACCTATTCTTTCCGACCCTAGCTGTGGTACCTGCTAGAAGATTTGATGCCTTGGAGGCTGAGGTTATGTGCTGTACACGGGATAGAGGATACACTCTCTGACTGATAGGACGAGTGAATGAGGTTGGTGCATATTGACTACATTAGTCGCCAGATTGTCATCCCTGGCTTCCTCTAACGAGATTGTCGGACAACAGGCTTACAGCCAGATTCCGTAAGCCAACAGCCCAAGGCTTGATGAAGAAGAGGCGGTGTGATTACTTCAACACACAGAATCAACTAGTGCAGCTTGACCGGAGTTTCAGAATCTAAATGAAACGTTGCCGTTCAGAGCCCCACCAGCGCATGGCGAGCAAATGCAAGATACAAAAATAGCAAAGAAACATCGCATTTTGCGGTCATGTGTTGGTTCAAAGTTCAAAGGTCTTAATGCAGGGTTTTGTGTTGCTGATGCCGCATGATGAGGTCACTGATAATGACACTTTCCGATGTACTGATCTCCTATGCAGACAAGGCAATTCAATGTCTTTCTGAGTTTTGTCTTCAATTCACTTTGCTTGACCAACAAAGACTGTTTGGGTCTGCACTTCCAACTGAGCATCCATTTCTAGGGGACTGAAATCTGATGAAGTGTTGCTGCTGCAGCAAGTTGCAGCGGTTTCTTGTCCTTAAAGCTGGTCGGCTGGCTGTTGTGTCAGCTTATTGAAGGCTGACCGGAAAAGCGCCCTTGCAGCTACCCTGAATGTGATTAATCGCTGGCTCCTGGACCGGCGAATCTGTATGGCAGTTGCTGGTGAAGGCAGTGGACAGTTATGAACAGAGAGAACGCATTGAAGATTGAAGCAGTTTCTTGTGAATCGAAAAGATGCATAGGCAGAATGCCGGCGAAAGGGGGTCCTTGGTGAAATGGGCAGAATTTAGATTTGGGTCATGACTCGGTCGTTGCAATGCTGTGCAGGTCCCTTATTCCTCTTGGGGGCCCACATTCCGCCACCTGGCTCTTACAGATTTCGGATGCCTTTGCATCTCATGTGTGATCAACAGAACAGGCCAGACGAAGTCATTTAACATTGTCCCATTTCCAGCATGAACAGCTCAGGCTGTGGAGAGACTTGGATAGCCTGCACCAAATCTTGCATGTTCATGTGCTTCGTTTGCATTGCGACTACGAATCAATGTACAGAACATTCTGCTCGCCTTCAACAGGACTGACCTGTTTACGAGCGGTCTTTAGTGATGACATACTTGTTGTCATTTGCCAAAGTGGCATGGTTGAGAGTCTTGCATTGCCACAGTGGCATTCTGCACGTTGCATGGAATTCCATTTGTGGTACTTTTGTTAAATAAATGCCCAGGTGGATATGTGCAGAATCTTTAGTTCAGCTACGCGGGCTCCATTCGTGCTGGCGTATGAGTCAGTGAATCTAGATGAGGCAAGGGGTTGGGTAGCACCTGAGCAGAGTCCAAAACCTCTCACCCATCATGTGATTTGAAGCTTGAATATGCTTGAATTGTGTATTCTACTTCATCCAATCCAATCCAACCCAATCCAATCTAAGCTATTTGCCTGTTTATTTGTCCATCCACTTCGCTCCATACCCCTGTTTGTTTGCTCATATGTAGACCTTCACGTTTCTGTAAATCTATTGCGAGGCAGGGTATTGTCTCGTTCTGCCGCTGGGCTTAGCACGTTTCCTTCCATGCTGTTCTGAGGCGGCCGAGACTGATGAGGTCCGACGTGCAAATCACGAAAGCTAGCGTCAGCTAGCTGGAGTCTTCTTGCTTTAGCAAGTATTCCGGGGGCTGCTCAAGGACATCACGTGATTTTTCACGCGAAAGGGGGGGACCCCCACCACCACCACCACCACCACCATCACCACCATCATCATCATCATCATCATCGTCATCATCATCGTCGTCATCATCATCATCATCATCATCATCATCATCATCGTCATCGTCCATCACCACCATCATCATCGTCATCATCATCATCATCATCATCATCATCATCACCATCACCATCACCACCATCATCATCGTCATCATCATCGTCATCATCATCATCATCATCATCATCATCATCATCATCATCATCATCGTCATCATCATCATCATCATCATTGTCATCGTCCTCGCCATCGTCCTCGTCATCGTCATCATCATCATCATCATCATCATCATCATCATCATCATCGTCCTCGTCCTCGTCCTTGTCCTCGTCATCGTCATCGTCCTCGTCATCGTCGTCATCATCATCATCATCATCATCATCATCACCATCATCGTTAATCAATTACATTTTATCATTATTGGCAATTATTGGCATTATCACGAAAGCTAGCGTCAGCTCGCTAGAGTCTTCTTGCTTTAGCAAGTATTCCGGGGCTCCCCAAGGACATCACGTGCTTTTTCACGCGAAAGGGCCCCCCCTGCCCCCTCCCCCATATATATCATTGTTATATATCATATATCATATATCATTGTTGCATCCTCGTTGGGACGAACAATGCCGCGACACGATGATGACAGTCCCTCCGCAACTCACCTCTTCCCTTCCTTCTTTCTCCTACCCCGCTAGCTTTCGTCATCCACCCCCGGCCTCAAGTAATTTTGTCATTTTTCTGTTTGTTCATGTTCCTGTGATTTCCTGTGCAGGCAAAACACGTTCATGTCTCCCACCAAACCTTGCTGCATCAGCCTGCGCTAGGAGCTAAGACAAGACTGTAGGTAGAGAGACTATCAGGATATCAAGGAAAATTGTACGGAACATGGCTGACACATCACATCTCATCCGTCTTGGAATGAGGACAGCGGCTGTTCAGCAGTCAGTGGCAGACAGGCCCGGTTAGAGTCGAATCATCACGAAGGTTGTTCCTTTTGTTCGCTTCGCCTTGTGTCCTTCTAAGGCTCTCAAGATGTATTGTCGCAGAGCTCCATTTGGCTGATCTCCCTGAAGGCACGGCCAAACCTTGCAAACACCACTGAGAGCTGACTGTTAGCAGGAAAGTCTGCCCTGCATCAATCTAATCCGTGTAGCTTTTCTTAGTTGTGGGATTCTCAACGCTCTCTTTCTGGTAAGGTGATCCATCTACTGATTCGGAGCACCTTCATCGCCTCATCAAGCAGGCAGTGGTTGCAAACAGGATTGGATGTTCAGACTAGCAGCATGATTCGCGAGCACAAAATACATGCCAACAGATTTCAACAGTCGCACTTGCAAATGGCAGCAATGGATGGGCACTTGCTGTCCAGGTTACTCCCGATCAGTGGCACACCTTTGACTGCACAATGCCAAAGGCAGCGGCCACAGATGAACCCAATGTGGAGGAGACAACATATCACAACATATCACAACATATCACAACATATCACAACATACTGCTCAGACAACCTCTGGTACTCGTAGCATGGAGGGAGAAATTCAGGTCATGAACAATGACAATTTGCACATTTTGATCGCACCAATTTGCACGGGTCTCTGCAAGTGGCTGCCATCCAATAATTCAAGTGAAAAAAGGATGTTGAAGAGATCCAGCTTAGCTACATGTCGTGCCTTCTGCACCCTTTCGCAGTTTGCCCCTGCACCACAGGAGCTTGAAGGCAAGACCCTAAGGCTGCTTCCCTGCTTCCCGTCTGTAGATTTCTGGGAAAGAATTTTGCGCCTCAAATTTTGACATGTGCAGTTTATGTCCTGGAGTCATTTGGATGTGAGTGCTGTGTGAATGGAGTTGTTGGGGTGTTAGGCTCGTAACATGTCCTGATGGCCGGAAAACATATGAAAGCATCACATCAGGGAATTCAATTCTCCAACAGTCCGGCAGTGAGAACAGCGCAGGGCTGAAGCGAGGAGAAGACGAGAGGAGGCAACTCGCACGAGGCAGAGCTTGTCCCAGACTCCTAAACTTGTACTTGCGCTAGCTGATTATGTACAGATATGTAAAGTATTGTAAAGTATTTTGGAATACTGAACGGCATCCCTTGATTCGTGTTCGAGAGGTATTTCATTTATATTTTTCGGTTTCAGTTTGGCTTTTGGCTTTTGGCTTCTTACTTCCCAGTTTTAAAGCAAGTGTTAACATAATTTCAAACATAAATTAGATTTATACATATTGATTCAAAAAAGAAACTTGTTTAACCAATATAACCTAGAATGAAATCTAAAATGATTTTGATCCAGGTTTTATTCAGTTTCGTTTTAGGTTTGAATTAATGTCAAGCTAGATCTTCACTGATTTAAGCTTTGAAACTATATATAAAGTCAAAGTTAGATGCATTCTATATATACTGCAAGTAAATTTCAAATCAAATTTAAAATTTAGGATTAAATTCAACGCAATCTTAAGTTACAGCTTATTTCATTTCAAATGAAAGCTGCATTAATTTTTGGATTTCATTTTGGGAATTCTAAATAATTTCAGGACAATTTAAAACGACGTTATCGACGTCATCCCGAAATAACGATCTAGCTTCAGAAATAGCGAAATAAGTTCACGACCAATTTCATATATAACCCCTTCAGGCAGTCAGCCTAAAGGGGCTCTCATCAGCTACCGCTGGAAAACTACCGTTCAGCACCGGTTTGTGCCGGCGAATCTTGGGTTCCAGCCCTGAATTCCTAGTTCGTCAGAATAGGAAACTGATGTTTTCAACGCGATCAGAAGCCAGTTCTATTACTTTCCAGCTTTTTTCCACGGGCAGCTATGGCTGGAAAACTACTGTTCACGTGCGACATTGGTGTTTAGTTCTTACAGAACATACCCTATTTTTTAAACTTCAGACGACGTCAATATTTCAGGTTAAAAATTATTTGAAATAAGCGACGACCGACCTGCGACATATCTTACTTAATTTGTGTAAGTTAGATCAATTCCAAATTGAGTCTAGTCTAGATCAATCTTCAATTGAATTTAGATTCGTTTAGAATTATTTTTGATTAGTTTTAAGCCAAGTTAAAAATTATTTCAAGTTTGCCACCAACCAGAAAAATCAATTCAAACCATTGGCAGCTCCTGGACCCCAGTTCATGGTTACGTTGTGTACATTGGGTCCAAATCCATATAAGCAGGTGAATGCTGTAGTATGCTAAAGGGTGTAGCATTTTAGATTTCTGCCAATGCTAAAGTGACTTTGCCAGAGTCCTTTGATCAAGTTGATCAATCCTTTGGAAGAGCAGGGGCTTTCAGCTATCACGACTCACCTTCGTTCTCACTCCTTGCTACATTTGATTTTGAACATTTCCAGGCATCGGATCTGGGGAGAGTCGTGGCAGGAGAAGGTTGCTTTGCAACAAATTTACAGGCAATGAGCGCAATGAGCGCAATGAGCGTTTGTTCCGGCTGTTTTTTCTTGACCTGATTTTATATGAAGACAAAGATTTCCTCCGATTAGTGTCTTGTGCTCCAGTCTGCCACCAAGGTGGACAGGGTCAAGGCAGCATCCCCCTATAGCCACTATGCCAGCTGGAGACTGAAGCTTGCCTGAACCCAATGAATCTCAGTAGATCTCAGTAGTACAGCAGCTTCCCATCCTTTCGGCTTTTCTGCTGCGGTACCATTTCCACTAAAAAGTGATGTTTTTTTCCCCCCAGTGAATCCCACAACTGCATGGGTTTTCTGCTTTCTTCTTTTCTTTCCCGGGCGATGCAATGTACATTTTTTTCCTCCATTCTTGTCCGAATCCCTTTCAGGACAGCTGTCATGGTGAAAGGAGGTGATGATCTCCGGCAAGAACTGTTGGCTTCGCAGATCATTGAACAATTCAGTGCTATTTTCCAGGCCTGACATGGTGCCGCTGTCCCTGTGTGGGCTGGCACGTGTGCACTGCATTTGCACGTGGAATTTCCAGAGTGTTCATAGATGTCTTGAGTCTACAAACGCGTCTCCATATTCTCCATTAGCCAGCATTGGGCCAGCCTTGCGAACGGATGGTGCCAGGAAGCTGGCTTGCCACTGTGGCTGAAAGCGACCAAGGCTTCAACCTCAGAGCTGGAGCACCGAATTCTCCGAATTGCACACCGTCGTGACATCAAAGAAGATTTCTGAAAAGTGAAGACGGTGTATGTCATACAGCCGTATGATGGCCTTATGAATCATATTATACCGTTATAATTAGTTTTAATCAAAGCCAATATGGTTCATCACAGTACCACCTACCAGTGCTGACATTATATGTTTATCTTCCGGTGAAAACGATGACACAAAATCAGCATTTTCATTGCGCCTTGCATCAATAGCACAGAGAATGAGGTCCTTGTCACAAGCTCCACGAACGGCTTTCTTGAGTTTATTCCAGACTCCATATCAGTAGACGAAGCTTGGAATGCAACCACCAACATTGTCAAACATGGCGAGGCCTTTTTTTGTATGCATTAATGTTGAGGTGGAGCGAATTCACTCAGATGATGTAAGTACATGCTGTCGAATATTCAACTGTTCGATGTCTACTTATGTGAACATTTTTGTGCAGAAAAGACATTTCGCTGCTTCTCTCTCTCTCTCTCTCTCCCTCCCTCCCTCCCGTCTCTCCATTGACATGACCGCTTGACTGCTGCGGACATGAAAGACGGAGCGCAGTTCTGAGTACCAACAGTAGCCTGTTCAGAAGGTGACCCTCATTTCAAACATGCTCATGACTAGAGCACCTTCGAGGCTATGAAAAAGCTCTTCCCGGGAAAAACCTTGGCAGAGATCTTCAAAGTAGCGTTTGCTGATCGCCTGCCGCTTGGCACTGCTAACAATCCTCACTCATGGTGAATACAATGTGAAGTTTGGCCACTCGGTGGGCACAGTAGTTGTCCCATAGTAGCCGCTAGCCCCATTGTTGATGTTCTGAGAAATAAAAGGCCAGAAATGTCAGGCAATGAATAGAAGATTGCATTTCAATATCTCCCTCTTCAGGGCTGTGCCTGCACCAAAACCAAGCTGGGTTCATGAATCTATGTTTGATTTCGGATGTGGAAGCTGTACTCTTCACTTCACCTTTCAAGAAAAGTCTGCGGTTGAAGAAGGAGCCAGGCTGATTTACATGTCATCGCCAGCGCTCATTCTGCCGAGCTTTTCTGACTCAACTGCGAAGGTTTGAAGCAAAAAAGAACTTTATCGAGAGTTCGGCTGCATATTCATTGGTAGTTTACTTCTTGCAGGTGCGGGGGTTGTGGATGATGTCAGAAAAGGATAGAAAAGGAAGAAAAATCCAGCCAAGAGTCTGACGGCGAAACTTGCCCAACTGAACACATAGGATCTCGTCGAATGTCTGAATATTAAAATTAGTGCCCTCTAAGCAGATCACAGAGGAACATGGCAAAGGTCTTGATCAGAATTGGGCAGGTGAAGGATCGACACAATGGAAATCTGCTGCTGCTATCCAGTGGCCATGTTGTTCACATTGACTTTGGGCGGCTTGACCTGCAGCGTTTTTCTAGAAATATCTTCTGGACTTCTTGCACTGCCACTAATAACATTAATATCTCAGAATTCCTGTCTTCGTGCTTTCAGTGCTTTCAGTTGCACAGGAATTTGAGGCCAGGTTCTTTTCCTGTACTATGATCGGTGGGTTATTGAACGTTCCTGAGGTTTATGCTTTCCAACTCACCTGGGGGGAATATGGGCTTCGAGAACTCGCCCTTCAAACTGACACAGGAGCACTTGAAAGATTCTGACTCCTTGCCTGAATTGCCACATGAATTGCTGCACATTTTGCAGAGCGGTGCTGTAGCCGTACACACAAGAGGTATATAGATGAAAGAGGAGCGTATGACTGGCAAAGTAGCAGCACATTTTTGAATCTTTGAAGCCGGGACACCTGGATGCAGTTGCTTGAGAGGAAATTCTGGATGTCATGGATGGTGAGTGCTCCGAGCAGTACGAATATTTTCGACACCTTTTTGAAGACTTGGATAGGTCGAACTGGCTCCAACGGGTAGTGGCTGCTTTTCATTGACGGAGGAGTTCGGAAAGGCTGGCAGGTAGAGGCAGAGGAGTAAGTTGAGCATGTAGATGTACGCGGAACTTTCACCTAGTAAATTAGATTCAATTGTGCACTGCAGTAGATTTGCGTGACTCCGACACCTGCTTTCCCACGCACTGGGGCACGTCGGTCGTATGTCAACTAAGGAACCTTGCTGATTCGTGGGTTTTTAGAAGCCAGAAAGCACATGGAGCGCATTGTTTTGCAAGCAGCTCGTCTGCACTTATGTTTGTACGCTTTCAGTGGTATACAATTCAAAAGAATAAAGGAAGAGGGTGAGAAGAGAGAAAAATCACAGGCTCTTCCACATAAGAGAGAGGGAAACCACACTCGCATGAGTTACAGTGCTTCTTATAATGAAGGCAGACCGAAGAGCTCAGTCGTTGGAAGCTTTGGTTTTGGCAGGCTAAACACGAGAGAGGTAGAACAAAGAGGACCAACTCACCTGATGCCCTGCAGGTACGCATGATGCTGACTGGTTCCAAAATGCCATGCTTCCGAGAAGGGGCCGACTTTGTTCTCTCTACATTGCAAGACAGGCGATGCCGCGTCATATCTTTCAAGATTGAACACATGTGCAGTACACAGCATGCTCAGCAACCACAGATTATACGAACGGAAGATTGTTTCCAGGTATGTGTTGATGAACACTTATGCCCAGAGATGCCGGGCACACAGATCCACTCACACACACACAAAGGCACGCTATCCACGCACGCAATCTATCTAACTATCCATCCATCCATCCATCCATCCATCCACCGATCCTATCTATCCTATCTATCCTATCTATCCTATCTATCCTATCTATCCTATCTATCCTATCTATCCTATCTATCCTATCTATCCATCCTATCTATCCTATCTATCCTATCTATCCTATCTATCCTATCTATCCTATCTATCCTACCTATCCTATCTATCCGTACACACACACACATATATATATTATAGAGCTCTCGAGCTCTTTCTTTTTCTCTCTTTCTCTCTCCATGTTTTCATTCCATTGCATGGTGTCTTGCAGTTGCATTCACCGTCGAGTTTGCAGGAGTCAGGCATAGTCAGGCACTTCAAGTCAAGAGCCTGGATGTTAAAAATGTTGAAACACAGCGGGGCTGCGGGCAGGTTTTTCAGCAATCTCACAGAGGAGGCTTGCAACTCGGCAGAGATCATTGGAAACTCAGGCCACAGGAAGTGCAGCCAAATTTCAACGGGGGTTTGTTTAATGAATTAACATGAATTTAACGTATGATATGTATATAGTATATAATGAAATGTATATTTCTCTTGTTTGGAAACCATGGCATTCCAAGGGTTCTTTGGGAGTGGTGCTGAGTGCGATGCAACAGTTGTAGTAAAGCAATGCTGAGATTTAGTGCACTCAAAAACCTGAGGAATTTCCTCGCCGATATTCACAACCATAGCAACATCCCCGCTATTGAGGAACTAAGTGATTCATGGGCTACCCTTTCGACAAATTGTTTTTTTTTTTGGGGGGGGGTTACTGCCATGAATCAAATTGATTCTTTGGGGGACCTTGCCTTTCTAGGGATTCTTTTGGAATGGCACTAAGTATGGTACAACAGCTGTACTAAAGCAATGCTCACATGTAGTGGATCTACAAAAGAAAATGAGTTGGGAGGATCTTTCTGAAAAAAAGAGTCCTGGGGAAAACCTGCCACAATTCAAGATGGCACCAATTCATAGGGTCAAGAGTCAAGAATTAGTTGGGGATATTTTGCTGCATTTGATTCATTTGATGACCATCGCACAAATGACAGTCCACCATCAGTGTTCATTTCTGAGTGCATACATTCCATAAGCAAGAGACGGCCTAGGTATCGAGAAAGTCGTGGAGCTGATAGACACTTCCGTGAACAATTGGCGCGCGATTCAGTATGATTCTCGTCCTGAGCCAGGTTGGTAGGTTAGAATTGGTTCAAATGTGTTCGGATACAGAGGCATACATATAGATATAGGGTACAGATACAGATATAGATGTACCCTCTGGTAAACTAACATAGCTATTGAAAATGGTGATTTGTAGTGGATTTTCCGATTGAAAATGGTGATTTTCCATAGCTATGTTAATTTACTGGAGGGTAGATATAGATTCGCAGATATAGAAATAGATAGAATGATAGAGCCAGAGACTTACTCTTAACGATGCACCGGCTCACGCTCTTTGTTGCCAAAGACCGCACCTTGCTTTAATCTGACCGATGAATTTACATGAATTTCATTTCATTTCATTTCACTGATTTACTTTTGCCTGGCAAATGGTTCTGCTGGTGTGCCTGACAACTGCACAACTGCTGTGGATGCAACTCTTTGAAAGACGGAGCCTGAAGCCAACTGCCAGGTAGATAGAACTGTTTTGCTCCAAGCAGGGGCACAGGAAATGCGTGCCGGTGTCTCAAGAGACAATTCAATAGTGATGGATCCATTGGACACATGGGGCCCATGCATCACAAGGATGCGGTTATCACTGCTATGAATGATTGGCACAGTGCGTGGGACTTAGCTCGCGTATCAAGGGTACAGAATGTGACCATCTTCCCGGGCGTGCCGGTGTTTGAAGAGGATGAAACTTACATCACCCTCCTGGTGGAACAGGATGGTGATGCTTGGTCAGATGCGCCACTGCGTGGGTGCAAGATTTTGGAGCCTTCGCAATGTTCTGTGCTGAGAATTCATGCGTTTTTCCTTGGCCACGCGAAGAATGACAGATCAAGAAGTTTCAAGTCTTCCTGGAGAACAAAGATGGGAAAAAACTAGGCGTGGTGGTGGCAGCACATGATCCAGATCTACTGGGGGAGACGAATGGCGTGTGTCCAAGACGTTTTCTACAATCCAGCGCCGAAAGCCAGGAAGACGACGTAACCTGGCCGGCAGGTCTTGATTGATCAACTGCCGAAAAGCGAGGAATTTATATATCTCCTATTTGAAATGATGCAGCAACACGAAGACGTAGGGCATGGCGCTGCAAGGGCTGTTCAGCGGCCCTTTCAAGCAATTTGTCGAATGGATGGAGTGGTCTTCCATGCATGGTCTGGGAGCAGTTCCTCATGTATACCTTTGCAGGCACTGATGTGGCTTCTGAAGACCTTCTGACACCCTATTTGGATGCGAGCAGGGTTCATTTCCAGTTTTTTCACAAGGACAACCTTGCTCGTCCGGGGCACATATAGCAAAATGGCTGGTAAAAAGAGTGGATGTGGATAAGTATATGGTGTTCAAAGAGAAGATTATGTATTTTGATCATCAGGACCACATCGTGAAAGAACAAGGCGTTTCAGGGGACAAGGTTGCCAGTCTTGAAGTGAGAAGGGTTCGTTTTTCATGAGCACGTCCCGAAACCTTTACGATTTCATTTGATCACCGGCTTCGTACCATAGATGCCTCTTGCCGAAGCAAGTCACAAAGGTTGACAACACCTACCGAACCTCGGTCCACTGGTTCACATGTTTCAAAAATCCCCTTTAAAATGATCAAAGTGGATTCAAGGCTTGCAGTCATCCACCACTAATTACAGGATCCCAGAAAGTGTTGAGATGGTGGACTATGAGTATTTTGACTTTAGAGATCCTAATGCAACGATGATCGCACTTGCGAAATGGTTCAAGATCCAGACTTCAGATGCAAAAACATTTGTCAAGAATCTGGCGCCTAGACATCTGCCAGCGACGAACACTGCAGCTGCGCTCTGCAAGATGTGGAGCCCTTGCAATTCAATGACACTCAGTGCGTCTTCGGAAAAAAACACTTCTTCAACTTGCCATTTTCAAAATGAACTTTACATTTTGTAGCTTCAAGGTGCTGCAAGCAGTTTGCCATTGAAACCTGAGGACAATTACCAGCGGCTCGTGAATGGCATCCTGTGAGTAGAATCCGTCATCCGTTTGATGAACGCTGCTGCGATGTACCTCTTTTCATCCCTCAATTTCCAATTTCTAGGAAGGGCACTAATTAAAACCAAAATCCCAGCATTCACATGTTATCATGTTATGATCATGTGTTCTCTGGTCAGCTGCTCTCTGTTCTCCTTTTGTCCTGTCCTTTCACGCTAAGCGCCAATCGATTACTGCCGCCTGCAGCCCTCGGCAAAAAAGTGCCTGAGAGTCTTGACCATATTCAACCCCAGCGCAAGGATATCACATTGTATTACATTGTCCCGCATAGCCAGCCTTTCATGTCAGCTGGAAAAGGTCATGATGTCCTCCGTGCTTCAAATGGTCATGGGTTCAGGGTGCTGCACTGAGAGTGAACAAGTTCAGAGAGAGAGAGAGAGATTGCAGAGCAAGTGGTCGGGGTCAGGGTTGTTGCAGCCAACCGTCTCCTTTATGTTTATTCAGCGTCGCGTCGCACACCAATTGCATCTGCCACTTTGTAGAAGCTTCGAGCTTTAATAGACTCGCTGGATGATCACCGCACGCAGTGTGGTGAAATATAGGGAGGTCAGAAGGCATGTCTTGGCAATGCTAATGACTCAGTGCCCAGGGCGCCAGAGATCATTTCCTGTGAAATCCGAGATGTCGGAGTCTCATCAAAGATTCGTCAAAAGAGCATAAAAGAACGACATTCGAGATTGAGACCTACTGGAGAAAGGAATTTTCATATGTCGTCTATATTTGTTAAATATAGATATATACACACATATTTGTGACATTGTTTTACTCTATTTGTATTTAGCATTCATAGTTGTATCAGTTATCTATTTAATGTAGCTGATTTGTTGCTACAAAAGATGGGCGAATCGGTTTGCAAGCACCAATACGATGAATCGCTGGCCACTCCTTCCTGCACGCTCCCCACGATAGCAACAAACTTTCCTGGTGATTTCATTTTTTTCATGATTTGCTTTTACACGTTGAAGTGTCGCTTTGAAATTTTACTCTCATCCTTCCTTTAGCGCTGAGATCTTCTTTCCGATGGGCTTCATTCGACTCTTTGATGGTAGATGTCTCAGATATCCACTTGGGCTCGGTGGCAGGGGCTTTGCTAACATCTCTCGGAGAAGCTTACTTCAGCCGGCGACTAGAAAAGTCGCTCGTCCGTGATGAACATAGTTTTCCAAGCTGACTTCAAGCTGACCAAGGCCCTGCCATGAATGGCCAGGACCTTTGGCAGGCTCTCGACTTTTCCAGGCCATCTCACGCTTTTAATGCATGTTGCAGACATTTGCGGCAAGAATTTGGGTACTGAAATGAGGTGGAGATACATAAACTGGAAGTAGATGATCGTGATGGTTAGAACTGGAACGAACGGAAACAATGTTAACGCCTGGAAAGTCTAGGATACGTAGGATGTGTATCATTGTAGGACGGAGCTGGGGATGATACTGGGTGCAGTGATACGTCCACGGTGCGCAGCCCCATGGGAAGCGAGGGACGGCTGGGTTTGGTTTGACGGGTGAGGGTAGTATGTTTTTCACATCCAGGGTCACAGGTAAGGTTGATGCCCATTTGTTCAAACCTTTTTAAGACCCATTTCTTAATAATACCAACATGCTCCTTCTTTCTGCCAGACTCAGAAAATTGACTTCAGTCCGTTGATCTGAGAAAATGTTTGGAGGGCAACACAAAGGATGTTGGAGCTCAAGGGTTACCGCCGGAGGGCGTTGTCATGGACCGGCCGTTGAAAGCCTTGAAACAACCACAGACAAAGTGGATAGAAATGGCTAGGACGATTTGGATGATTTGGTTGGGTGGCTCAAATTTGATCGTAAAAAAGTCATATCATCCTGACATCCTGATACTGATTCCTTATCGGCAGTCGGGTGAAGACTTGCGAATAGGCCTATTGTTGGAGGACATTTGACGATATAACGTGGCA
Source organism: Cladocopium goreaui (assembly GCA_947184155.2). Lineage (NCBI taxonomy): Eukaryota > Dinophyceae > Suessiales > Symbiodiniaceae > Cladocopium > Cladocopium goreaui. The sequence continues at coordinate 20,723 of CAMXCT020001656.1, read as the reverse complement.
TGATGAGGCATGCCCAAATATAGCAGCATTGATTTGGTGCAAATAATTTTCATGCGAACGAACGTATGTCAACCATTAGCATGGATTCCCACAACAATTTCCATTCCAGTACATGTCATGGTTGATACTTGTGCTGGCTTGCAGCTCTGTCACTTTCCGCTGCTGTGTAGCTCTAACTACCATTTCACGTTTCTTCCGATTCACGTTTCTTCTGATAGGGAACAGACATGGATGCTCGGTTCAAGCCTCAGCAAATGGTGAAATCTTTTCCACCCACCCTTTTGTTGCAACAAGACTGAAAGCAAAGAAAATTAACTTGACTGAGAGGGGCCCTGAGAGGGGCTGAGCGAGAACAAGCTGGCTGTGGCTTCAAGGCACATCAGAATGAGCTTGGACTTGCTGCATGTTGGCATTGCCTTGCACACGGCTGAGGCCCACTACTAGCCCTTTCGGTGAGGACACGGGGCAATCCTGCAATTCTCCTGATGGCATTCCTCTGAGCCCTCCAACTTTATAGTGAAAATAAGGAATTTCTTGTATGTACCCGCTATCCGACATGGATTCAAATCACTGGGACCGACTCTCAAGGACTCAATTTCTTTTTGGAAAATGTGTGTTTTTAATCTGCCTGTTGCTTCACTCATTTCTTGAAGAAGTCTCGAGAAGTCATGGTTGATAAACGGTCTGGGACGATGTTTGGACAGGATGAAATGCCGCCGTCTCAGTGGGGGGAACAGACATGCCATGAAAAGTCCAAAAGTCACATTGGAGTCATCCCATATATCATATATCTATATATATCCAGGTTTTGATTTGAACCACTTCGATTGTATATTGCTTAAGTGTACACACACACACTCTATATATATATATTTATCGACTATAGCTACACATATGATCACATATGAATGGAACACGCTGCCCTCAAATTGATGCTAACGTTTTCCAGAAGCTATAGCTGTGTACAGCGAGGAAAAGCTTTATACTGGGTAAGAAGAAACGCAGATAGATGTCCTTTTGGGCATCTCATTGTACTGCCTGTGCTGGCACTTCTATCCGCAAACTTGCAGCAACATTTGCTACTTTGATTCCTAGAATTACCCACAGTGACAACATGGAGATGGATGTCTAAGGACTCAGCTCTTGGACAAGGAACAAAAAAGGCACGTGACTTCGAATGACGCTGCACGCTCTTCCTCCAAACTGCTCCAAGCATTTTCAGCATTTCTAAGCATTTCCATTGATTTTACGCACTTTACCAATGTCTTAAGTCTAAGCACTTTCAGCATTTCAAAGCATTTCCAAGCACTTCAGGCTTGGCGTGCACACTTCTGTCAGCATAGACACTTCTGTCAGCATATTGAGTCGAAACAATGGCCTCTTGAGCGGCCCAGATTTGTGCAAAATAGGAGAGTGGCTTCAGTGGAAGGAAATGGAGGGAATAGACAGAAGCTGCTGTCTTTATCAAGCAACTCTCACTCCTGTCGTTTCCGGAACTCTAGTTTGCACATTTTCAATATTCTTCAATCAAGTTGCATGCAATGTCTCCCAATCATTTCCATTAGTCATTGCCAGTAATATGAATGATGCGGGTCCCGTGGCAACCCCCAGAAGACACGAGCGTTTGCCCCTGGCAGTCCGAAATGCTGGGATCGTCATCAATGCACCCTCATCTCTGCAGCTCTTCTCCTTACCGCAGGTGCAGGGTGGCCCAGCAAGAATGGCCCAGCAAGAGCTGCACAGAACAGCCTATGATTTCTTGGCTTTCACGTGTGTGGAAATCACGGGCGCTTCTCTGCACCCAGGTTGCGCTCTGGGTACATGCTCTTCTGCTGGGGCCCAAGTGGAACTGCATGCCGATGCCCTTTTTTAAAGGACCCGAGCAATTCATGATAGGAATGCATACAAGCAGTACGCAACGGAAACATCAACGATTCTGGGCTGCTTCCCCGATGCCACTCATGCCACTCAGGCGACCCAGGAGCTGATTGCAGTATGGGCTTGGTATGGCTGCAGTCACAAACTCTGGCTGCACTTGTGTAACTTATGTTGTAACTTGTGTTGGTAGTGCCGGGGGCCAACCTGAGATTTGAGCATTTTGAGCATTATCTGGCTACAAGATGCTACAAGCCGGCGGCCTCCAGGACCTTCGCCTCCAACACTTTCATGGTACTCCTCGGGCTGGATAGGCTTGGCATGCCTTGACCACCGTTGACCATTCAAAGTACTGAAAGGCTTCCCGACTCCAACGTCGCTAATGTGCCATGCTGTGCCTCTGTGATTCGTGCCTTGGCAAGTAGACCTCAGGACAACCACGTTCGTTCTGGAAGAGAAGCCTCTTTCAGATCAGAGGACCTACCAGCACCTCGTCATCAATCGGAGTGAGACGGTTCCATGCTCTCCATACTGCGAGATCCGGGCTCGCCAACAGACGCCCATTGGCATTTGAGCTGCGTGTTTTCTTAGCAACAGCGGGGTCCTCCGCGTAGGCTACCTCTGCAGTCCGCGTAGGCTTCGCGTAGACTTCGTGTCGCCTTGATGAGTTTAGCGGGCTAAGCATAAACAAAAAACCCGTTGCAAACTAGTACCTCAAGCAGTCCCTCTCCCTAGCAAGAGGTGCTGAGTGATTCCATATGGCGGCCCGAAAGGTTCTTCTGACTTGGTTCCAACTACGCAGTGGTTTGGCAAGAGGACTTGTGGAATCACCTGCTCAGGTTTGCCACTCTGCAAAACGGTCTGGAAGTCTTGAACATTGAGGACTTCAGACTCTGAAGATTTTGTGAGGGTGCCAAGGGCGTGCTGTCAAAGCACAGTACAAGCCTGCTTGACTCAACTGATTCCGTTCTCTCTCTCTCTCTATCCTATGCTGCGATGCTCTGTGCAGGCCGGTATCGGTGTCAGAACCCCTTCATCTTGTTTGGATTGCCACATATTGCCACCTTCACATGTAAGCCAGCTTAATGCAAATAAATTATATATATATAGTTTGCTTGATTGTTGCCCGAGTTGGATCCCAGACTTTGATCCCCTGGTGGCGTACGTCTTCGGTCCATGAGCTACAGCAAGCAGTGTTTTTACCTCTGTATGTTTCCCGAAAGAGGACCCTCAGAGCCACAAGACGGCGATGGCAATGGCATGCAGCTCAGATTTGACCGGCGGGCTCCCAAAACATGCCAAAAGAGACTGAAAGAGTCTAAACTTCTAAAGGAATATGGCGAAAACAGTCAGGAGCAATCAAATCAAACAAGTGCTTCAATTTTTAGAATAACGAAAATACAGGGAAAACATGGGACAACTTATTTTTTCTGCAACATGTTTTCCCTGTCTTCGTGGGAAAACATGGGCTCTTTGGGCTCGGGCTCTGAAGGCTGTTCGTGCTGGCAGCTACGACGATCCCCGTGAGCTTCCAGGCACTCGATGTCCGGTCCGACTCGGCCGACTCTTTTTGTATTCTTTTCGTATGAAAAGTCCGTAAGGACCGTAAGGAGTCTCAAAAGATCTCAAAAGCCTGAAAAGTCTGAGGAGTGGAGTACAGTGGAGTCAGTGGAGTCTTGGTGAGTCCTGGGGTCTTTTCGGCCCAAGTTCACGCAGTTTATCTTGCTGCACCATGGCAAGGCCTCGCACACTTTTGTGAGCACATGCTTTTTCTGGGCACTCAGAAGTACCCAGATCCAAGTGCTGCTCGGACAATATGGCAAAGGGGCCTGAGAATTCTGTTTTCCTGGGAGTGGACTTCTTAGGCAAACCTTACACCTCCACAAATAGAGGTGTTGGTTGGGCAGGTGGACCTAGATGAGTCTCCAAAACGAATCAGATTATCGGATTATCGGCTCTAAACATAGACATGGGAGTCATGCCAGAAGCATCCAGAAGCTTGAATTGTGCAGAGCGTGGAATTATGAAGTATTCTTACATATCATATATATATATACACTGTAATTATATGATTTATAAAGATGATATATAGGTATATATATATATGCTAGATTGTCCACATGTTCACACTCTCAAGAGAGTCAATTGCTTCGCCATGTTTGATATAATTCAGCGACATTGGGTGGAGCTGGCTGGCAGACCTCGAGAAACTTTTGCCCCACAAATGTCATTGGACACAGTTCTCTACTATCCCGGGTGGCGCAACATGGCGCAATTACAAGACATCACAAGACATCAACCCGAAAAGAATGATGACACACACACACTGGAATACGTGTTCGAAAGATTCGACAATTCAGGTCTATACTATGCTCAATTTAGCAGAACCTTTGATGTGGTGCTAGCCGCTAGCCCTGAGTCATACAATTATATAGCTCATTATGTTTTGAATGGCAAGAGTTGGTATATGCTCAGGTTCTAAAAAGGTGCGATGCGCATGACAGGTATGAGTATGCGTGTAAATATTGAGAGAACCCAGTGCAAAGGATACAATACGGGCCGATTTCCTCGAATCTGCAAAAATAATTCCTCATCCATGAGCAGTCATGCTAGTTTCAACCTGTGACTCGGACTGCCCATTTATAAGCCCCAAAGGTCTCGCCGACCCAACTGACATAGCCCAAAGGGCTCTAATTCTTGGGAGTGCGCATGAGACTTGCACTGAGGGCTTTGACCAATTCATGTCAAAGTTGGCTACTTACTTTGCCGAGAGACCATGGCCATCCATCATCCGTGGCTGCAGCGTCACAGAAACCAAATGTCACCAAATAGAATCAATATCCTCGCAGATGTTGCATCTTCTTACAGAAATGCTCAAGACTTCAAGCTTCGGATGTTTGCTGAGCTTCTTCATGTTTTGAGTAAATTGAGAGTTGTGAAACTTGAAGCGCTTGGTGCCTAGTGGCTGAGGTATGCTGGCTCAAACAACGCTTTCACATCCAAAGAGGCTTCGGATACCTTGGCCGTTGAGTCGTGTCAGTTTAAAATTCACAGCTGCACTGCCCTGAAAAGTCCGGTCCACAAGCAGGAACACCCGACATTGCGAAATACCGTACCGTTTGGAAACACTGATGTCAATTTTGCAAGCCTGCCATGGCGTACTGTCATAAATGTATATACAGTAGTGGTCTTAATTGTTAGCAGGCACTGAAAGCAAGACCCTCTTCGCCCAGGAGGTATCAATTCGTATTATATATCTTCCAATGAAACACGAATTGGGTGCTTGCACATCTTGCACGTTAGATTTCCAGGCCACTGTCTACTTTGCTGCGGCTTCATCCGAAGCAGCCCCAGAGGTGCAGGGACTCGAAGTCATGTGATGAAGGGGCCTATGGCCTGCAAGGAGCAGCCACCTTACGATTCAACGGAGAGTTTGGATTTCATTTCAGTACAGTCTTTCTTTTTTGTTTCAGGTTTGTATTGCTTTGGTTATTCATGGCTACACCTAGGTACCGTCAGCGGTCTGCTGGACAGCTTGAGAGAGAGAGAGAGACACGGTGGTATAGTATATAGATGGAAGCGGTGTAAGTCCAACGATCTCACCTTCCTCTTGCTTGCTTTCATGAGGGAGGGATGAAGTGTCAGTCATATATTCATTTGCTCACTCTGCAGTCTTTTGTTTAGGGCTCAGAAGCCACACAGCGCAACGCCAAACGAGAAAAACTGATTGATGGATTTCACCGGAGGCTCAACATTGAGCCGCGTTGGACGAGGCAATGCTCAAACAAGCTTCACATTCGAATGCTTTCGGCAGTCACGCAGATAGAACAGCAAATCCCCAAAATAGCCCCAATCAGGCCTCGAAGAATTTGAAGATCACAGCGTAGCTGGGAGCTGCCAATTCGACATTGCTTGGCAACAGTCCGCAATCTACACATTTTATCTAGCGCCATCTATCGCCTAGTAGCCATGGTTTTGGCTTTGTCCTCCAGCTTGCTTGACAAAAGAGACAAGAAGTACGGTCAGGACAGGGTTTCGTCGGAGCTTGCTGCGTCTCTTCCGAGACTCACCTATGTCGCAACTGCATACAACTGCTTGAGTCTGCTTGTTGCTTCGCGAAGGCGTCGAGGTTCCGATCCTTGGGGCTGCTGTGCTGGGGAGGCTGCTTGAAGAGATTGCAACTTCCCTGGCCGTGCCTCGGCCCTGTTAGCTTAGAAACCCAAACGTGAAAAACAATGAAAAACACATGAGACTCAGACCGTACTACCCACGCCATGCTCTCGTGTCTCTTGATTGAGCAGTACAGTACAGGAGGAACTCTGTTACTCGGTTGATTTTTACAACCCTTGTGAATAGTGAATAGTGCATTCTAGTGAGAACTATGTGTGGCATTGTGTGGCACAATTGGCACAGTCAGGCGGATAGTTTAAAGTTGCGCATTTCCAGGAGGTTTTGTCCTATCAACCGAAGCTCCAGGAGCAAGTCATCCAGCACTATCATCATAGAACCTTGGCACACCTGTGCAGCTTTCCAACCAATTCCCATCTCTTGTCCATGCGGCTGTTGGACAAGATCTTTTGTACAGATATTTTCAGACTTTCAGATTTTCATGTTTTGCGTTGGTTTGTTCGTTTGTTCCTCGTCCGTTCGACCATCTTGGACCAAGGAGCCTGATCCAGAACCAGAGCTCTCAGCATATGAAGAGCTTGAATCCGGTCTCCTTAATATCAGTGCGGGACCAAGAAAAATCCTCCCCACAAGTTGAAGCAACATTTCCTCAATCTCTGTTCCAACGCGAGCTTCCTTTCTCAATTTTGCGTTTTGCCAGCTGCTGTATGTCAAATCCAGATCCTCGAATCCGCCCGCCCAGGTGACGGCGAGGCCTGCTGACTTGCGAGCTTCTAAATAGCGATATGATATGATATGTACTCGAAGCCTGAAGTTCTGAACATCAGGAATTGAAAGCAGTTAATTGCTTGAACAGCCTGCGAAGTCGCTTTTTTTCCACAACCTATGCCAATGTGAATATTTACTCCTGCAGCCCAAACATGTGAAAGCCAAATTGAGTTCCTGCCGCATCGCCAGTGCAATTTCCAATTTTCTTCATTTGTTTCCAAGCCTGTCTCCTCAGGATGATTTCTTTGATGCAAGAAGTGAAATGTCTGAAAATGACACTTGGCTTGTGGAGATACACCCTACTTCGGAGGTATGTTTCTTTGTTTACCGGCCTCTATGTTGGTGCATTTCTGTTCAGTTCCACGCAGGCCCAAGAGTATTCCAACTGACGAGACCTTTTGACAGACCATGATGCGGCTTCTTCCCTCCGCTTTGATTAAGCCGATTAAGCTGACTGTACCGGATGGATTGGCTTTTGGGGATTTTAGGAGCACAATTCTCTGACCGGGTGGAAACATGTTACTCCCAAGGACAGGCTTGCCTCCAAGTCTTCCAAGGCAATTGGGTCCCGTGCCATTTTGCCATATCAACAGGATTCATCATGCATCCGCCATGAGACGTGGCAAGTGTTCTGCTCGCTTCGCAACGACAACCGCCCGCACTGGAGTGTTAGCTTCAGAGTTCCAATAAATAAAACTATTTGTTCTATGTTCATGGGCCTATGTTGGACTTATGTCGGGCCATGTTGGGCCATGTTGAGCCCAAGTTGACAATCTAGCCAATTTCACGACCCTTTCAAAGGGTCAGTGCCTCGCTTAGGCCTACGTTTTTACTCGCTTAGGACTACGTCGGTGATATATGGCTACAGTCTCAATAGAAAGATATATCGCTGTATTTGAACATGATGTCAAGAGGCTTGTACATGTGTATTAGAGATGATCATCAGGTTGCTGCTGCACCGTGCATGTGTGTGTCGTAACATCTTTTGGTAATCCCTGCGCAGGCAGGCTTATCCGAGGTTCGTCTCGAAGTTTATTGGCAAAGGTCCTGTTTATTCTTTCTCCAATGTATCTAAGTCTTGGCCCCCCTGCCCCCAGAGTGTTGACAGGAGAGGATCATAAAATGTTGTATCCTTTTCCCGGTCCCCTGTCACATGGAGTCCAATGTGTTCGATGTCGTGTCTCTTACCTCTACTTGTTCCCGCTCCCCGGTCCCTTGTCCCCTGTCCCCAGTCCTCTTTCCCCCTAAAGAAAGTAACCCTAAAGGTCTGTATCCAATGGATTCCAATGTGTTCGATGCCTGCCGTGTCTCTTGCCTCTACTTGTTCCCACTGTCCCTGTTCCCCCGTCCCTGGTCCCCTGTCCCTGGTCCCCTGTCCCCCCGTCCCCCCGTCCCCCCTTAAAAAAATAATCCTACTGTAAAGGTCTGTATCCAATGGAGTTAACCCTGAAGGTTGAAGTCCTCATCTCAAAATGTCGCCCTAAGTGAGTGAAAAAGTCGTCCTAAGTGATCCTTTGACCCTTTCAAAGACGTAAAAAAAACACGCTTCTAGAGCAAAAATGCCTCCCCCCAAAGCTAAAGCTTAATAGCTATTGCAATTGCCTATGGATCATGCGTGCCAACAAAAAAAAGCCTCGGCACCTTCGGATTTAGGTGGGCTGCATTAATTTTAGGTATTTGAGATTATTTCAAGGCGCTTGTGGAGGGCTTTTGTACAGGCTATCTGTTTGCCTGTTACCTGCCCTCAGAAGCCGTTTGATGCAGAGTCGACCTGCGCGCTCAGTTTGCCACAGGTTTCCAGACAGAGTTCCAGGCTGGAGAAGGCAAGGTTCAGAAAGATCTGAACTTTTTGGATGGTCGGCTTTTGCGTTTGTGCTCGTTAGGCAGTGGGAACCTCTTAGCAATCTGAAAGGGAAACGCCATTTGAAATCTGAGCACGATATGGGTACACTAGCAAGCAAATTGTCCGTCGAAATTGATCCCAACAATCGTAGCAACATTGGAGCAGCTCCAGATGCAATTTCGGCCTTCAAAGGCTGCAAGCAAAACGACGTCCGGGACACCTTGGTGGCAAAAAGAAAGCATGTCGTGGTTCCAACATGATGAAATTTACCCAACGGTAGTGATTGTTGGGTTTCAATCCTTAAATCGTGGTGAGTTGTTTTTTTGCCGAACCAAAAACCGGAACGGAATGAGAACACTGGAGCGTTGGAACCCTGGAACCTGTTGTTGGGTTGCAAAGCTGGGTTATATTTTTTACAGTCTTTAGTGACTTTTGTCATTTAATGTCTGTAGTCTTTTGGGAGTGACGCTTCCATCGAAGCACCGAATCTGTGGATCAGTTCATCACGGCAGTCAGTCAAATCGCTCAAATCGCGTGCACAGTCAATTCAAGTCTGCAGGTTCCTCATCCAAGCTGCCAAGCTCATTCTACATTTACCTTATGGTTCTAATCCAAGCTCCGATTGTCAAAAGAAAGAGCGAAACCTCGTCGTGGCAACTAAGGAGCACTTTATCACCAGAAACCATCGAAGTATCTCAGAGGCTCCTGCGGCTCTGGCTAAGCTAGGCAAAAGGACGTAATCCTGAGATATTCCAAGATATTCTAAGTAAGTGCATCAGCCTTATTCGAGCTGGCATGTTGGTGTGCTGGGCATTTGCCCGGAGGGTGCCCTATTGGTTCTATTCTTCTTTTTGAATCCATGTAGGCAGCCGTTTGACAATACCTTAGAGGGGTGCAAAACGGCCAACCGCCGGCCTTCCTTAGCAGCCTCAGCAGGTTGGAATCCCTGCTGAGCATCAAAAAGTTATGTCACTCTGGCCACTCGGACGAAAGTTGCTTGCTCGGGTGGAGAGCCTTAGAGCCCAGATGCGGACAACATGTAGGTACAGGCCAGGTGAATAGGAACTGATGGAACATGATGGATCTCAACTTTTGTGGCTGACCCTTGGGGCCTTGTTGGCGTGCCACCGAGAGTTCCACTCAAGGGCCAAACACGCAGAAACCTGCAGAGAGCCTGGAGCTCAATGGAGCTCAACGAGCCGAATTGAAATGCTCCTTAGGGCGCATTCGGCGGTCCCATCGGAGCTGGAAGGTCCGTGAAAATGATGAGAGACCTCGAAGTCTGTCAAGGCAAATCCTGATGCAGATTGTCTTGGTGTGCAACAGTGGTGTTCAGCTCGAGCTCAGAGGGACCACAGTCCGGACAACGGCAGCATGTTGTTTGAGACAAGAGACATCCGCTTTTCTCAAAGGCTAGCGTGCAGGGTTCAGGGATCTGAGGTTCATCTTAAATTCCATAGGGTGACATACATCCTCTCGTAGCTGGTGAATCATCATGGGCCAAGGCAAAACCAGTGGCAGTGCTACCAGTAAGGATTGCAAATCGATGGACGTGGAGGCATGCTCGGGGAAGCAACAACAAGCACGGCGGATTTTCCAGTGCCAAGGTGTTTTTGCTTCGTTGGCGTTCACACTCTCATCAATAATGCCACTCTTTTGTAAACTTGCCACACGCGTCTCCTATCCCAGCCCCCTGTTGAATCATGTAAACAATGTAGATGGTTCGTTGATGTTCGTTGCATTGATGGACGATGGGTGACGATGGGTGACGATGGGATGACGATGGGATGACGGGATGGATCACCTGTAACCGTCAGGGAGCACCATGTAAGTGACAAAGCCAGTAACAAATCTAGTACATTAACAACATTTAACAAACATGATGTTGAGTTACGACTGTTACATGTTATTATGTAAAAAAACATCAAGTCCAGAAACAACACGCAGCATCCAATCCAGTTCCAAGGAAATAATTTGGACAGCTGCCGAGCTGTCAGGTGGAGACCTTACTGCAGGTTGCAGGAGCACAGATGTGGCTGTGCCATGTGAAAGATGGCATTGACGCTTGGCTCTAAGAGGGAACTCTGTTCTTGCCTCATACAATTATGTTATGTCATTATGTCCAATGAATACCAATGATGTGGACTTCGTATATTGCCTCGCCGCATAGTCCTTGCATATTTTGTGTTTTTACATGATGCTAATAACTAGTACTCTATACCTCCCATGTAAAGTTGTGCCCTGTGGTATGTGTATAGTAACTGACGTCTTATGGCTCAAGCAAAACAGTGTGTGCGCTTACTGGCTGTTTGAGGTTGAGATACCTATAAATATAGGTTATCAGCCGTATCGCCAGATACGTTCCCTTTTGTAACTAAATGTCTGCCCCCTTTGGAAAACCATCTCCAGAGGGCTCGCGCGATTCCGGGATCCATCAAGCCATGGCGATTGAGGACGCAGACAATGGCCAAACTGGAAACGATGTACCAAGTCACACAACTTCCCAGACTCCTTCAGAACGCTCCCGCAGTGATAAACGTGAGGTCCGTGTCCCGCTTCCACCAGGCGCCGTTGTGCCCCAAAGTGGAGCCCAGAGGTTTTCACACCGTGGATATGACTTTCACGCATCCCGGGAGGGCATGCCTGCCGGCTCACATCATGTACAATCCAACACTGTCGAGGTACACCACCATGAGATGACTGAGGTGAATAACACCATGAATCTACGACAGGTACAAAACAATGAAGTGTACGTGAACTCACACGACCCTGCAATTACACAGATGGTTGAGCAGGTTGCCGAAGCACGTCATCGAGAGGCCTTAGCCAACACTGAAAACATGGTGCAATCGATGATGTCCGAAATGAGCGGTAGGTTCCATGCAGAAGAACAAGCTGCGAGTGCCCGGATGCAACAGATGATGTTGCTCGCAGAGAGTCGGGAAAATCAATTTCGTGAAGAATTGGCCCAACAAGGGGAAGTATATAAAAGGGTTTTAGACGGAAATGCCAGACAGTCGAATGCAACGAAGGAACATCAAATCCAATCACTCAGGGATCATTATGAACGCCAGGATGAACACCGTAAGATGCAGATGTCCCAACTTGAATCCATCATCAAGCAACAAAGTGAGCAAATAAAGGCCCAACAGTTGCAAACCGAATCCATGAACATGAGGATGAGTAAACTCCTTGACACAATAGGCCCAATGCCGATTCCAATTGTCCAAACCGCCACTGCCGTCATGCCGCCGTCCACTGAGGTCAAGTACTCTGCACCGTTGCCATCATTTGCATCAGCAAGTGCATCCAAACCAGCGGAACCCAACCAAGATATATGGGAAATGCTTGACCCGGAAGGAAATGCACCAGTGGATAATAAGGATCCTGTCTCTGAGATAACCGGTCTTAGGTCCCCAACGTATCCACCGACAAGTGTTGCACCATCGGATGCCGGAGGAAAACCACAAGGACCTGACCCTCCAGATGATGACAAGGACTCACAGGCAGATCGTGACAGCAGGCGTGGTAAGGACAATCGTGGGAAGAAGCCCCCTCCGGGGAGCCGACGCCCACCGGGAGGTGGGCCTGGGGACGGTGATGATGATGATGGAGACGGGGATGGGTACAACTCTGATGATAGTGACCATCGATTCATCCGTCGCATGAGAGCCATGTTCAGCAGCTCCAGGGACCAGTCACATGAAAAGAACAAGGTCAAAGAAGCCGACACTGTGAAAGTTCCAGCTTTTCCCCATGCGGAGTCATACAGAAATTGGAGGATTCGTACAAGGGAAGCTGTAATGTCGGCATCTACTGACCCTGATAAAGCATTTGATTGGATAAGTGAGACCTGGAAAGAAGGCCAAACAATTGGAACTCTTCGTGACGTAGGCAAGTTCACGACACTGGATGCCAAGTTGCTATCCGCGCTCACCAATATTCTCACAGGTGATTTTGCAAGAAAGGTTGACACTTATAAAGAGACTGAAGCAACAAACCATCGTTATGTGAGGGGCCGGCAAGTACTGTTTATGATGCATGAACATTTCAGTACCAACATCAAACATGGAGCGACCTACTCACTACAGGATTTGTTCAGTGTCAAACTCAAGGGTGACAACCTACGCGGATTCATCAGCAATTGGGATCAAGTGATGGCTGGCATCCCCAAGGTTCCTGAGATTAGCATTCTGGAGACTCTGTTCTTTAACCAAGTCAAGACCAGTAAAGCAATAGCACACGACTTGCAGGAATATCATCGTGCTGAGGATGGGACTGACAAGAAGTCCTACGATTTCCTAGTGACAGCAGTTCGCCGCTACTTGGATAGGGAGCGACTCGAGTCCAATCGTGAACGAGTTGCAAGGACCCTCGGTGCCTCGTCGTCCAGCGCAGCTCCGGCTGTGGGTGAGAAGACTGGGTACATTCCAAAGGGATACTGTGTCAAATGGAATAAAGGGACCTGCACGAATGATGCCTGCCCATTCAAACACGAAAAGCCTCCACCAAAGAAAGACAGAAGTCAATCACGACCCTCATCCGACCGTGGCAGATCGTCGTCAAGGGGTAAGAATGATAAGAGCAAGAAGAAGCAGCCATGCAAGTTTTGGAAACAGGGAAGATGCAACAGAGGCAATGACTGTAGGTTTAGTCACGACGGTAAGCAAACCAAGTCTCCTCGTGCTGCCACTCCTGCCAGGCCTTCGTCCAATGACTCGAAAGGATCTAGACGAAGGAACAGCAGAAGTCCAGGAAAAGGCAGGGACCGCTCGCCAAAGCAGAAGGGATCAAGGAGTCCCAGGAATAGCCGCTCCCCAAAGGGGAATAGAGGCAAGCCTGACACTCCCAAAGCTTCCCCAGCAGCCGTCTGCCTGATTGCCTCGATGTTAGCATCCGTATCCAATGCATGCCTTATGCCACCCATTGATGTGATCAGTTGCCCAGCAGTGACATTTGACACCAATCACGATGTGTATCAAGTCATTGCCAAGGGGGACCTTGAGCCTATCAATCCAGCTTCAAGGAGATACAAGAGAACTTTTCCTATCAACTATCCATTTGATTTTGACCGAAGAGACGTAGAGGACGCATGTTTGTCAGCGAACATGTTGGCAGGAGCAGTCAAGAATTCGTTAATGAACAATGTCTGCAAATGCAACTATGAATGTGACACCATGTTTGGTTGTGACCACTGTATTCCAAAGGAAATAGTTGCAATGCCTGCCAAATCCGAGGAGTACGTTGACGGATGTTTCGAAGCCTCTATCGATTGGATTGTTGATACCGGTAGTGCACAAGATTTACTCACTGATCACCATGTGCCGGATCATTATGGTTATTTTTCTGATAATCCAATCCGTCTCATCACTGCAAATGGGGAAAGTTCATCTATGAAGCAGGGCAAGGTGAAAGTCCCAGAGCTGAATGCCACAGTATCACCGTACCTAGTGCAAAGTTCACCTCCTGTTTTATCAGTTGGTCTCAGGTGCGTTGAGGATGGGTTTGACTTCGTGTGGAGGGGCTCCAAGAATGAGAAGCCGAAATTAGTTTCACCTGATGGGAAGGTCATTGAACTTGAAGTCAGAGACTATGTCCCATATCTATGTTCCAAATCAAATCAACCAAGTGTGTCCACAGTGGCAAAATCCAGAAACAATGGTTCTCCCATGAAGAGAGTTAAAGTGATGGCTAGTTCATCAGGGTCCGAGTCAGGCTTCATAGAAGAGGAGGATTCTCCCCCGTCACCAGATCTTTACGACGAAGAATATGAAGATGACGAACCCGCAGTCGTAGGTGGTAATTCATCAAAGCTTGACGATGACCTTGTACCCGACATCTCAGGCGATCCCGGTGCCGATGCGCCCTCCGATGAAGAAGGCATTGCACCAGCTGACCGGGAGGTCCAGCCTGATGATGTTGATGATTCAAGGGATGAAGTCCGTCGTGACCCGGAAATGGAAAGACGTAGGGAGAGGGGTAAGGCCGCACTCAAGGCCGAAGCTAAGAGCAAACGACATATGCTTACCCATATTCCCAAGAATCCATACTGTGATGTCTGTACAAAGGCCAAGATGTACAAGCCACCCGGTTACTCTAAAGGAGGATCATCCATGGTCGACGCAAAGAAGTTTGGGGATCATGTCACAGGTGACTACCTTATTGCCAAATCCGACCCTGAAACTGGTGTTGATGGAGATAGGGTCGCAATGGTACTTAAGGATGTTGCCACTGATTTTCGATATGTTTACCCCGTTGCACGCCGTGACACTTCCAACACCACACTGGCAATGAAACATTTCGTTGATGACTTGGAGAAAATTGGAATCTTTTACAGTGATAATGCCCCAGAAATTGTAGCAGCTATGAGAGCTATGAAGATCAGGCATCAAATCAGTAAAGATTACATTTCGACATCCAATGCCATTGCCGAACGAGCCGTGCGGTCCACATTGGAAGGAACTCGTGCCAATTTGCTTCAAGCAGGACTTCACCATGGATATTGGCCTTACGCTGCCAGACATTGGTGCATCATGCATGACACGGCACCAGATGGGACTGGAAAGGACACACCATGGAAACTGAGGTTTGGGACAGACTTCGAAGGACCACTCATCCCGTTGGGATGTAAGGTGGACTATTGGACTGGACCTCGGAAGAAACCAAAGAAACAGATGAAGTTCGAACCGACCACTGGACCTGGTATCTTCCTAGGGTATGTTATCCATCCCGGCTTCCATTGGAGAAAAGAGTTTGCAGTAGCTTCTCTAAAACAAATCAATGATGCAGATTTTGACCAATCCGTCACAGTATTGAGGGTGTTAAAAGTCTCAGTACCTGAGAAGATTGAGTTTCCCTGTCGCAAACGTGCCGATGCCATCCGAGACGGTAGCTTGAAACCAAACCAGCTGTGTGATGAGCAGGATGCATTACCGCCACCGGAAGAGCAAGATGCTCAGCCTGTGCGGGAGCCAGGCCCAGTCAAGAGATCAATTACTGACATTGAAGCTGGACAGCCTGTACAACAATCCAGTGCATCCGCCATTTATCACCAGGGATGGTTGGAATTTTTCAAGCATGTTGACCATAAGGAGGCATGGTACGAATACGCCAATTGCAAGGTGAATGTTCGGATCATCGACAATCAGTGTATAGGTCCATCTCCCGACTTTGATGCAGCCGATTTTCCGTTTCGAACAACATGCATTAAAGATGATGAATCATGGCATGTCCACGAAGAAAACTTGAAGATTGATCCTCCGGTCGAAGACCTTGAAAAGGACATTGAGGTTCATGAAGTAATTGTTACCATATTCTCAAAAGAGCCGATCGACCTGAGGAACCGTGTGGACGAGCCCATCAGAGGAGCTGTACCTGATGCCGAAGTCGAAGTAATCAATCCGATTACAGGGGAACTCGAAAGAATCAAGACTAATGACCCCTCATTCTATGACGCAGGTGGGTTTAAAGCAAGAAAGTACAAGAATTCAAGCAAACCAAAGGACATCCCTCCGTTTGTTTGGCAAGCAATGTCTCAAAAAGAAAGAAGAGCATCGATTGCAGATGAGCAACGGAAATTAGCCCTGGAAGAAAAGGAAAAGAAACGCGCCAGAAGAGTGAAAGCTGTACCCATGATCGGAACTCTCAAGGAATCACCAAATGAATTGGATGAAAGTTTATCCTACGAATTCATCCCAGCTATGCCTGTTTGCCAGATGAACCCTCAAAAGCATCGAGTTAAGTGTATTAGGCTTGGAATCCAATCTGGGGAGAAAGCCGTTAACACTTTGGTGGCTAGGCCAGTGGGGAAAAAGGAAATTAGAGCCAATCCCAAAGCCCAGCAAGCCTTAGATGTAGAGTGGGACAAACTGGTAAAGAAGAAGGCCTGGCAATATGAAACAGTGGCCGAATGGAAGGTCATTGCCGACAAGGCCAAGAAGACTGGGAAGAAGGTCCATGTAGGAAAGGTCTTTGAGATTTGCGTTGAAAAGGGAAGTGAATTACCCGAAGGAGATAAACTCCGAAAATTCAAAGGAAGAACAGTATTTCAAGGCAACAATGTAAAGGACGAAAGTGCCGATGTTGCCCTGTTCTCGGAATTAGGGTCTTCGCCTGCCACAATGGAAGCTGGCAAAGCAGTAGATGCCTACGGAGCTCAACCGGGATTCATAACCCAACAAAATGATGGAGTACAAGCTTACACTCAAGCCTTATGGAAGGGCGTGGAGACGTGGGTGGAACTGCCACCCGATCGATGGCCCAAAGAGTGGCATGGTAAGTTCATTAGACCAGTTGTATTGCTTCGCATCGCTCTTTACGGTCACCCCGACTCGGGGGGGCTCTGGGAACAGTACTGTGAAGCCATGTTGAAACTAGTGGGCTTTATCATGCCAGACCCGGAAGGGTGGCCTTCGGTGTTTTTCCATCCAGAGCTCAAATTGTTGCTTGTCGTGTATGTTGACGATTTTAAGATGTCCGGCCCCAAAGAAAACATGTCAAAGGGATGGAGTTTGATTGCATCAAAGATTGACATGGACACTCCCGGGGAAGTCAATAGATATCTTGGATGCGACCATGTAGCTCAACACAACGTAAAGCTCAAGGTCGAGGATCACCCTTTTGCTCATGTCTTTGACAAGTCACTGGCCGATCCGGCCGCGCCTGCCGCCGCCGCGTGCCACAGGACTCAGGATTTCTGGGAGCTCGACACCGTCAACGATGTCTACATGAGACACCATGTGCAGCCAAGGAAGAAACTATTTTTGCCCGATGAAGAAGTGGTTAAGTCATGCCAACTAGCCCCATTTAGATTCACGAATGCAATCCCATGTAACAACAATGGAAGTGAAGTTGAGCAATGGGACACTATTGGAATTGGATCCAACGTGAACAAAGGGGGTAGTCTTAATGATTCATGGGTTGGCACGACATACTTCTTCCCAACATCATGCAAAGATCCAAAGGCTGCCATGGCCACCATCAAGAGGGACAAGTCCAGAGCCAAAAAGAAAGCTAGAGCGGAAGGTTTTTCCTATATGGACCAACTGTATGAGAACCAACCCTGCATGCAAAAGCCTGTGACTACATTCACATATGATATGGAGCCTTTCCTCAAATCATGTGTTGAACGTTACATTTCACTTGCTGGCAGGGATGCCAAGCCTTTGAAACAAGTTTCCACACCATTTCATGAAGAAAGAATTGCACGGCCCATTGCCGATGAGAAGGAAACCAAGGGCGTATTGGCTCCAATAGCCGCAAGGGTCCTTATGAAAGTGCTATTTGCAGCCAGGATGGCACGATTCGACTTGCTGCGCGCCGTCCAAGGCCTAGCAGCTCGTGTGACAAAATGGAGTGCAGAATGCGAAAAGGCACTGCACAGACTCATTTGTTACATTAATTCCACCATGGATCACAAGCAAAGGGCTTTCATAGGGGATAAGGTCAGTGAATGTAGGCTTTGGCTGTTTGCTGACGCAGACCATGCAGGGGAGT
This sequence comes from Cladocopium goreaui, assembly GCA_947184155.2. Taxonomy (NCBI): domain Eukaryota; class Dinophyceae; order Suessiales; family Symbiodiniaceae; genus Cladocopium; species Cladocopium goreaui. The sequence continues at coordinate 2,614 of CAMXCT020001656.1, read as the reverse complement.
ATGACAATCGATCCACCAGTGGTTGTTTGTTAGTTCTAGTTGGACCCAACACTTACTTCCCGCTCACAGCATTCAGTAAGAAACAAACTGCCGTTGCAATGTCAAGCACCGAAAGTGAAGTTGTCAGTGCAAACGTATCCCTTAGAGCTGTCGGTCTACCTTCCTCCGGTTTGTGGGCATACCTCCAGAACGCGGGGGGGGAGAGAGCACCGAAAGACAGCATACCGGGAGGTTTGCCAAGGCATGACATTGAAACCCAAAAAGAATCCAATGGGGAATACTGGCAATTCATGAGAAGTAGAAGATTGCTCATCCGAGTCCACACAAAACCAAGGTCACATTTGTTCACACCCGTTGACATGTCCAAGCCACCCATTAACCTTAAGCGTATCGGATGTGCTCGAACCACCGTGATGCTAAAGGACGGAATGGTTGACTTCATGCAGGACAATTGGAAGGTCAAAGTTGACTACCCGATCAACGGGGAGTGGACTGGCAAGACTTTCTTCAGGGTCTATGGTCCCTATGAGTCCGACTACAACATCGAATCGATCGAAATCCGTGAAGCCATCGCCGACTACGAGTTCGTAGGACGTGAGAAAGAGGGAGAATGTATGATTTCAATGTTTTCCCCACGGTCAATAAAAGGTGTTTTTGTAGAGGACAATCAGGCCACCATTAGAATCCTTGAGAACGGAAAATCGCCCACTTTCCGACATACAGACAAAACACAGCGAGTTAACCTATCTTGGCTGGAGGAACAGTTTAAAAGAAGGTGGTATAAGCTAGTCCATGGTCCAAGCATGCTCCAAGCTGCAGACATTCTCACGAAACCATTTGTTAATGCAGAGAAATGGAAACTAGCTGTCAAACTTCTTGCATTGACCCCCACCAAGAAGGTTTCCCCACAGAAAGCTTTGGCGTCGGCGTCGGAGGCCATCACACCTCCAATTATCGCTGCACCAAGCACGGGGGGACCCGCTGCCAAGTCTGATACCAAGAGACTGATCGTTGAAGTTTGCTGTCATCCCGAGTCCAAACTCAGCCAAACCAACCGAAAGTGGTCCGAAGGTTGTGAAGTACTACAGTTCACTGAAGAATTTGATCTTAACGAAGTCGAAAACCAAATGAGGATTGCAGAGTACGTCAACTCTTTCAAAGGTGATGTGAAGCCATTTATATGGATCAGCCTACCGTGCACGGGGGGTACACCATGGACGTATATCAACATGAAAAACCCCAGTGCACGTGAAAAGGTGTTGAAACATGTCAGAGAGTTTGACCGACTTTGGATTTCCTTGAAATCGTTTCTTCGGATGTTGAACTGTGAAGTACACATTGCACTCGAGTGGCCACGAAAATGTCGATATTGGAAATTGACTAAAGTTGCAAAGCTGTTGAACTATTATGGGATGATTGCATATCATTTCGATGGTTGTGCTCTTGGAATGGTAAATCAAGACAATGATCCGTTGAAGAAACCTTGGACAGTGGCCACAAACCATGCTGGAGTCGGTGAAGCATTATCGAAGTTCCAATGCACATGCAACAGGCGTCATGCTCCAGGTAGAGGTATTGCACTCAAGAAAACGGAGGAGTACACTTTCCGCATGACAGACGCCATACATAAAGCTCTTACCCGACAGCATCCCGCTCTCAAGCTAACTTGCTGTGCACTCATCGCGCCCTTTTGTTCTCCCGTCTTCGTCATGTTGACTCGTGCAATCCAAATGGCCAAGGCCTGTGCGGTTGCCGGGAGGCCTGCCATCCTCGAGCGCATCACCCAATGGGAAGGTGTGGTCAACACCCTGAAGGCAGCCATTGCGGTTGCGACCTGGGACGACCCACAGGTGCTCTTGCGAGAGATGGAAGGATGCCGCCTACCCCTGGCGAATATCGTCGAGCCGATGCTGGGTGGTGGCAATGCTGAAGGGGCATACGACACGCTCGCGGAGGTCTACAAGAACACGCCCGATGGGTTTTTGGTATTGTGCCCCTACCCGCCGGGAGGCGAGGTCGACCTGCTGATCGTATCAGACTCATCACTTGCTCTGGTACCTGACCCCAACGCAGGGAAGGCTTCGTGTTTTTCCGGAGGCGATCTTTTGAAGCCCTGGGGAGACATCCGTGGCATATATACCAAAATGTTGTGGGGCAAAGGTTTGAACAATATGGTCCAGTATATCCCCGAGGCCATCGATGACATCGAGTCCACCAATCGTGCACATGGTCGCCCGGTTTTGCCGGTGTTGGTCATCGTGGGGTGGGCCGGCAATGATGTGTTTGGCGAAGGGGGTTACAGAGGCGTCCATTGGATCCACAGGGCTGCCTACAACAAGTCTGCTGCCGACCGGGAGGTTACGGCCAACTGGTGTGAGCGGCAAAAGGCAAGGGTCGAGCGGTCCGTCAACGAACTGGGCCAGCTCAAACGTGATGAGCCCCGGATCCTGGACATCGTGGTCGTTGGGAACGCTGACGCGGAAATCTTTGCTCTCCCGTCGGCCTACAATGAGACCATGCGTGTCCACATCAGGGCACTGCGAGAGGACCATGGTATTCAAACTCTGAACACCACCTTGATGCTTGCCAGAACTGTGAGATATGACAAGGTGCA